>CM069131.1:152028913-152081737 GCA_035221665.1 Okamejei kenojei
ATATATTAGGTTTAAGTCTGCCAAGAAGTGTTCCATTTTTTCTGGGTAATTTAAATACAGTGGTGCATGAAGGAAGACCATTACTTGGTTTAAAATCCAACTCACAGCTGGCAGAAAGGCCAGTACAAGAAACTGGCTTGCAGCGGGACACACCCAGGACTTAGACATTGGTTAGGACATTGTACAGGGAAAAAATATTTGGCTTGGAAAGAATTAGGGAGGAGTTATGGAGGGAGAGGTGTGAGAGGTGGAAAATGGGAGGATGGGGAAGAAGAAGGTGGGGGGAAATTGTAATATTCTCTAAGAGTGTAAGAAGACGAGTTTTAACAGAAATGGTGAAAATTGGATTAGGCTATAAGGATTAAATAAAGGACCATTTCGCTTGTGCTGATTTTACTGCCCCCCCAGGGACCTCCGAATAGTTATCTTATTTTCGCTGCCAATTTTATCCGCCTACTTCCCCCCCCTGTGGTTGCGGGGTATGGGGGCTTGGTATCGGTGGACGGGGTAGGGGGTGGGAGGCTGGGGGGTGTTTGGGGGGGGGGGGGGGTGGGGTGGTGGGGGGGTGGGGGGGCAGGGGGTGGGTGGGTGGGGGTGGGGGGGGGGGGGGGTGGGGGGGGGTGGTGTAGTGGTGCGTGGGGGGGGGGGGGGGGGGGCACTGTTGTGAGGTGTGGGGGGGGGGGGGGTGGGTGTTGGTGGGGAGGGTGGGGGGGGCGGGGGGGGGGTGGGGGGGTTGGGGTGGGGGCGGGGTGAGGGGGTGGGCACAGGAGCTCAAGTAGGAAATGAAAAAAGAGGAGCCCCTCTCTCCCCCGCCCACCCGGGGGGGGAGCCCTTCCCCTCTGTTCCTTAACTAATCCGCACGCAGCGTAGATAAGGAGCATAAAGACGGAGACCATAAGGAATGGGGAGAAAGAGGAAAAAGAGTACCCTAATAATTCATCAAACAAGAGGTCAAAAGAGGATTTCCAACTAGATATACCCGAGCCAGGACAAGAATATACACATGCAGAGAATAGAGTGGCCAACGGGATTACCAAAGCTGAACCGCCGACGACATACACCCGGGGGACCGACCCAGCTGTCACCCCGGCCCCCGGCCCACCGAGCGAGGGCAACCGCGCGACACCACGACCTTCCGCAGCTCTCCCCTCATCGCGGCCCCCTCCGCTCCCCTCTATCTCATGCCCCATACGCCCCCTCCCCGACTCTCGCAACTCTCTCTTCTCCCCACCTCTTCTCCCCTCTCTCTTCCCCTCCTCCTCTCTCCCCCCTACTTCTCTCCCCCCACTTTTGCCCCCCTTTCCCCCTCCTTCCATCCCCTACCTCCCTCTCCACCCCGGTCTCCCGCTAGCCCCCGTGCATTTGTTGGAGGTGGTTAGTGTGCATGTGAAGCCGCAGCCCCCCCCCCAACGCGCGGTTGAGGAGAACAAGACCCAGCGGTCACCCCGCTCCCCACCCCATCGCTCTACCCCCTTTAAAGCCCTCCCCCCGTGTTGTGTGGTTGTGAAAGCCGCCGGCTAAGCACACACCGTGGCATTGTGGGGAACAGACCAAGCAGGTCTGCACTTCGGTCTTAGTACAGTATCAAACACTTTAAACCACTATTTCAGTGTTTCATAGTCGCTTAAAAGATCACAGCTTCAAACAATGTATTTGAATGGCTGGTGAGAATAAACTATTCTCATAAAAAAAATTGTATGATCAAGTTAAGCATTTCAAGTCCCAGGTAATACTTTAGAAAACATTGAAACATGGAAAATAGTTGCAGGAGGTAAGGCCATTCGGCCCTTCGGTCCCAGGTATTTCCAAGGCCCAGAGTAATTACTTTAGAAACATAGAAACATGGAAAATAGGTGCAGGAGGAGCCATTCGGCCCCTCGAGCCAGCACCGCCATCATTGTGATTATGGCTGGATCGTTCGCTATCAATAACGTGCCCGCTTCTCCCCTATTCCCCTTGACTCCACTAGCCCCTAGATGCTCTATCAAACTCTCTCTTAAATCCATCCAGTGAATTTGGCTCTACACTTGCTTCTGTGGCGGGAATTCCATAATTCACAACTCTCTGGGTGAATGAAAACAGTTTTTTCTCAGCTCAGTCTTAAATGGACCTCCCCTTTATTCTAAGACGGTGGCCCTGGTTTGGACTCACCAACATTGGGAACATTTTTCCTACATTTTGCTTGTCAAGTACTTTTATAATTGTCAATGTTTCTATCCAAGATAACCCCTATCCTTCTAAACTCCAAAGAACTTTATTGTTTTATTTTTATTTAATAATAAAAGATCAGTGAAAGAAAAAGGGAAATAAAGGGTGATCGAAAAAATAGATAGACAGAGGTAGAAACAAATAGCGAAAGAGACAGAGAGCAGAGATGAAGCTAAGAAGATTGAACAAAAAGAAAGTAGAGAGAAAATAAATTAGGAGAGATTATCCTTATTTCGCATCTTTACCCATCTGCACCCGGTTTTGAACCCATTTAATTTCGAAGGTTATGATATGTTGCTCCATATGCTTGTTAAAAGTGATAAATGGAGACCCAAATCTTTAGAATTGGTCATACTTGGCCTAGTAGGAGGAATCTCATTTCTTCAAGATTGTAGCATTTCCGACATATTTGAAATCCACATTTTGACGTTGGCACTGGTTGCGTTTTTCCATGAATTTGAGTATAAATTTTTTTGCTGTTATTACACCGTAGTTAAGAGAGCTTCTTGGAACGTAGTTAATTACTTCATTGATCAAAGATAATCTGTTCTGTATTGGGGTTTCAATTTTGCGTTTAATAGTTTTGTAAAAGTTCCAAAAATTTCATTCCAAAATGTATGGCAGTTTTGTACAAGAGAAAAGAGAATTGTGCTATAGTGACATTTTCAGTTAGACATTTATCACAAATGGGGGAGACATTTGGGAAATATTTTATTCAATCTGGTTTTGGAGTAATAAAACTGTGTAAAATTTTAAATGTAATTAGGTTATTCTTACATTAATCGAACATTTATGTACATATAATTAGATTTTTTCCCATCAGACGTTCAGGGATTTTTATCAATAACTCTTGTTTCCAGTCCCATCTAATTAGCCTCTGTCATTGGTGTTTCTATATATTTAAATTATATTATATAAATATGATATTAAATTGCTTGATTCTGCCTTTCTATTCTTTCCTCCTCTAATTAAACCTGAGGTTAGATTTTGATATCTTGTATATATTTTTTCTAAAATAATCTGTGAATTTGAAGATATATTTAAGATATTGATTTACTTTCAAAAATGTATTTTAGTTGCAATTGTTGGAAGATAAAGGTTTCCCATTTATACATACCTCCAAGCAATTAAATTCCTATTATTTCCCAATGGATAAATGTTTTATCAATAATAGATGGTTTGAATGAGGGATTGTTAGCTATGGGGGGAAAGAAGCGAAACATTTCTTAATTTAAAAGTTAATTTTATCTTATTTGTGTCCAGATTCGTATTATAGTATGAATAATTGGATTCTTCTTATATGTTATATTGTTCAGTTTCATTGGGGAGGAAAGACGGATTGCTCCTATATTATAAGGGGAACAATCCTCTTTCTCCATTCTTTATTCAATTAACTTGTTGGACAATCAACTGTCAACAATAGATTATATTTTTAATATTCACTGCCAATAGTAATTCAACAAGTTATAGGGAGTGTCAGTCCCCCTGATTCTTTAGATTTACACCAAATGTTTTCTTTGAATTTTACTTCGGAGTCACGTGAGTGGACTACGTGAATAGAAGCCCGTTACAGCCGTTGGTTGCGTCAGACGTTCAGACGCTGGTGCAGTCGGCCGGTTGGAGCAGCAGAGCAGCGCTCCTCCAAGCGGTAAGTTCAAACGGAGGTAAGGGTTTATAAAAATTTTTACCACAGGTAATTTTCTGCGACGGTTTGGAGTTCTTGTAGTTATGTTGCAGAAAGTGAAGAAGGTGTCGGCGAGGCGCTCCGGGGGTAGAAAGGAAAAAGTGGCCGGAGATAGAGAAGTGTTGAGGAGGAGGCCCGTCTGGGTACACCTGGTCCGGTGCTGGCTACAGCCAGTGGTTGCGGGAACCCACTGCCGGGGGTGGCAGTGGAGGCTTGCCAGTAGGGCGGAAGGCCAATGGCAAGTCTCGGTGGCCCTGGATGAGTCGGGCCTGGAGGTTTATACCTCCATAGGGAGTCCGTTTGCTCCACGGCTCTCCCACGTCGAGATTTTATTACAAAAGATGCTCGACAGGGACCAGCTCCGTGGTGGAGTGGTGCCAAGCCAGGCTGATGGAGAGCTTGTGCTAGCAGCACCTGTTCCAGGGCTGCAGAACTATCCTGCCTGTGAGGAGGATGTTCTATCAGTGCAGTTTGCTGACACTGATTCTATCTTGGGGGGAGAGCAGTAAGAGAAGTTCGGATGGAGGTAATTCCGAACATTGCTTGGGAAGTTTGCTCAGCCTAGAGAGGCAGGAGAGGCGATTGATGGGGAATTGGCTGAAGCCATTCAGTATATGCTCTCTCCCACCAGTTACAGGAGCTAGCTATGGATTAAAGCAGCAAAAAACTATAAAGCTCCTGTTAATTGTGATCTCTGGGGGGAAGGTACCGGTGGTTAATCACCAAATTTGGTCACAAGATGGGTATGCCTGCTAGGGTCAGGAGATGAAATTCCAAAAGTGCTTAAAACTGTTGTCAGCAGGTATTACAGCCACCAGGACGACTTTGTAATGCGTTTTTTTTGAAATCATAACATCAGGAGGGGCCGCTATTAGGCCAGTGCTTAATCCGAATTTGGCAAGTTGTGCTAAACCAACCAGTGTACCACCACAAAATCTGTTTTGTTTGGAGGTAACCTTGCAAAAAGGGAAAGAATGTTCATGAAGATGTTAAAATTATGGCCCCTCATTAAGCCGGCTGGTAAGCAGGGCAAAAGGTTTATCCGTATTGGAAAGGAAACTAATGTGGATGCAGGAGAAGGGAACAAGCCGTTCAGGTCTTCATTTTCGGAAACTGGCAGGCTGCCAGCATGAAGGGGAATGGTGCCTTTCTCCACAAGAGGTCGAGGACAACAAGGTCCGCAAGGAAAGATGCAGGTAAGGAATATAACATTGACAGACGATGAATTAACTGATGTTCTGTTCAAATTGGGGAAGAGGTTTCCTTAAAAATTGTTTTCTCAAACAATGGCAGCAGTTGACATCAGATTTGTTCATACTTAGTAGTATTGAAGGGGTGAAAATTTGAATTTTACTCTAAGGGACAGTCTACCTAATCAACATTTTTCCTAGTCGTAAACTTATATTTTCAGATGAGGAAAATGTGCTTATTCAAGCAGGATTCAGTCGTTACATTAAGAAAAGGGTGTGTAAATGAGCCTTCTGTCTATCAAAGTCAACAATTTCTGTCAAGTATATTTCCCAGATATAAAAAGACTGGGGGATGATAGAATTATTCTGGATTTATCGAGTTTGAACTAAATTTGTTTGTTATAGGCATTTCAAATGGAGACCTTTACCACGGGCAAACATCTAGTGTCCAAAGGGTAATATATATGGCAACCATTGATTTAAAGAATGCGTATTACTCAGTGTCTATTCATGGTGATGATAGAAGATATTTGAAATTTATTTGGATGACTGAGCTGTGGCAATTCAGGGCATTGCCGAATGGATTAACTTCAGCTCCTAGATTATTTACTAAATTGGTAAAACCTGTGTTAGCATTAACTTAGAGGTGTGTTGGCTCTTGAGGTTTTATCATCATAATTTTGCTTTTGTTCAGTTTATTCTATGTACTGAGAAAGAACCAAATTCCTATATTAAATTTAGTATATTTGGAATGCTAATTTGCGAATTTGTAATATATAATAATATGTCATCTGCATATAATGAAATGTTATTATTTGAGTGTTTGGTATTATATCCATGAATATTCGGATGACTTCTTATACTTTCTGCTAAAGGCTCTATCATCACAAGTGCAAATAGCACGGGGGATAATGCACTCCCCTGTCTATTTACCCCTTGATAATTGGAATTTCGGGGATAATATTTATTAGTCTGTATTCTAGCTGTCGGCTCTTATCGTATAATAATTTTACCCATGAGATAAATTTATCTCCCATATTAAATTTTTGCAATTACTTTGAATAGATATTGCCAACTACTTGATCAAAAGCTTTTTCTGCATCCATGAAATAATTGCTAAGTCCTTCTTCAGTTTTATGTGAGTACATTAAATTAAACAGCCATCTTTCAAATTGTTAAATGAGTATCTCTTGGGTATAAACCCTGTTCGGTCCGGGTTTATTAGTTTGCTACCTAATATTTACTCAATCTTCTCGCTAGGGTCTTTGCTAATATTTTAAAATCTGTATTTAGGAGTTGCTATGGCTCTATATGAGCCTGGGTCTTCTAGATCTTTATCTTTTTCGGTATAAGTGTAATAGTTGACTAGATCTTTATCCTTTTTCTTTTGGTAATATATATTCTTTAAACAGCATGTATATATACATTTTGTAAAGTAAATTACTTACAGTAAATTTATCCAGGACTAAATTAGCAAACAGACATTTTCAGCAGTGCCTAATTAATCAATTTCAAAGTAAACTGTTAAAAAATCTGCTATATGTTTGTAATACAATGAATACTTTTTGAATGCAATGTCCTTTATTTGTTAATCTTAAACACTAAAATGCAGTGTTGTCCTCTGCTTTCTTTACTTTTATATTAAAACTGGGACATTGCTGTGTTTCGTATTAAAATGACTTCTATCTATCGTTAAATATTTTAGAGTTTCTTGCTTCTCTTGGTCTTTGTCATTTTCAATTTTCATTTGACCTAGTATTCATAGCTACTTTTGCAGTCACAGTGCAGAGTCAAGTGTGTTATGTGATTTGTTACTCAAGTTAGATGTCAGTGTTGGTGGAAGGAAGGAACATTAAAAAAAGTCAGACATCACAGTTCCAAAACTATTTAGAACTTGTGGAACAGGACTTAAAAAGAGGATTAACATTACATGGAACAAGTTTATTGTTCATTGAATTTAATGAAAAATATAAATGATATAATACTAACAATGAAGAAAAAATATTTAACTTGAGAGTATCGCTTGAGATAAATAAGAAGAGAGTTCAGCCAGAAATATATATAATTCGGCAACCTGTGTGTTTAGTATGTGGTGGTGAAGGTGAACCCTCATTATATTTACTATTATGGCTATATATATAGCACAAGAAAAGCGAGAGCCTATCGGTGATATTATATGAATCCTTTAGTCTCTGAGGTGACTTCACAATACGGTGAAGTTAAAATTTCAGTTCAGTCTACATTTAGCCCAAGGCAGCAGAAGGGAGTTGAAAGCATAGCCTCAGAATGGCCACTCCGTGGATCACCGTGGAGCTGGGAGCAACCTTTTGCTGGATCCTCATTATTGCTGGAGGTTTGTAGAGGGGTCTTGAAGAATGCCTAGAGTTTCTCTGGACACGGCATCAATTTTTCATGAGGGCACTATCAAAATTCATTGCTGTAATTCTCTGATGGTTTCAGTCCCTATGGGTCTGCAAAGGAAATGAGAGAAAGGATACAAGACTAGGCAGGGAAGTACCAGTTGCTGTAAGATAAAATAAATGGGAGTGTCAGGAGAACAGGGCAGAATCTTCCGCAATATGGATACAGGCATCCTTCCACCAATGGAGCCGAATTATCAAAGCAAATACCTTATTAATCCTCTCTCTCACTGCTTGAGCCATGGCAAATTATGCCATTAATTTGTCAGCCAGCATAAATCAATGACACAGAGGTGCAGCTGATAGAGCTAGTGACTGACAGTGGATGCTGTCTGCGTGGAGATTGCATGTTCTTTCTGTGACCACCTGATGTTCCTCTGGGTGCTCCAGTTTCCTCCCACATCCCAAAGATGTGCAGGCTTGTAGGTGAATTAGCCTGTGTAAAGTGCCCCAAGTGTGTAAGGAGTGGATGAGAAAGTGTGATAACATGGAACTAATGTGAAGGGGTGATCAATGGTTGGTGTGGACTTTTGTGGGCCTGTATTTCTGAACTAAATATCTTCAATGGTGTAGAATAATCTAGGATCAGTGCATACAGCCTCAGAATAAAAGGACATTCCTTTAAAATAAAGATGAGGGGGAATTTCAACAACCAGAAGGTGGTGGTTCTGTGGAATTCATTGCCACAGACGGCTGTGGAGGCCTAGTCACTGGGTATTTTTAAACCAGAGATTTATATGTTATTTATTTGTAATGGTCTCAAAGGTTACGGGGAGAAGGCAGGAGAATGGGTTTGAGAGGGGAAAATAAATCAGCAATGATCAAATGGCGGAGAAGACTCAGAGGCAAATGGCCTAATTCTGCTCCTATGTCTTATGGTGCTATTTAATTTAGTTTAGTTTAGCATGGAAACAGGCCCTTCGGCCCACCGAATCTGCACCGACCAGCGATCCCCACACATTAACATTATCCTCCACATATTAGGAACAATTTACAATCTACCAAGTCAATGAGCCTACAAACATGTATACCTTTGGAATATGGAAGGAAACCGGAGAAAACTCATGCAGGTCACGGGGAGAATGTAGAACCTCCACACAGAACAGCACCTGTAGTCAGGATAAAACCCAGGTTTCTGGCACTGTAATGCAGTAACTCTACCATTGTGCTGCTATTATGAGTGGAGGCTATATATATACATATAGCTCCATGAAATTTTTAAACTATGCTTTGATGCATAAGCTGTATCTCTTTCATCAATCGGCCAAGTGGGATGTTTTTAAAAGTGTACTGAAAGGAACATCGGCCAAGTGGGATGTTTTTAAAAGTGTACTGAAGAGAGCTCAGGATGTGTACGTCACCATTAGACTAAAAGGCAAAACAGGCAAACATAAGGAAGCTTGGCTGACGAGGGAAATTGAGATGTTAGTCAAAAACAAGAAGTATGGGACAGGTATAGGCAGCTGGGGTCAAGTGCATCCCTGGAGGAGTTTCGGGAACTAATGATCAAACTAAAAAAAGGAGATCAGAAGGGAAAAATGGTCCAGGAGATAGTTCTGGCCAGTAGCATAAACGACAATCCCAAAAGATGTTATAAATACATTAGGGGGAAAAGGGTAACTAGAGAGAGAGTGGGACCTCTCAGGAATAAAAGCGGTCACCTCTGTTTGGAGCCACAAGTAGGTTGGGTCTCTATTCCATGGAGCGTAGTAGGATGAACAGAGATCTTATAGAGGTGTACAAAATCATGAGAGGAATAGATCGGGGAGATGCACAATCTACCCACAGTAGATGAATCGAGGACCAGAGGACATAGGTTGAAGGTGAAGGGGAAAAGATTTAATAGGAATCCGAGGGGTAACTTTTTTACACAGAGGGTGGTGGGTGTATGGAATAAGCTGCCAGAGAAGGTTGTTGAGGCTGGGACTCATCATGACTATCCCTCGAGTTCGAGGACGATGGTCTACCTTCTGTTGTTTTTATGGACTCTTAGGTTACTTATGAGTCCAATCCTGGCTTTGAAAGTTCTTCGGCCTTCAGGACAGGTAATACCCGATGGCAGATCGGGCTATGGTTGTTGCGGCCTCTCTTTCCGTTTTCTTCTCTTTTCTTCTAATTCTGTGCATCTCTTGGCTTCGAAGGACGATGTTCCTTTTTGGATAATGGTTCACCAGAGTTTTCTGTCCTTGGCATTGGTTTGCCAATTGTCGATGTTGATTTCACATTTCTTCATGCTGGCTTTTAAGGCGTCTTTGAATGTCTTCTTTTCCCCGCCTCTTTTACGTTTGCCTTCTTTAAGCCGGGAGTAGGTTTGCTTTGGTAGACACTCGTCCTCCATCCAAACGCCATGACAGATCCATCTTAGTTGGTTCTTGATGACGAAGGCTTTGATGCTAGATGTTTTTGCTTCATTCAGCATGCTGACGTTGGTTCTTCTGTCTTCCGAGCTGATGTTTAACCTGATTCGAAGACATCGTTGATGGAACTTTTCAAATGTTTTCAGATGGAGTTGGTATGTTGTCCAGGTTTCCGAACATTGGAATCACCACTGACTTGTACACTAACATTTTGGTGTCTGTTCTGATGTCACGATTTTGAAAGACTCTCATTTGAAGACGTCCAAAAGCTGTTCCAGCACACTTAAGACGATGTTGGATCTCGTCATCAAGGTCGACATTGGAGGAGAGGTGACTTCCAAGGTAAGGAAAGTGATCCACATTCTCCAGGGTTGTTTCACCAAGTTGAATTTATGGTTCTTTCCGATTTGTCTCAGTTGATGACGATTGGTAAATAACCTGAGTCTTCTTAGAATTGATGGTAAATCCAAGTTTTGTGTATGCATTGTTGATGGCAGTCAGGATCTGTTGCAGATGCTTTTCTGAGAGAGCTGCAACACAGTTGTGTTCTGCGTTGTGGAACATGATCTGGGAGCTCATAGATGTCTTACTTTTGGACTTGAGACGGGCAAGATTGAAAAGTCTGCCATCTGTTCTGTAGACAATTTTGATTCCTGGGGGTAGATCGTCCTGGACGATGTGGATGTTTTTGCAATGACGATGGTGAACAGTGTTGGTGCAATGAAGTAAAGGCTGGGACTATCCCATCATTTAATAACAATTGGACAGTTACATGGATAGAGTAGGTTTGGAGGGTTATGGACCAAGTGCAGGCAAGTGAGACTAGGGTAGCTAGGACATTGTTGGCCAGTGTGGGTGAGTTGGCAAATGGGCCTTTTTTACACTGTATCACTCAATAACTCCTAGAAGAATTCAACGACAGGTAAAAACCAATTAGACCCAAATTTGCACATTCAGTTGCATCTATAATATGTGCTCCTCCAGTGGAAGGAACACATGATGTTCAATGTCTGAAGTGTCACTGACAGACTGTTGATCTTTTACAATGTCAATTTTTTGGGGCAAGTATGTGCATGTATGGACCAAACAATAATGGCCGATAAATTCTTCAGTGTGTGAAAGCATGCATTGGAACAGCACTGGGTGGGTCACATGGTTGTTTAAGGCTTTGGGAGAATGTTATTTCACAAACATGAAGTGCTGTGCATTATGCATATTAACACCAGCAAGCCCATATTTTGAATACACAAATAATAGACCAAAAGTTGCATGCAAATTGTAACTCTTCACATCTGCCAACCAATC
Source organism: Okamejei kenojei (assembly GCA_035221665.1). Lineage (NCBI taxonomy): Eukaryota > Metazoa > Chordata > Chondrichthyes > Rajiformes > Rajidae > Okamejei > Okamejei kenojei. The sequence goes on from CM069131.1 coordinate 152,040,078, forward strand.
TATCTTCACAAGACTACGACTCGGAAAGTCGGCTGTCCTTTTCCTTCCACAGATGCTGCCCAAACAGTCGAGTTTCTTCAGCAGTTTGTGTTAGGTTCAATATCGCAGCATCAACAAACTCTTGTGACTGACAAATTTTGTTCAGAAGTAACCTCCATTTGAACAACTGGGGCTGCTTTGAGGAAGTGAACCTTCAAGAGGCAAATCAGAGGGAAAGGCACAGGCGCCATAAGTTTCCCCACTCAATGTGATGCCACACATAGGAATATCAAACCAGAGCAGGACTTACACAGTAAAGAGTCAAGCCCTGGAGAATATTGTTGAAAAACCAGATCGAGGAGTATCGATGAATGGTTCCCTGAAAGTGCCAATTCAGACCTACAGGGTGGTGAAGGAGGTGTTTGGCACACTTGCCGTCATTGGGAAGGGTATTCAGTACAGAAATTGGTACATGATGTTATAGCTATACAGCTCATTGGTGAGATCACGTGCATGAAGGAGCTGCAGAAGCAGGTTTAAACTGAACACAAAAAGCTGGAGTAACTCAGCGGCACAGGCAGCATCTCTGGAGAGAAGGAATGGGTGCCTGAAGAAGGGTCTTGACCTGAAACGTCACCCATTGGTGAGATCATACTTGGAGCACTATGTGCTTTTCTGGTTGTCCTGCTTTGGAAGGATGTCATTAACCAGGAAAGGGTACAGAAGTGCTTTTCAACAAAAAAGCTTTTCATTGAACATTGGTACAAATAATAATAATAATAATAATAATAATAATAATAATAATAATAATAATAATAATAATAATAATAATAATAATAATAATAATAATAATAATAATAATAATAATAATGTTCACCAAGCTGTTATCTGAACTTGTAGGATTCAGTTGTACGGAGGGGCTGACTAGGCTGACCTTTTTTTCTCTTTGGAGCATAAGAGGCTGGGGGTGCCTTTACTGAAGTATATAAAATCACAAGGGACATGCATAAAATGAATGTTCACAGTCTTTTGCACAGAGTTGAGAATTCAAACTGGAGGGCATAGGCTTAAGATAGGAGGAGAGAGATTTAAGAGGGACCTCAGGGGCAACCTTTTCACTCAGAAGGTTGTCCACATTTGGCTGCCAGAGGAAGCTATACGTGTATGCAATCGCGACTTTCTAAAGGCATATGGACAAATAAACTGATAGGAAATTTATGGAGAGATAAGGGGCAAATGCAGGCAAATAACATTAGCCTAGAATGACAGGTTACTCAGTATGGACAAGATGGGCTGAAGAGTTTACTTCCATGCTGTGCAGGTCCATGAGTCTATGATTCCATGACAATAGAGGGAGATAGGGTGGTATAATGAATCATACTCCCACTGAACAAAGGAAAGAACAATATAATTCAGGGTTTCCCTCTCCCCTGACTCTCAGTCTGAGGCAGGGTCTCGACCCAAAACGTCACCTATTCCTTCTGCAGCAGAACGTCTTTTCCTATATGTTCATGGATCAGATTGTAAGTATAGCACGCGTGAATTGCTCCTTGAAGGTCTGTTTAGTGTTTTTTTTATTTTGCATTTCTCCATCGTAAGTTGACAGATGAGAAGAGAGGTGAAGAGAAAATTCTTTATGCATGGGATTGTTGGAGCATGGAATGCTTTGCCACAGGGAATGTTTGATGTACAGACTATCACATCTTTTAAGGGAAAGTGGATAATTATTTGAAGCGGAGAATGGTATTGGGCTGTGTGAAGAGTGCAGGGCAGTGGGATTAGTTTTGAATTGTCCTGGCAACAAACCATCACAGATATAATTGGTTGTTTTCTATACTGTACACTTCTATAATTGGGAATGTTTTCTGAAGGGAAATTTGTTTAAAATGTTATATTTTATCGTGAACTTTGATGGTGGTTTGCATAACTAAAATAGAGAGAATAAGCAAGAAAAAAGTCAGTCCCTGAGTCAGTAAAGATCTTTTGATTTGAGTGGCTGATTGAGTGAAGTGCTGATAGAGTGTGTTTTTTTATAAGGGGATAAGGAAATTACTTTGGTCTGATTAGGAATGGGTGACTAGGTACCGGTGTAATTCAGGCTGTATAATGGTTCGGCCGCTCTTAAAACCAGGTAATTAAACTGCCAAATTAATTAAATGAACATAATTGCACTGATTGTGCATTTTGAACTAAGGGTGAATCTAAAGTTTGAGTGAATTCCCAGTCAGTTATCAGGTAAAACCTTCAAGTAAAAAGTTAGATGAAGCCATTCTCTTTAGCTCCTACTTTCTCTACAACCATTTTAAATTGATGATCTCTTGACATCTTCCCATCCAAAGGAGATATTCTATGCCCTATTACATGGACATATCAAGCAGATGAAGCTTGTTCTGCTTTGAGTTCAGAAGACTGAGAGATGAGCTTATTGAAATATATAAAGTTCTTACAGAGCTTGACAAGGGAGATGCAGTGAGGTTGTTCCCAGAGGGTATGAAATCTTTAGAATTTTCAGCTCAATAGGGCTGTGTAAATCAGTCACTGAGAATTGATGGATTAAGGAGATACAGGAACATGGTATTAAGATATTAAATAAGCCTCACGATCTTGTTAAATGGTGGAACAGGTACAAAAGTCTAAATGACCATCTCCTGCTTTTATTTCTTATGTTCTTACTTTCTTATGTATTGGGCCACAAACCATCATAATTAGTAAAGCCTCCTATCTTTTCTTGTTTGGACTACAATTTTTCATCACTGATTTGATGGTCTAAAATCTACGTTTGTCAATTGTGGTTTCTTTAACTTAATATTATTTGAGTTTTGGTTATTGAGTTTAGTTTATTTTCACCTGTACCAAGGTACAGTGAAAACATTTTGTTGCATGCTAACCAGTCAGCGGAAAGACAATACATGATTACGATCAAGCCGTCCACAGACTGCAGATACATCAGAGCATGTTGTAATGCGTGATTGCAGATCCACTTCTGTATCTAGCACACAAAAATCGCCCGGCATGGGCACCATCTTGGATCTCCATTATGAGATTTCCATAAGAAAGGTGGGACTATGAGCAAGAAGAGCCGGCACCTCTCACCCTTCAAAATGCCTGAAGCTGCCTCAGGCCTCATCTCCATTTTTGTGCATGCAATTCCAGAATCTTTCAAAAATCAAATTCCTTTTCGACAATCCCAACAATCTACTTACTCTTTAACTACCCCCAATAATTCTAAGCCACTCTGTTTGTGGCTTCACCACGATATTATTCAATATTATCACAATCTTTTGAAATTTAATTTATAGTCCTATTTATTATACTGAAGATAGCAAAGGTACTTTTTATCTACCTTCTTGCCAACTTTTATCTTCTGGTAATTGGTGTTCCATTTGGTCATAATAACAGAAACAACTATAATTCAGTGGTTGCAAAGCTGACTTCCAGAATTAAGAAATAGAATAGATTATGAAGCAGGATCGTAAAATGGTATTCGCAAATTTACTTAGGGTGCTACAGGAAGGTGCATCAAGATTTTAAGTTGACTGGTTCTGGAGGGATAGTTTTCACATGAAGCATAAGCACTTCATTTTAATGATGGAAGAAGATACAAAGTGCTGGAGTAACTCAGTGTGTCAGGCGGCATCTCTGGGGAACATGGATAGCTGATGTTTCAGGTCCTGACCCTTCATTTTACTTCGGAGTCACGTGAGTGACATCGTGAAGACCCCGCCAGCACGCATGCGCGACATATCGTCGCTCGCATTTGCTACCGAAATGCTGGGGGGGAGTGCGCTCTTTCCACAGCTCCTTCAACGGAACCAGGAAAAGGTATGTTCACTAACCTTACGCTGGTTTGCAGGTAGGAGTCCTTGTGTTTCTACCTGCAGGTAACGATGGAAGGAAAAGGGAACGGTACGCTTTCCAAGAACCGCTGGACTTCTGGTCCGCGGGACACCTCTCCGGAGCTGTTTGCAATACCGGCGGCGTCCGGGAACCGGCCCGGTGAAAAGGTGCGGAAGTCAGGCGAGCCTGTTCCACCAGCGCCCAACTCGTCTCCAGAGGCAGCCGCACAGGTGCAGGGTATGAGCGACCCTGATTTTGTATCTCCATCCCCCGGGGGGGAGGGGGGGGGGAGCAAGCAGGTATGAGGCGTACCTCGCACACTGGCGACGGCAACACCTCATCTGTTACAGGTCCCGCGAGGGCCGAGGGGGGGGAAGACCGCGCCAACGTCGAGCCCCACAGCTGAAGCAGGTCTCGAGAAGCCACCGGGGTCTCCTGGCTTAGAGCGGGCCGGTAGAGCTGCTGCAGAGTCGAGCAGCCCTGCAAGAGCAGGTGCTGCCAGCTTCACACCGGGGTATGCTAGAGTGCAAGCCGGTGGCAGCCACATGCGGTCGATCAGTTTGCCTGGGGCTGCTGCCGACCATGCACACCTACCGAGACATAATGTCAGAAGTAGGGGTAAGACTGCACGGACTCCGGGGAGCCAGGCGCCAGGGGCTGGCACCGACTTTTATCCACTGCTTTCCCACCAGGTACAGGGACCGCAACAGTCTGCTCGTGGGCGGACTAGCAGAGTGTCTGTGCGGGAGTCGTAGGCCTGCAGGAGCAGGTGTTGACGACCTCCTGCCACCAGATCACACTCAGCATTTCATGGGGGTAAGATCTGCTGGTAGAAGCCCCAGTAACAATTTGCAGAGCCTGGGGAAGTCGGCTTGCTGGCTACGTGCAGGACCTACTGGATGTCGTGGGCAAATTTGCTACTGCGCCTCCTTCAGGGGAGCCACTACATACAAAACTGGCGGGGACGATTTAACTATCTCACCTCACACCAGCTACAGGAACGGGTCCTCAACGACACCATGAACAAATTCTAGCCACCGGAGAATTGTGTTAATCTGAATGTCCCCATAGTCAATGCTCAAATTTGGGGGAATTTGAGTAATACTGCCAGAGCTCAGGACGCACGCCTCCAGACAGTCCTGCAATTCCTCTCAACGGGTATCACAGCATACGCCAGGACCCTCGGTGGGGAGAACGTGTCCAGTGAGCAGCAGGATGCCCTGGCCTTACTCTGCAATGCCCACTTCGAGATTAATTGTCTCCAAAAAAGCTCCATCCGGCCCACGCTCAACCCTAAATTTGGAGGGTTGTGCCGTACCTGCACCACTCCACCACCACATCAGCTGTTCGGGGAAGACCTGCCAAAAATGGTAAAAGAGATTGACGAGGAGGCCAAAGCCGTCGGCCTCATGAAACCACCTTCATCGAGGGCATACGCCTCTAGGCAACCGCCGTATACCGCTTGGAAACCTCGCCCACTGGACAGGACACCTCGTCACACCACACAATATCCCCCCAAACCACCATTCACTAGGACCCGCCGTTGACCATGGTAATAAGGGGGTCTGGTTCTACTAAGCAAGTAGCAATGGTACCCTCACAAATAGGGGGATGGTTGCAGGCCTTCAGTGGTGCATGGGATAAAATACCTACCGACTCTTTTATTTTACAAAGTGTTCGGGGTTATGTCATAGAGTTTATTAACGGTCAACTTTCCCCTATTCAGCATGTACCTCATCGCATATTTGCGCTCCCTCACTAGGAGATCGAGCAAGGACATGCAGATATATTACGGCTAGCAGCCAAAGGGGTGATAGGGAAGACGACACATGAACCCATTGAGTTCGTGTCCAACATCTTTACTAAAACCAAAAAAGATGGAGGTTGTCGGATCATCATTGACCTAACTCAGCTGAACACTTTCGTACAATATACCCATTTCAAAATTTGAAACCTTTGAAACTGCTAAGCTGCTACTGTATCAGGGGTACTTTATGGCTTGCATCGATCTAAAAGATGCATACTATACAGTCCCCATCATCGAATCCCATAGGAAATTCTTAAAATTTGTCTGGAAGGGGCAGTTATGGCAATATGAAGCTTTACCCAATGGCTTAACCACAGCCCTAGACAGTTTACCAAAATAGTCAAACCGATACTGGCTATCCTACGACAACAGCATTATATTGTCATGGCTTACATAGACGATATCCTTATAGTGGGACCAACCCTCCAATTGGCAGAGCTGGCAGTCACAGCGACCAAATCTTTATTTGAGGCGTTAGGGTTTGTTACCCATCCAGACAAATCCAAATTCACCCCATCTCAAATCATGGACTATCTGGGCTTTACTATTGACACCACCTGAATGATAGTCACTATCCCACCCAGCAAAGCATCTGATATAACAGATGCGTGTACCAACCTTGCTTGCGCCAGGGTGCCGACCATTCGACATACTGCCAAGGTGATTGGGAAACTGGTAGCAACATTTCCAGCTGCGCAATTCGGCCCACTGCACTATCAAAACTTACCACGAGCAAAGATTTCTGCATTACAAGCCAATGCTGGGCACTTTGACAGGTGGATACGGCTACCAATTAAGGCTAAATCTGAGCTACAGTGGTGGGTTGACAATCTTAGTGCGTGTTACAAACCCATTATTACTGCAAACCCATCAGTCGTGTTACAAACTGATGCAAGCGCTCAAGGCTGGGGTGCAACTAACACCACGTCCAGTTGTGGGGGCAGATGGGATCCTCACAAGTCTACCCTCCTTCGGACACACGGGATAAATTATTTGGAGATGCTTGTGGCTTTCCATGGTCTGAGGGCATACTGCCCCAATTTACAGCATTTACATGTCTGCCTTCAAATAGATAATACCACGGTGGTGGCTTACATAAATCATATGGGTGGTATCAGGTCGTTATCTTGTGATGAATGGGCAAACACAATTTGGCACTGGTGTATTGAAAGAAATATTTGGCTTACACCGACCTATCTACCAGGGAAGCTCAACACAGTGGCAGACACCAGGTCACATGTGTTTAATGATAACATCGAGTGGATGTTGGACCCCCAAATATTTGCTCAAATTATAGCTAACTCTGGTACACCAGATATCGACCTCTTTGCGTCCAGGTTGAAACATCAGATACCACCGTGTGTGTCTTGGGAACCAGACCATGGGGCAGTGGCTATGGATGCTTTTTCACTCCATTGGGGAAATGGTTCTGCTATGCATTTCCCCCATTCTGCCTCCTCAGTCAGGTATTGCAGAAAATACAACTGGATTCTGCTTCAGGCATATTGATCTTACCCGATTGGCCTACACAGCCATGGTACCTGGTGGTTCTCCAAATAATAATACGTCCATTGGTTCAAATTGCTAAACACCCCACTTTACTCACTAGCCCCATTACGGGGGAAAGTCACCCGTGCCATGGTCACTTAACCCTGTTGGCTTGCAGGTTCTGAAGAGGCTGCTCATGGAGGCTGGCATATCGGCCAGAGCGATGGACCTCATTTCAGTATGAGGGTCTCAGCTACAGTGCCATCAACTGCGCCAGGAGTGCGCTCTCCTCATACCTGAATATAGGCGTGGGCACACACCATCTGGTGTCCAAATTCATGAGGGGAGTGTTCAACACCAACCCTCCACGACCCCGATACAACATCACATGGGATGTGGGCGTAGTACTTACACTACTGCGAAGCTGGTCCCCTTTGACAGAGACTACCTCTTGACAAGCTCACCCTTAAAGTGGTGATGCTGATGGCACTCACTTCAGCTCAACGAGTCCAGGCCTTGCAGAAGCTTCGGCTGGACCAGATGGTCTCAACTCCTGCAAAGGTGACTTTCTGTGTCGAAGACCTGATGAAGCAACATAGCCCTGGGTCTTCTGGGCTGCAGTTGGAATTCAGGGCGTACCCCACTGATGCCACCCTCTGCATAGCCACCCATCTCCGCTATTACATCCGAACAACTCGTACCATCCAGAAGATGGCGCCTCCTCAGCCACCAACAACCACATCACCGGGTGACTGTGCAGACTATCGCAAGGTGGCTCAGGGTGGTGTTAGGTGCAGCTGGTATCGATACTAACATTTACTAAAATCTCACTCTACCAGGGCTGCATCCCCATCAGCGGCGAGGGCCATGGAGGTGCCCATGGACCACATCCTCGCCACCGCGGGCTGGGCCAGTAAATCGACTTTCCAGAAGTTTTACAATAAACCGGTGGTCGCCACCCGCTACATTCGCGGATGCCATGCTGCGAGAGGCTCCGTGAATGTTTACTCCCCTAGTAGGGGTTTTGCTTTGTAATCTTTGTTTTAATAACTCTGCATTATTTTTCAGCCTGTTCAGTCTGGAATGCATTAACAAACTTCCTCCATCAGTATTGCGGCAGTGTGATAGCATGGACGTTGTCCAAGGCGTGTAATCACAGACGCTTTGAAGTCTTCACAAAGTCACTCACGTGACTCCGAAGTTGCGATGAGGGGTTTCGTGCCCTCTGCTCCCAACCCACTCTCTTAAGGTCAACTGGTATGTTCTACTTTGTTCAATCTTACTATCTCCTTCCATGACATATTCTTCACATGTCTTCACATGTTCTGTGATTCCACACCGCTGCTTTGAAGAATGTCGCGCATGCGTGCTGGCGGGGTCTTCAGAAAATCCCTCATCGCAACTCCTCATAAAATAAAGATCAACTTTCAAACTTGGTAGGTTCTCGTTTAATCTTACTATTTTAATGATGAATGGAAAGTTTCTTCCCCTACATACCTGCTACATTCCCCTGGAAAATATTTGCATCATTACATCTCTGTCCCCAGTGTGCCAGAAATTTTGAGCACAGATTGGTCTGATCAGCAATCTCCATTTATATTGCAATGCTATAGACCAGATGCCATGGTCTTGCTCGAGAACAAATGATGAACAACAACATCAACAATAGTCAGTATTGACTAAAGACCAGACAACAACTGGAGTCAGTCACATTGCAACTTGAGCCGTTGTAGGAGATCAACAGTTACGTTTCCAAGGTCAGATCAAACAGTGCCAGGCATTTCACTTCGGAGTCACGTGAGTGACTTCGTGAAGACCCCGCCAGCACGCATGCGCGACATATCGTCGCACGTATTTGCTATCGACAAGCTGGGGGGGGGGGGGGAGTGCGCTCTCTCCACGGCTCCTTCAACAATGCAGTCAAGGTAAGTACACTAACCTTTTGTTGGTTGCAGGATGGAAGGCAACGGGAAAGGGAAGGAAGACTTCCCAAGAGCTGTGGGACGCCGACAGGCCAGCGGCCACTTTCCCCGGAGCTGCGAGCACCACCAGCAGCATCCGGACGGCCGGGGGTAAATGTGCGGAAGTCGGGCGCTTCAGTTACACCAGCCCACAGTGGAGCTGGAAATTCCAGACCCAGACTTTGTGCCCCCATCCCCCAGGAATCAGTGGAGCAAACAGGTACGTGGGAATGTCACCGACCGCGGCATCACCCCGTGTTGTTGTGGATCCACGGGGGCCGGGCCGGGTAACGGCTGTGCTACAGGGGAGCCCCGCAGCCGCAGCACGCCACGTACAGCTGCCGGGGATATCTGCCGTAGGGCAGTCTGGCAGAGCTACTGCTGCGTCGAGCAGCCCTGCAGGAGCGGGGGTGCCGACATAACGCCACGTCAGGCTGCGGTCAAGGGCGCCGGTGGCAGCAGTAGACGGTCGGTTAGCTTAGCTCTGGCAGCTGCCGACCATGCGCCTCCACGAAGAAGATTGGGCGATAGTGGAGGTAAGCCTGCACGGACTTCGGGGAGCCAGGTACCGGGGACCGGCGCCGACTCATCTCCACTGCCTTCCTACCAGGCAGGTGGACCGCCACAGTCCGCTCGAAGGCCGACTAGCGGAAAGTCCGTGCGGGAGTCGTATGGGCCTGTAGGAGCAGTAGCCCACGACAACCTACCTTCGGACCCTAGTCTGCATCTTATGGAGGTGTGGTCCGCTGGTAGAAGACTGGGGAAGTCGGCTTGTCCGCTGCAAGTAGCGGGGACGGTCGCATTGCCAGGTTGGAGCTCTTGGTGGAGCAACTAGTCCGACGGGATATGGACCGGGTTGAACGGGAGTCTCGGGCCTCCACCAGCTATGCCAGGAGACCGCCCAGCATATCCTCTTCTCCAGCCAGCCAAACCAGAAGTTGCTGGACGCTGACGTCGATGACGAACCAGGGATGCCGGAGGCCGTAGATCCAGTGCACAGTGCGGACCTGCTGGATGTCGTGGGAAATTCTGCCACAGCTACCCACATTGGGGTGCCGCTGCACCCCAAACTGGCGGGAACCATTGACTATCTGACCACTCACCAGCTTCTGGGTCAGGTAGTCACCGACACCATCGACAAATTCAAACCGGCCGACAACTGCATCACTTTAAGTGTGCCTACGGGGAATGCTCAAATTTGGGGGAATTTGAGTACGAACACCAAGATGCAGGACGTCTGCCTACAGCGCATCCTCAAACTTCTATCGACGGGCATTACAGCATTTGCCAGCACCCTTGATGGGGATGATGTGCCCAGCGAGCCGCAGGATGCCCTGGCACTTCTCTGCAATGCGCAATACAAAATTAACGGCCTTCACAAGAGCTCCATCCGGCCGACACTCAACCTGTAATTTGCAGGTTTGTGCTGTCCCTCCACCACTCCACCACCTCATCAGCTGTTTAGGGAAGATCTCTCCAAGCAAGTCACAGAAGGAGGCCAAGACCGTGGGCCTTATGAAACCTCCACCGGCTAAAGTTCTTCCATATCAGCGACAATACCATTCACTTCTTGGATCCTTTAAGGCAGTAGCACTTCAACCCGCACAAGTCGGGGGTCGGTTTGCGGGCATTTCGTGGTGCTTGGGATGCAATCACCACAGACACGTTTATTCTACAAAGTGGTCACGGTTATGCCATAGAATTTATTGATGGTAAACTTCCCCCTACACAGCATGAACCTCGGCGCATTTTTACGCTCTCTCAGACTGAGATAAAGGAGGGACATGCTGAAATTTTATGGCTAGCAGCCAAAGGGGTGATTGGCAAAACGACACACGAACCCCTTGAGTTTGTGTCTAACATCTTTACAAAAACCAACAGATGGGGGGGGGGAGTCGGATTATCATAGACCTAACCCTGTTGAACACTTTTGTACCATATACCCATTTTAAAATGGATACCTTCGAAACAGCTAAGCAGCTGCTTTACCCGGGGTACTTTATGGCTTGCATCAATTTAAAAGATGCATACTATACAGTTCCCATCACAGAATCTCACAGCAAGTTCCTGAAATTTGTCTGGAAGGGACTGTTGTGGCAATACAAAGCCTTACCCAATGGGTTACCCACAGCCCCCAGACTATTTACCAAATTAGTAAAACCCATATTGGCACTCCTCCAACAACAACATTGTATCGTCATGGCATATTTAGACGATATCCTTATCGTGGAACAGACCCTCCAATTGGCTCCGCTGGCAGTTACAGCGACCAAATCTTTATTCGAGACGTTAGGGTTTGTAACCCATCCAGACAAATCCAAACTGAACCCCTCTCAAGTTATGGATTACCTGGCTTTCACCATTGACACAAACTTAATGATGATCACTATCCCGACCAACAAAGCTTTAGACGTAAAAGAAGCGTGCTACAGCCTTGCTTGCGCCAGGGTACTGACTATCTGACAAACGGCAAAAGTAATTGGGAACGTGGTAGCTATATTCTCAGCTTCGCAATTCGGACCGTTACATTACCAAAATTTACAAAGAGCAAAGATCGCAGCATTAAAAGCAAATGCTGGGCACTTTGATAGACCAAAACAGTTGCCACATCCGGCTAGAGCTGAGCTACAATGGTGGATTGACATTATTAGTGAGTGTCACAGACCCATCATTGTTAGCAACCCATCCGTCGTGCTACAGACTGACGCAAGCACACAAGGTTGGGGTACAACTGACACCATGTCCCGTTGTGGTGGCAGATGGGACCCTCACGAGTCTACCCTCCTCCAGACACAAGGGATAAATTATCTGGAGATGTTTAGGGGTTTTCCATGGACTGCGGGCTTACTGTCCTAACTCACAGCACTTACATGTCTGCCTCCAAACAGATAACACAACAGTGGTGGCTTATATCAATCATATGGGTGGTATCAGGTAGTTATCTTATGACGAATTGGCAAATACAATCTGGCACTGGTGCATTGAGAGAAATATTTGGATTACAGCGACCTATTTACCAGGGAAGCTCAATACAGTGGCGGACACCAGGTCACGAGTGTTCAATGAGAACATCGAGTAGATGTTGAATCCCCAAAATTTTTGCTGAAATTATAGTTCACTTTGGCATGCCAGATATTGACCTCTTTTCATCCAGGTTGAACCATCAGATACCAACGTATGTGTCTTGGGAATCAGAACCTGGGGGAGTAGCTATGGATGCTTTTTCTCTCCATTGGGGGTAAATGGTTTTGCTACGCATTTCCCCCATTCTGCCTCATCAGTCGGGGTATTACAGGAAATTCAACTGGATTCTGCAACTGGCATTTGATCATACCCGACTGGCCTACACAGCCATGGTACCCGATGGCCCTCCAAATCTTGCAACGTCCGTGAATTCAGTTTGGTAAAAATCCCACATTGATTACTAACCCCATTACGGGGGACAGTCACCCATGCCATGGTCACCTAAACATGTTGGCCTGCAGGTTCTAAAGAGGCTGCTCGCCAAGGCCGGCATATCACCAAGAGCCATGGACCTCATCTCAGCGTCATGCCGAGCATCAACCAGGAGGCAGTACCTCACCCAGGTCAGGAAGCGGGAGGCATTCTGCTCCCGTACCAACATGACCTACAACTGGGCTACGATCCCTGATGTCCTGGCATTCCTAGCGGGCCTTCATTACGATGAGGGCCTTAGCTACAGTGCCATCAACAGCGCCAGGAGTGCACTGTCCTCATACCTAGACATCGGTATAGGCTCCAACCACCTGGTGTCTAAATTCATGAGGGGAGTGTTTAACACCGACCCTCCACGGCCCAGATACAACATCACCTGGGACGTAGGGATCGTTCTGACCCTACTGAGGAGCTGGTCTCCTATGACAGAGTTACCACTCAAAAAGCTCACCCTCATGAAGGTATCATGAAGGTATTATTAATATCATGTATTTTCAAATATATAAAATATATAGTCTTAAATTTTAAAATCAATGATAATACAAATATTATTAATAGTATGAATATATCATTAATATCATGAAGGTATTATTAGTATTATGTATTTTCAATTGTATCAAATATATAGTCTTAACTTTTAAAATTAACGATAATACAAATATTACTAGCAGTATGAATTTATCATTAATATTATGTATTTTCAATTATATAAAATATATAGTCTAAACTTTTAAAATCAATGATAATACAAATATTATTAAGAGTATGAATATATCATTAATATCATGTATTTTCAGCAATGCAAAATAATGTACTTTGTTATTATTATGTTTCTATAATAAAAATACTTTAAAAAAAAAGAAAAAAAAGCTCACCCTCAACGTGGTGATGCTGATGGCACTGACTACAACTCAACGAGTCCAGGCATTACAGAAGCTGCGGCTGGATAGCACGGTCTCCACCCCTGCAAAGGTGAATTTCTTTGTCCAGGACCTATTGAAGCAGCACAGACCTGGGGATCGTGGGCTGCAGTTGGAGTTTCGGGCCTACCCCACTGATGCCACCCTCTGCATAGTCACCCATCTCCGCCTCTACATCCGCACTACAGGAACCATCCGGAAGATGGAGCAGGGGCTCCTCATCAGCCACAACTCTCCACATCACCGGGTGACTGTGCCGACTATCGCAAGGTGGCTCAGGGTGGTGTTGGGTGCAGCAGGAATAGGTACTAACATTTTTAAATCTCACTCTACCAGGACTGCATCCACATCAGCGGCGAGGGCTATGGAGGTGCCCATGGACCACATCCTCGCCACCGCAGGCTGGGCCAGTGAAGCAACCTTCCAGCGGTTCTACAATAAGCCACTGGTTGCCCCCGCAACGTTCGCGGAAGCTGTGCTGGGAGCCACTCCGTGACTGATTTGTCCCCGATGAGGGATTTCGTGAAGACCCCGCCAGCACGCATGCCCGACATTCTTCAAAGCAGCGTGTGGAATCACAGAAAGCACCATGACTGGAAATAGTAAGATTAAGAACGTAGAACATACCAGTTGACCTTATGAGTAGAAGGTGGGGAGCGGAGGGCATGAAATCCCTCTCCGCAACTCCTCATAAAATAAAGATCAACCTTCGAACTTTGGTAAGTTCCTCGTTTAATCTTACTATTTTACTTCGAGTCACGTGAGTGACTACGTGAAGATTTCAAAGCTCTGTGATTTCACGCCCTGGACATCGTCCATGCTATCACACTGCTGCAATATTATTTGCTATCTAGCCCAAAACATTGAACATAAAACAGTACAGCACATGAACAGCTCACAATGTTTGTGCCGAACAAGATGCCAGATTAAACTAATGTCCATCTGCAGGTGATCCCTATCCCTCTATTTTCTGCATATCCTTGTGCTGATCCAAGAGCCTCTTAAATGCCACTTTTGTATCGCCCTTCAGCCATCCACCACTCTCTGTGTAACAAACTTGCTCCGCACATCTCCTTTAAAATTTACCCCTCTCACTTTTAAGTTGTGCCCTCTAGCCTTTGACATTTTCACTCTAGAAAACATGTTCTAATAGTCTACCACATCAAAGCCTGTGCAATTTTCTATTCTCTTATCAGGTATCCATTCAGTGTCTAATGCCCCAAGGAAAACAATTCAAGTTTGTCTAACCTCTCCTGAGAGCTATTACCCTTTAATTCAAGCATCATTCTGGGAAACCTCTTCCGCAGCCCCCCCCCCCCCCCCCCCCCCCCCCCCCCCCCCCAAAGTCTCCACATCCATCCTATAATGGAGAAACCAGAGCTGCACTCCAAATGTGGCCTAACCAAATCAAAAAAACATAAAAACAACAACAAAATACTTTTGATTCTAATGAAAAAAATCATAGTTTTGGTGAAAGTAACTGCAATGTGCCTGTATATTGGTCACAAGTGAGTACTGAATGGGTTTAGATAGGAAACATTAAGGAGGAATGGGAAAGAAAGAAATAGAATTAGAGTCTGAGGGCACTGAGGCACATTTGGTAAATCTGCAGCCTCACAGTGCCAGACAGCTGGGTTTGATCCTGATCTTGAGTTGAGTCTGTGCAGAATTTTCATCTTCTCCCTATGTCCATGTGGGTTTCATCCAGGTGCTCTGGATTCCTCCCACATCCCAAAGACATACAGGTTTGTAGGTTAATTGACCTCTGTAAATTGCCTCTGATGTGTATGGAGTGGATGTGAAAGTGGGATTACACCGTAGAACTACTATGACGGGATATCAATGGTCGGCTTGCTTTATCTCCAAAGTAAACTAAACTAACACGTTAATTAAAAGAGAATGCCACAGCACTAAAGGATTTAAATAGGGAAACTATCCAAACTGAATCTCCTTGGGCTAAGCTGGGCAACACCATGGAATCGATCTTGTTTTATTCCCTTCTCTACGTGTTAGTTTTAACCCTTCACCTAGCCCTAGTAATCTCTCAATGAGGATATTGGCTCCAGCTCTATTCAGGTACATCTTGTCTTGTGGTAATGCATTTCTGCATTAGTGCACATTATGTACCACTGAATGGTGGAAATTAAATCAAAACTTATTTTCACGGCAGGTCAGGAGGTGTGTATTTACAATGAATGTATTTTTAGGGGAACTTAACCAGGTTAAAACTGAAATGAGAAAAAAAAGTTTATGGTGAGGCATTAATTTTTGTCATGTTCAGGAGTGATTTCTGAATTAGATTGACGTCACAGAGTGCTGTGACCTGATCTGGGTAATGAAATGGAGCATTTAGAAGCATTCTAGAAACATAGAAACAGAAAATAGGTGCAGGAGTAGGCCATTCGCCAGCACCGCCATTCAATATGATCATGGCTGATCATACAAAATCAGTAACCCGTTCCTGCCTTCTCCCCATATCCCTTAATTACTCTAGCTTTATCTAACTCTCTTTTGAATGTATCCAGTGAATCAGCCTCCATTACCTTTAAGAGGTATTAGGAGCTGCAAAGCTGGAGATGATTTGGGGGTTGAGGTCAGGATCAATAGTAAGATTGAATGAGAACTTACCAGTTTGAAGTTTGATCTTGATTTTATGAGGAGTTGCATTGGTGATTATGTGAAGAAACCCCCCCCCCCCCCCCCCCCCCCCCCCCCCAGTTCGTATGCGCGTCAATCTTCAAAGCAGCGGTATGAAATCACAAATAACCAACAATCGAAGTTAACATAGTAAGATTAGCAACCTGAGAACTACCAGATTACCTTTATGAAAGAGGGTTGGGCATGGAGGACACGTAATCACCAACGTAACACCTCATAAAATCAAGATCAAACTTCAAACTGGTAAGTTCTCATTTAATCTTACTATTTTACTTCGGAGTCACATGAGTGATTCCGTGAAGGGTTCAAAGCCCTGTGATTTCATGCCGCAGATCCAAATTTCGGTGTCTCACTGCATCGATTGACTCAAGATGAGTGAATAATCAAAAAATGCATTAAGCATGACATTGATTCAAATGTATTAATTGTTTACGCTAATAAATAGAAACATAGAAACATAGAAAATTGGTGCAGGAGTAGGCCATTTGGCCCTTCGAGCCTGCACCGCCATTCAATATGATCATGGCTGATCATCCAACTCAGTATCCTGTACCTGCCTTCTCTCCATACCCCCTGATCCCTATAGCCACAAGGGCCACATCTAATGCCCTCTTAAATATAGCCAATGAACTGGCCTCAACTACCTTCTGTGGCAGAGAATTCCAGACTCACCACTCTCTGTGTGAAAAATGTTTTTCTCATCTCAGTCCTAAAAGATTTCCCCCTTATCCTTAAACTGTGACCCCTTGTTCTGGACTTCCCCAACATCGGGAACAATCTTCGTATGAAAGTCCTGACATCCCAGGAATCAGTCTGGAGAACCTTCTCTGTACTCCCTATATGGCAAGAATGTCTTTCCTCAGATTTGGAGACCAAAACTGTACGCAATACTCCAGGTGTGGTCTCACCAAGAACCTGTACAGCTGCAGTAGAACCTCCCTGCTCCTATACTCAAATCCTTTTGCTATGAATGCTAACATACCATTCGCTTTCTTCACAGCCTGCTGCACCTGCATGCCTACTTTCAATGACTGGTGTATCATGACACCCAGGTCTCATTGCATCTCCCCTTTTCCTAATTGGCCACACCTGGCCGATTAGCAATCAATAGCAACCCCTGTATCTCAGAGGAGGCTAAAGTGGACGCACAACAGAATGGGCAAAAACCCTGTCAGTAAAATTTGGTAAACATTTTTCTTTATTTAAAAAAAAAATCAATTCAGTTGACCATCCTGCGGTCGCGAAGATATGGTCGATGGGAATGTCCATTGCCCTGGCCGCTGACGTTGATGCTGCCCTGGTGGAATGAGATATAGAAACGTCAGTGTTAATGCCTGCATAAACCAGAACCTGCTGCAGCCACCTTGATATAGTCTGAACCGACCTTCCCTTGTGTGGTTGTTTGTCACTTAATAAACAATGCTGATTTCACACTTCTTAGGATTCTGGTGGCCTTGATATAATATAGCAAGCCTGCCCTCCCACATTAGACGTGAGTCCGTGGGGTATCCAAAAAATGACCTTAAATCCTGCCACGCCTGGTCTGCTTGTGTAGATCAGAATGTAAAATGCAATGGCACCTGCAGCCAATTCCATCCTATCTAGCCACAGCGTTTGCAATGTTTGCCCTGATATTAGCGTCATGACTAAGGATGTAGATGGAACCCCCTGGTGAAGTCATGTTAACATATTTTCAATATCCAAGCTGCATATTCTTGTAGTGGGAGAACTTGTGTCAAGATCTCTTTTACAACTCAATATCCAGGGTTGAACCCGACAGAGTGGTTCCTGTTTGTTGCAGCTGTAGTGGCTCTATAATTGAATTACTGTCAAAGAACATTTAAGAATGAACTGGAAGATGTCAGTAATCTGTACCGTATTAAATGTAACATTAACATTTAAACAAAACTGCTTCCAGTCCCCTCAATAGGAATGTCCTGCTTTTTTGGATGCTATCCCTGCACTCTGTAGTGAGCACATCCATAGCTTGATGTGACAACCTGAGCCGTAAGTCAATCCATTCAGAATGTGTAAGTCAATAATTGTTTTATTACGCAGATGCCGGTTTCCTAAACCAAAGTTTGAACCAGCAAAGTTTGCATTTTTTAGAATAACCGTATGCCATTGTATTATTATGCCTGATAAAAGCAGGCAACATGGCTGCTTGGCCAGTCCGACAGTACGAAACCTAAAGCGAGGTCTTGCTGACTGTTAATGAGGAAAAATGGAGGAAGACATAAAAGAACATTCCTCCTTTTTGTAGCGAGAATGTATTTCTCCGCACTGTTCTGCCACATATTTTTGCAATCAGTGAATAAACATGAAACGAGATCCAATACCTATTCTGTGTTGTCATGGATCTGAACTGGATGATACACCAGTGACAAAGGAGATTAGGTAAATTATTACAGGATACTTTTACTTGATTTCTATGTGACTAACATATGCCACCACCGTAGTGTAGCAACTTGAAGTTGAGCATGTAGATTATGTATATTCGCTCAATAGCCCCTTACCCATGGGGTGCATCTAGTGTATTTATTTAATTGATACGAACAACTGAAGAATTGGTATCTTAAGCAAATCTCTACTACCTCCAACTAGAGATGGTATTCGGAACTTCTCACCTTACAGCCCTTAGCATCAGTTGGTAATAACTGAATTTGACCGACCAAACTACTGGAGCAATGCTGAATACTGTTTGTTCATCATTGTGACTGAGGTAGCTTCAGCTGGTAATAGCATAAGGTTGTTAACAATGGTCTACATGTCCTTTGAGAGGTCGCTACTTTGCACGATATCTGTTCCTTGATTTACACAGCTACTATATTGCCAATTACTCTTGATGAAATAGAAGTCAGTTTTATAACAGGTTACCATTAACTCCAATCTCTTGCCACTGGGCGGAGTCATAGGCTAATTAATAGTTAAAGCTAAATCCCAATGACCAACAAACAGTTTATCCCACTCCGCAATGTTTTACTGTTATTAGTACAGTTATATTGTCTTTGATAACCTCTGTAATGGGAACTGCATAAAATGGATCTTTGAGACCCTTTAGAATCTGTTGTTAGTCAGGAAAATAAGTTTTCATATTCGGAAAGTTCATATGCCCGACACTCTCCATTTTTCATAATAAACAGGCCACTCCTGCCTTATTCTATGGGTGCTTTGCACGAGAACTCTGGCCCGATTTCGAAACCTTATCTTCAAAGACAATCCTGGCCATAATCCAAACTTGCTTGGAATGCTAGTACTGTGCCTCTAAGCAGATGTTTTTATCCTTTGTGTGTTGTACAAACAAGTGTAAATATTACAACTTGTGAGTGGTGTACTTACCCATGTTTCGGAAGTGCCAGACCCACTTTGTTGAGTAGGATTGGTAGTGTGCATGGAACTTCTGCCCAGCTGTCATGCTGCCCGCCCCCCCCCCCCCCCCCCCCCCCCCCCCCCCCCCCCCGAAGCACCAGTGAACCGCCAATGAGCGCCTGGGGTGCATTCTGAAACGATGAATCTTTGCCCGCCGTTGGCCTTAATTGATTCATCTGCCAGGTTTTCTCCCCTGTTGAATAGGCCTTACCTGAATAACAGATGCGGCGGCTGGCTCTCACACCCCGCTGTTGGCGCTGTTCACTGCCGGCACATATGTGCTCTAATATGTTCCATCGACCTCTTTAGAGCCTGGAGTCAGTTATATCTTGACCTTTCGAACTCCCCTCCTCAGAGAGGGCGATTTGTAGGCAGCCCAAAACAGGTGCTGCCGCAGGATACCTATGCTGATATGAACCCATTGGACCTGTACCCGAATGGAACATTCTGTTGGGATGGCAACTTTGTTGCCAGGACAAGGTACCGCTGCCCTTCATCCATTGGGGTATGCCCCACGGCCATACCCAGAGACTCGCCGTCAGCAGGATACTGACCCGTCTTGGTCTCCGCCCAAGAGGGAGACCTGGAGCAGCTCTGTCAACTGACGCTGCTGGTGCAGCCTGCAGAAATGGAACATCTGGCTCAACATTACCATCAGAGTCGGGGTCAGAGCTAAGATGACCCATGGCACGCGCCTGATCATCCATGAGGGTGCTATGAAGCAGCTCTCTACTAGGTGCTGCTGCCGCCTTTTGTTCAGGGTGGCGCTGACACACCTCCTGCTGGCGTGTGCCCTGCTGTAGCACTGTATACAATAGTTGCTACTTTTGGGATAATCGTTCAAATGCACTATCCAGCCCGGTGAGGAATCATCCCATTTTAAGGATAAGGGGGAAGTCTATTAGGACCGAGATGAGATCTTTTTTTCACACAGAGAGTGGTGAATCTGTGGAATTCTCTGCCTCAGAAGGTAGTTGAGGCCAGTTCATTGGCTATATTTAAGAGGGAGTTAGATGTAGCCCTTGTGGTTAAAGGGATCAGGGGGTATGGAGAGAAGGCAGGTACAGGATACTGAGTTGGATGATCAGCCATGATCATATTGAATGGCGGTGCAGGCTCGAAGGGCCGAATGGCCTACTCCTGCACCTATTTTCTATGATTCTATGATATCCCCCGACTCCGTGGGCCTATTACTTTGCTATCCAGCCCCAGTGGGGAATCTTCCCTTGACTCCGTTGGCCTCGCAGCCTTATGTGTTACCTTGAGCAACCCTGTCGCAGGCATTGCTGGCGCCGCCTCTCATAGAGGCCGGCGCTTTTTGACATGAAACAGTGTCACAAATGAAACAGCTCTGTCCCAGGCGCAGCTGGCGCGGCTCTCACGTAGGCCGGCGCTTTCATACATGAAGCAGCGCTGCCAGGCACTGCTGGCACGGCCTCTCCCATAGGCCCGCACTAGTACACATGAAGCAGCCCTATCCCAGGCGCTGCTGGCGCATCCTATCCCCATAGGCCCGCACTATTGCAGTGTAGGCTCACAAATTCAAATTTTTAGTGTAGAGCTTCACCTGTGAATGGTTAAAGCAATTTTAATCCTTCACAGCAACTTGTGCCAAGGAAAGAAATAATTTCATTGTCAGGGACGCATGACAATAAACTCTTTTGACTTTTGACTTTTGACTTTGACTTTAACTTTTGACTTTAAAAAACACAACAGCATACATGCAAACTTTATTATTAGAAAAAAACCCTTGCAGCCCGACTCACCCGAGTCCAATAGGGCTGAACGAGTCCTTTCTTCCACCAATTTTACTCCCAGCCTGGGGACCAACATTTGTGAGCCGCTGACTGCCTTGTCAGCGGCTGCTTATCTAAAAACCCGATCTTTTGACGGTTAACCGCTTCCGCGGTCGGACCGGGGTTTCCCCATAGTCCATAGCCGGCTCACTCGTCGGGTTGTGAATCTGGCAGGAAAACCTCTGTGAAGAGAGGCTCCTGCTCGAAAAAACCCTGGTAAGTAAAAAAACGTACCTTCTAGGTTTAACTTACCGCCAGCAGGAGCACTGTCCTGCCAGTCTGGTGCTTGCGCCAATGTGACTGACATACTAACGCGCATGCGAACTGGCGGGGTTCTTCACGGAATCACTCATGTGACTCCGAAGTAAAATCAAAGGCTGAGGACCACTGTGATGGGAAGATCAGGACAAAAGTGGTTGCAATGCAAAGTTGTGGTGATGATTGGAGGGGCAGGGCAAAAGTTGATTGGAGAGTTGGGAGTTGAGGACTGATTGGGAGGTCATTACCAGGAGATGTAATTTGTCATTCAAAACAACAAAACAAAATAACGAGTAATGAAGGGTAAGGATTATCATTGAGTGGGGGGTTAGGGATTTGGCATTTTCGGGATGTTTGGTGTATGGGTAGTTATGGTATGGACTGATTATTGAATAAAAGTAAGAATAGATGAATGGGGTGTTCAGTGCTGCACATGAAAACAGATGGCAAAAGGTGCTACAAAATATTCCCAAGGCAAGGAAAGCATGTTTGCGATGAAGAATTGACTGACAGATGTTTCCAGTCAAATATGGACTGATTTCCCATGTAACAGCATTTCATGGGGGAATAATATTAGTGCACACCTGATGCAAAAATCATATCAGAAGCATCAGCGGGACTTTCACAAGTCATAATTCAAATGTAATAACAAATGTCTGAAAATGGTCATTTCTACAAATCACTGGGAAATTGCCACTTGCTGTCATGCAATGCTGCATAAAATAGCACAATACGACTTAAAATTTAGTGCTGAATCTTTAGAGTTTATCTGTCTTGTATGAATTATAATTCACCAGTGAGTTGTGAATTTGTGGAATTCTCTGCCACAGAAAGCAGTAGAGGCCAATTCACTGGGTGAATTTAAAAGAGAGTTAGAGTTAAGGCCATCAGTATTATAAAGAACCCCACACATCTCCATCACGGACTGTTCACTCTGCTGCCCTCGGGCAAAAGATATCGTAGCATAAGGAGCAGAAACATCAAGGTTCTGAAACAGCTCCTTCCCACGAGCCATCAGACTCCTGAATGCCATGTAATGGGCTGCCACCATTATCTATTTTATCCTTTTATCCATTTTATCCATTTTATCCTTCTGTTTATTTTTGTGTTGCACGGGGAGCCAAATGCAACGGAATTTTGTTTGGAATTGTATATATCGATATATTTCTAAATGACAATAAAGTTTGTTTGATTGATTGATTGAGATACAGCTCTAGGGGCTAGCAGAATCAAGGGATATGGGGAAAGGCAGGCATGGGTTATGATTGTGGATGATCAGCCATGATCATAATGAATGACGGTGCTGGCTCGAAGGGCCAAATGGCCTCCTCCTACACCTATTTTCAATGTTCTATGTTTCAATGCTTGGATATCCTTTTGGATCCTACAGCTATCCCTTGCAATCTGATAAAAATCTACATTTTGCAAGGGGACACTCTAAAATGAGTGAACTTGGCAGCCATGAAATAATAGCAGTGTGCGCAACATCTGGCTTATGTTGCTGTTGAGAGGCTGCAAGATGAAGACATTAAGGTTATGTTGACATTTTCATGGACTGAATGTAATTGGAATATGTGTAAACAGGTTTCAGTTCAGCCAGGTGGCAAAGTTGATCCAGGGATATTTTGTTAAATTGACATTTCTCATGGAGGATTCCTAACTCAAATCGTTGATATGGGTTTGCATATTTTTGTTTCTGAATATCATTGTCAGGAATTTTGTCCTACGTTATTGTCAGTTTTCACCAAATCCTCCCTCCTATGCTCCTTTTGTTGCATCCCATACATTCCAACAGTCGTGAATCTTTGCAGCACTTTTAACTCATAAAACACCCAATGCTGATCAGTAAAACTGCATGAGCCACTTTTAAGATTTGTGGGTTGCACAGATAAGGCAATAATGTTTGCCTGTTCCTGCGGCGGGGGGGAGGTGTTGGAATGCAACCATTTGGATTCCAATCCCTCTCATTGTCAATGGATTATAAATCAGACGTAGGAAGGATTGTATATCTCACTGAGCAGGACATTGATGTTGTTTCTCTACAGTAATTCAGCAGTTAACATGATGCTTCTGCTAATCCTTGTGGACTAATTAAGAAATGATCAACTTGGGTTTTTTAAATGAACTGCAGTACAATGCGACTTCATGTCTACTCTCTCACTTGTTCAATTATGAAAAATAAGCATTTTGTTTTTTGGCACCATTTCATTGGTTTAATTTAATCTAGGAACCCATTATCTTCTAGTCAAATAATGTATAAAATCATGAGGGGCATAGATAAGGTGAACGCATTGTCTTTTACCAGCTTAGGGGAATCGAGAACAAGAGGACATAGGTGTAAGGAGAGGGGGGGCAAGATTTAATAGGAATCTGAGGGGCAGCTATTTAATTTAGAGGGTGGTAGGTATATGGAATGAGCTTCCAAAGGAGTTTAGTTGAGGCAGGTACTATAACAGCTCTTAAAAGACACTAGGACAGATACATACATACGAAAAGTTAAACACAGGCAAATGGAGTAGCTTAGAGGAGGTGTTTTGGTCAACAAAGATGCATTGGGCTGAAATGCCATTTTCTGTGCTATATGACTATGACTATATCAGGATGTATCTGGATGTGTGCAGGATGACAGGACATACCTGTGTTTATTATTACAACCGGATCAATATGGCCAACCATATTTCAATCAGGAAAAAATGATCAAGATCAACTGATCCATGGAAATGTTTATGGAGGAAGTCAGACACGTGAGTATTCAATTTCATGAGAATGAAGACCCTTCAAAGTTAAAGTTGGAAGTAACATCAATCAAATATGGTAGCAGGGGAGGAAGATAGTTTGAATGTTCAGTACAGAAAATTTTAGATGAACCAGTTACTTGTGCATCTACCACTGGTCCTGGCGAAACCTTTTGAGGGAGGTAGATGATGAATTACACTAAATTTACGGGATGGGAAACTATATATTTGATCTGACCACTGCAAGCGGTAGCAGCACAGGGCCGCAGACTAAAACATCTGTGAACCAAAGATATCTATGGTCAGGGCTACTGACAGTGAGTGTTCGTTATACCTTAAAATGACTTGGGGGAATCATAAAATATAAAAGCAATGGCTCAGCCAGGACATTTTAAATCACGCACGACTCTACTTTCAGCCTGAGGTGCTCTTATTTTAATGAGAGTTAAAAATGAAGGTTATAGGTCATGACCATTTAATCTAATTTCTGTAGGAGAGTAATTAATGACTGTTCCACACACTGATGGCACAATCGCATGCAAAAAAATACTTCAGGAAAACGTGTCAGGATGAATTATGACAAGAAGTGTCCTGTCTAATCTGCTGATGGGCATGATAGTAGCAGGAAATTATTGAAAACACTGTAGCACATGAAGAACTTGTTTGTAATGCACAAATTACTCATCGAAAATAAATCCAAATGTATGGGAGTTTTTATTTCATCCTACCACGAGGCAAGGATATCCTGCCGATATGATTTAGGATTTTACTGTTTTTTTTTATATTGACCTGTTTAAACTATATATACTCAAAAACCACTCAAATATATTAAGGACATTTTGAAAACAATCAAGAGAATTGTTAATGAATTTAAACGAAAATAAACAGAGGAAAGCAATTGTCTAAAATCCAGCTCAATTTTGCATGCAGTTGTGCTCAAATCTCCAATTGTGTTCATTATGTAAGCTCAAAGCCATTGTGCAAGTGCAGTGCCAAGATACCATATGTTAAGATCTATTTATAAAATTATGTTAATGTTATTGTGCCCACATTTTCCTATGTGCATTTCCCTTGTAATTGTTCTGTTAATAGTAGCACCAGCAGATGTGCGGTAATCATAATGGAGCCTCGACATTAATTTATTATGTGTGGAATGGCATCTACGTCATAAATAGCTCTGTGTGTGTGTTCTCCCTTTTACTCTGTCAAAACTCAATAATTTATAGGACACAAAAAAACAAATAAAGTGTTGCTTCCACGGGTTAAGATGGATGACAATGCATTGCTTGAGTGCTTCAAATTAAGAACTGCACGTACAGCTTATTCGACAAGCACAAACCTGCTGAGAGAGTACAGCTTGCTGTAGGAAATACACCATTGTTATTAGGTTGAATGTTAGACCATCTAACTAGACTAAGCTTTTCGAAGGCTGGAAAAAAAAGAATTAAATAAAAATGGCTGAAAATAAACAATAGCCAAATGCCAAGAAAAGTCAAAGGAAATGTTTGGCATGACATCAAAGGACAAAAAGGGCTGGAATTTTCTGACATAAAGAAGTATGTCCATGTGAAAATTTGTT
Organism: Okamejei kenojei; assembly: GCA_035221665.1. Taxonomy (NCBI): domain Eukaryota; kingdom Metazoa; phylum Chordata; class Chondrichthyes; order Rajiformes; family Rajidae; genus Okamejei; species Okamejei kenojei. Next base: position 152,065,921 of record CM069131.1, read on the forward strand.
CATTCTAAGCTTCCCCCCAGTCTAGTTTCATTCAAAAATCACTGAGTCAAGCACTTGCGCATCTAAACATTATTTTGACAAAACACAATTACAGTTCCCACTACTGTACCTAACCATGACTGGTTTGATCTTCGTATCAGCCTGATCAGCCCACTTGGCCTCGCTCAAACAGAGACACTCCAGAAGGTCACACAGTCCTAAGTGTTCTCCCAGAAGATCGACACAGGACCTCGTGGTAGCGGAATTTATAGGTCCCCGGACCTTGAGGGGCCGAAAACCACAAGGGGGTGGTCTCTTTACAATCCAATAACAGATATTGATTAACCCAGCATATGACAGACATTTCTCTAACCTAATAATACAATCGCTAATACATTGTATTCTTACAGTAGTTCTCAGAGGAAACGAACATCGCAACATGTGCCCTGCTATGCAAGAAAAAACCAGACAAGGCTTAATACTTAATCCAAACAACATCCAGCAAAATAAAGCTTTGCAACATTATTTGCAATGTGTATGTCTGGTTTTCATTTATTCCAATCCATTCTATGCATTTTGCACCTAATTGTGTGGGTCTGCAGATGTTTCCATTCTCTTTCTGCAGCTCTGATTTAGGCTCTAGAAAATTTGGCACTATTCTGCAGCTTGTCCTTTTTTTTCTACAGAAAGCACTTCTAAATTGACCAAATGGCTTAGCAGCCCAGAACCCCTTTACTCAATTTTAGTGTTCCTAGCCTCTCCAATTTGGCCAGGAGTAAACATTCCTTCCTTTTATCATATGTGATAAACCATCATTATGATAACCAAGTAGTCAGATAATCAGGAAATGCAGATCTGGAAAATCGAAGGTAGACAAAAGTGCTGGAGAAACTCAGCGGGTTGCAGCAACATCTATGGACTGAAGGAAATAGGCAATGTTTCGGGTTCGAAACCAACTTCTTCAGATAATCAGATAACCAGATATATATGTGTGTCCATTACATTCGCCATCTATTAACAATAACAAGATGATGATGTTTCTTCCCAGAATCTTGTCAATCTTCCAAGTTTTTGTGAGCTCAAATTCCCTCCATTTGTGTTGTTGCCCATTCTTCATCCCTTTCCACAGTTGAACCAATAACCTATAATTCCTGAAAACCTGGGACAAAGCAAAGTTTACCATTCATGCACCAATGCTTCCCCATACATTAGCTGTAATTCTGCAATACTATCCCTTTTCCATTTCACTATTCTGCTCTATTATATTCTGCTCTATCACTATATTCCTATTACTATTCTGTTCTATAACATACTATCATAGGATCAACACTAATCAGCTCTCTCCATATTCACACAATGTTGTAATATGTATATCTGATGATGGTTTCTCATATAAATTTCAGTTGGGTTCAGTCCAGGATTTCCTTACAGGTGACTTATTCCATTTATCATGGCAAACCGTGACATTTATCACGTCAAACCATGATAAAATGTTCCAATTTAACCAAATTCAGTCTAAGCCTTCAATTTCTATTTTATTTCAGTGTCCATCTTACTCTTCTCATTCAGCAGCATTGTGACCAATAACACAATTCTCAGCTCGGATTCCCAGCTGTTCAAATTTAAACAATCAATTCCCATATGTCAATGCTATCATAAATTCAATTAAGAATGTCATTTCTAGGGACAATTTCTTTCTACCTTGATAATAGAAGCCGCTTTACCATCAAGGGTTAAACAATTTAGATCTATCGGTGAAATACATCGACTCTGATATCGCCACACCCATTCAAGTTTCTCCATCTAATTCAATAGACTTCTCCTCCAGTACTTCTTCCTTAGTATGTTGGCTCGGCTCTCAGTCCATCAGGGGTTCTCTCCTATACTAGTTTCCTAAGCACTGAGTAATTTCTAGTCTGGTCTCTTAAAGGGAAGTCCTGCTTTTCACAGTTCATCTTTTGACCATTTCCAATTCCAACCCTCATGTTCCCTGAATAATTTCCATGTTACCAGATCTTCCCAAGTTTCATCCTTCCTGATGTTTGTCCGAGTAATCCATTCCCATCTTTGGCTGCCTGTCTGGGGATGAGACAATAACAATATCAATTAATAATCAAACTACAAATATTCTAAGCCAAAATCTCACGTCGGTTGCAAATCTCAAACTTTAAAGTCCTCCAATGCACTACCATACAATTTAGAGACCAAATTCAAAATGTTATAAATGTATTTATAATAATCATAATTTAGACACAAAGTAAGTGTTTTACCCCCCAAACCACAGACTTTTCTCAAATTCAGTTCTTCAAAGTAGAGCTTGACCCAATAGTCATCATAGATTGTCGGTGTTGTTTCTCTGGGAAAAGATTAGATAGTGATACTTTTCTTCCTTCACTGGCATCAAATATATTAATGATCTGGGATGAGGGAATTGAAGGCAATATCTCCAAGTTTGCGGATGACACTAAGCGGGGGGGCAGTGTTCGTTGTGAGGAGGATGCTAGGAGACTGCAAGGTGACTTGGTTAGGCTGGGTGAGTGGGCAAATGTTTGGCAGATAGCAGTATAATGTGGTAATGTGAGGTTATCCACTTTGGTGGGAAAAAACAGGAAAGTAGACTATTATCTAAATGGTGGCCGATTAGGAAAAGGGGAGATGCAGCGAGACCTGGGTGTCATGGTACACAGTCATTGAAAGTAGGCATGCAGGTGCAGCATCAGCAGTGTGAAAAAAGCGAATGGTATGTTGGCGTTCATAGCAAAAGGATTTGAGTATAGGAGCAGGGAGGTTCTACTTCAGTGTGTACAGGGGGTCTTGGTGAGACCACACCTGGAGTATTGCGTACAGTTTTGGTCTCCAATATGAGGAAGGACATTATTGCCATAGAGGGAGTGCAGAGAAGGTTCACCAGACTGAACCAGACTGATTCCTTGGATGTCAGGACTGTCTTATGAAGAAAGACTGGATAGACTCGGTTTATACTCTCTAGAATTTAGGAGGATTGAGAGGGGATCTTATAGAAACTTACAAAATTCTTAAGGGGTTCGACAGGCTAGATGCAGGAAGATTGTTCCCGATGTTGGGGAAGACCAGGACAAGGGGTCACAGCTTAAGGATAAGGGGGAAATCCTTTAAGACCGAGATGAGGAGACTTTTTTTCACACAGAGAGTAGTGAGTCTCTGGGAACACTCTGCCACAGAGGGTAGTTGAGGCCAGTTCATTGGCTATATTTAAGAGGGAGTTAGATGTGGCCCTTGTGGCTAAGGGGATCAGAGTATGGAGAGAAGGCAGGTACGGGATACTGAGTTGGATGATCAGCCATGATCATATTGAATGGTGGTGCAGGCTCGAAGGGCCGAATGGCCTACTCCTGCACCTAATTTCTATGTTTCTATGTTTCTAAAAGCTAGATGATGTTAAAGTTGGGCACTGGGGTAGGTTCTCTTCTTCTACTCTGATGTCAGTTGCAAGGGAGTAGGGATACTGAGGAGCAGCTTTCTCTATTGGTTGGCCTTCCCAGATTTGGCTTAAAGGTGCAGGACAGTATCATTTCCTCCTCCTTGTTGATTCCTGTTTCTGGGAAACTACATTACCTTTGATGTCTTCTGCCCATTCTCAAAGGGGCATTATATTCTTTACCTCACTCCCCAGATAGTATGTTTTGATTATACTGTCCTGCATGCACAAACTCAGTAACAAGTTAGTATAATAGCTCCTTTCCCCACTTCTGTACCTCCTGCACAATAAGTGTGTTTCTTTTTCCCTAGTGCCATTCTTTCTCGCACCAGCTACTATGTTTCCATTTCCGTAGTCCTTTCTTCACTGCGGGTTCTTGATAATTAGATTCTTTGTGTCTCCTCCTAGGATTTGGAAGGGGTGATGTTCTTTCTGGTTTTTATTCCTTTTTTGGACCATGTGTGAGGACACCTTCAGATTTCATATAAGTGGTAGTTTTAATGCCATGTTAAGGCTAACGGAATGGGTTTGATTGCCAAAATGTCCCTGCCCCCTGATCTCCTTGCCAGTGTCCTCATCCTCTACCCTCGGGGTCCCAAGTGTCCCAGTAACCTCTTGGGATCCACTGGTTTCTGAAACCCCGTGGTCCTCTTCTTTTCCCCCTTCCTTCTCGGTATTCCTTCACAGGACACAATCAACTCTAGTGTCCCAATTCCCCACATTTGTAGCACTGATCAGGTCTGACAACTCCTATACCTCTTCCAACCAAAACCGAGGAAAAGTCGGCTCTCGGAATGGCAGTCTATCTAATCCTTGAGGTCCTCCTCCTCCATGTCTTCCTCCATCATTCTTAACACAAGTCTCTGAGCTGCCGTTGGATCAGGCTGCATTATCGTGTGAACATCAGTGGCCCGGGGTCACTTACACCTACTGTGGGACTTAATACCATAGGTGGAGTAGGCAGCTTTCTGCAAACGAACTGCCTACGGGGAATCCGCTCTATAACCCCATCAACGGGAAATTGCTCCGACATAATAATATATCAATGTCTGGATCAATCCCTCCATATCCTCCTGCTGTCTCACCTCAGAAAAGCTACTCATTCTGTCTCTGTACTTCAGGAAGGATTCCTTCTCTTTCCCACTACTGGATTTTCTAATTATTTGGCATCCACTTTGGCAGAACCTTCCTTCTAGCCCTTGATCTCCTATGCTATCCCCCAGTGGTGGAGCCAATCATAGGAACTAGAGGATCCTTCCCCGATTTTCCCACTTTAGATTGAATTTAGTGGGGGGAGTTGAAAATAACACTGCCTCCTTCAAGTGCCCTGCTCGCAAGCTGTACATGGCGTCTCTGAATTGAGAACATGAGAGTGCTGTGAGAAATGCTGTGGCTACATTCCAAAAAATTCTACCCACCTGACATATTGTGAGCCTCTTTCTCCCTTCGAAACTACAGGTACTGCTGCACTCTTTACCAAATTTAGTAAGTTGATTTTAGTCGGCACCTCCCCTTTAAGAGCCATCTGAGTGGTTTCCATTTCTGAAGATGGTTATTCTCTCTTGCTCCTGCTGTTGGTGTCCACTATTTCATTTCCCTGTTCCAGAATGTCTCAAGAAGGACCAGTTCTCTCGTGTTCCCTCAAAATTCCTAATTTACGCACTGCCATTCTTAGAGTAGACAGCAGAACAATCTCTTTATTTATTTGAACCCTCTTAATCAGTCTGCTTCCTGTGGAAGCTTCTCGCAAATTATTTTATCGGGAAGACTTATCTTATTCTTACGGCTAGATTTGAATAATTCTTCTATGACATACCCATTTTTCTGCACAATAGTTAAAATACAAAATAAAATTCCAGACACTCACACCTACTCACCTACCCTTCCTTTCAGGACGCCAAAGTCCATGGAGTCGCTCCTTGCACAATGGCTAATCATCTCTCATATTCACACCCATTCACACAATTGTTTCCTTCCAACCGTGACTCAATCACCCACTCAATCGTTCCTATTCAATTATTCAAATCAATCACTCATATTCAATCGCTCTCCAACTTTCTGATATTAGTTAGATCACAATCACTTAATTCAAACTCTAAATTTCAAACATAGGATCTCCGGATTCTCAACCCAAGACTCTTTTTTTTTTTTTTTTTTTATTTTATTTATTATAGAAACAAAATAATAACAGAGTACATTATTTTACTATAGTGAAAATACATAATATTAATGATAAATTCATACTATTAATATTATTTGTATTGTTCTTAATTATAAATTTCAAGGTTATATATTTTATATAACTAAGGAATACATGATACTAATAATACATTTATAGTATTAGCAATATACTCATACTGTTAATAATATTTGTTTTGTCTCTAATTTTTAAGTATAATGCCAAATCTAGGTAATTAATAATATGAAATACTAGTAAAACTTTTATGATATTCATTATATTTTGTAAAGTTAACAATATCTGTGTTATCACTGATTTTAAATTTAAATTATTATATATAATTGAAAATACACAATTTTATATAATTAAAAATATAAGATACTAATAATATTCTCATGAAGTTAATAATATTTATATTCGTACTGATATTAAGAGGTTAAGATATTTGTTTCTATACTATTTTCTAATTTTTTATATAGATATAAGAAATAGAAAAAAGAATAAAGAATAAGAAAGGTTTTGATGGAGTAATAGAATATTCGTCATTAATTCGCCCTTAAAGATTATATTCATGATTTTATTATATATATTTCTTCATCCATTCAAATATCCAGGCCTCAGTCAAGTCCTCGCGCGCCAAACCATTATGACCCTGTAAATATTTTAATATACGGAGACCAAATCCTTCTGAAGAGGTCTAAACCTATCCATAAGGACAAAACTCAATCTCTCCAAATGGAGTGTCTCCGACATTTCTGTATTCCACATTTTGATTGTTGGGAATGCAGGGCCTTTCCAAAATTTTAATATTCATTTTTTCCCAATTATTAGACAGTAGTCAATAAAAAGTTCTTTGATTCATTGTTATTAGTTGGTCAGTTTTCAAATATTCCAAGTATAATTTTAACTCGTTGGGTTCAGGGGTCCATACTTATATTGACAACATTCGAAATTATCTTAAATATTTCGTTCCAGTATTCTACAATTTTTTATACAGTTAGTAAATGAATGTGACAAATTTGCTTCTGAAATTTGACATTTATCACATGTAGGAGATATCTTTGGGAAAATATATGTAATTAGATTTAGAATAATGTATCTATGTAGTATTTTAAACTGTTATAAGGGAAATGTTTAGCATTTAAAGAGCAATGATGTATATGTTGTAGACTTTCATCCCATATTTCTGGTCTTATTATTGGACCTAATTCCTTTTCCCAAGACTCTCTATATGTTTCTTGTTGATGGGGTATCATTTTCCAATAAAATATTATATATATATGATATCATTTTTTCCATATTTGGGTGTTTATTCAAGCATTCATCTAAAATTTCTGTCCTTTCTATTTCTAAATTCTTGTAATATTTGCAGAAAACATATTTCTAATTTGTAAATATCTAAAATACTTTATTTGTGTAAGACCATAAGTTTGTTTGTAACTCTTGAAATGAAAGAAACGTATTTTCCTTATAAAGATCACCCATCTTAGATATTCCTTTATTTTTCCATTGTAAAAAAGCCTTATCCACATTGAAGGTTTAAACACTCTCAAAAAATTATTGGCAATTGTAAGACCCTAATGGTATAGATTTTAGTTTTAATGCTTTCTTTATTTGTTTCCAGATGCGAATTCCGTTTTCTATTATCGGATTTTTTTTCACTATAACTTTCTTAGCTACATTAGTGTTAGCAAATATTATAGAGCGAATTTCAAATGGAGAACAATCTTCTTTTTTCCATATTAACCAATTTGGTTTATTATTATTTCTTCTAGCCAAAGATTCATATTTTTAATATTAACTGCCCAGTAATAAAACATAAGATTTGGTAATGCTAATCCTCCGTTTTTATTTTAGATTTACATAAGGTGTTTTTTATTTATTCTATGGCTCTGATAAATCCCAGATAAAGTTAGTTAATTTATAGAGTCTACTTTTTTAAAAAAAAATTTAGGAAGATATATCGGAATTATTGAAATAAATATATATAATTGTGGGTAAAGATCATTTTTATTGCATTAATTTTACCTATCATTGAAATAATAAGTAGCTTTTCCAGTATAAAATATCTTATTTTTAATTTATTCAGTAATGGAGGGAAATTAAATTTAAAAGAGTCAAATCTTTTTGTAACAAAATCCCAAGATATTTAATATTTTCATTTGTTATCTTAAAAGGGGAATTGTTGTAATATATGTAAATTATTCACCGTTATTGGCATAAGTTCACTTTTATTTCCAATTAATAAAAAAAACACTGTATCCTGACGAGAGTGATCCAAATTCGTTATTAGTTTTAACAAATTTCGGATACTTGTTTCTGACTCAGTGATATAAAGTAATACATCATCCGCATATGAGGAGATTTTATTCTTAGTATCTGTAGTATCATATCCATTATTTCCGGGTGTAATCTCACCTCTGGCAAGGAGGTTCTCATTACTAATGCAAAACAATAAAGGTGATAGAGGACAACCTTGTCTACAGCCTCGAGATAAATTAAATTTAGTTGATAACATTCGATTTGTTGTTATTCTAGCTATTGGTTTTGATTTAGTAATTTAATCCAAGTAATAAACTAACTCCTCCCCCAGTTTTGAAAGCTTCCATCACCGAAAATAAATAGGCCATTCTACTTGGTCAAAAGCTTTTTCTGCGTACAAGCGAAATGACTACTAAATCTTTTTATCACCTCTTTTCGAAAGTATATTAATATCGAACCAACCGTCTTAGGTTGTATGAAGAGTATCTTTTTGGTATAAATCCTGTTTGCTCGGATGGATTAGTTCGTTAACGACTGAACTCAGTTCTTTTTGCTAATATTTTTTGTTAATATCTTTTGATCTGTATTTAATTAGAGCTATTGCTCTATATGATCCTGGTTCATCCAAATCTTTATTATTTTAGGTATAAGTGTTATAATAGATTCATTCAACGTATCTGGTAATTTCTGGTGTATGTATATCTGTTCATATAATGTTTTCAGATATGGAACCATATAATCATTCGAAATATTTTATAATTACCCAAGACTCTTAATCACATTCTCTTCCAAGCAGTAATCTGTCCCACTCAATCACTGTAAGTTCACACAGACAAATAAATTTGGAACCACGCCAATAAAAACTATAATCGAAAAAGAAAGTATTCCCCCGATTACAAGTAAACCAGACACAACCCAATATAAACTACAAGCATCCAATAAATCACACTCTAATAAATCCTCCTCGTGGCGGAATCGTCAGCGGAATGACTCCTCCCTGACTCAGCATCGAAAGAATACAAACCCTGATCGAAACCACCATGATCAGATTCTCACATATACGCGCGCAATCTAAACAATTACAAATACAATTTAATTCAAAACACACTTTTACTTCAATTATCTATCACGCAAAAATCCTTGAATGCTGGCACAGCATCAATACAAATAGTGGTCCGCGAACTTACAGACTCTAAAATCTTAACTTTCTAAACCTTAATTCACTCAAAATCTATTTATCACACAAATCTGTATACAATTTGGATCCGATACAATACAAAAAGGATGATACTAAATGTTTACAATTTACAACAAATTTTTATGCGTTAGTGCACAGTTTACAAACACTCGATCTCAAAGCCCCGTCATGATGTTGTCAATCAGTGAACCTCTACCTCCAATACTGAAGATTTTCCCCTTCCTAGGTTACTTCTTTGCTGAGGGGTACTACTCCTTAAATAACTACTTTTCCTCCTGAATGGTTACTATCCTTGCGCTAAGACTGGTCTTCTATAAGGGCCTCTATCCCTCCTCTCTAAGTTCTACAGTATTAGGATACCCTTCGCATTTGCGTTACTTTTTCATCAATAATCAGGTTCCTGTTTCTCCAGTTACTCTTCGCTATCAGGTATAATCAACATCGATCAGAGGGTTACTATTCACTGTTGATCAGACCACGATACGGAATCGGTCATGAACATGCACAAACTCCGAAGTTCTATTTACACAGAATTCGAATTCTACCATTCGGGCAAGAACTTCAATGCGAAAAATTCTGTATTATGAAAATTTGATTCTGCAAATCTAGACTCGTTCTCGGACTCCTAGTTTTGGTGTTTGGTGCGTACCATTCCACATACGCGGGATCTCGAATACAAACTAAATTGCCCAATTAAATCTTGTATGGACTAGAGTATTCTCAGCCAATCTACACTCTATATGCTCTATATACTCTATAGGCCTGCAGTCTGTCTTTTCACCCTGTTTAGTGTCTAGAACTTTTATTTTACTCGGAGTCACGTGAGTGACCTAACGTAAAGAAACCCCGTACATCCGTTCGTGCATCATTTGCTCAGACGCTTTCAAGCGACTACTGTGAGGCAAGCACAGCTCCTCCCAACGATAAGGCTAAAAACTTCAGGTAAGTGCTATTTCTTACTCTGATGTAGGTCTCCTGCAGAACCTCTGGGTTTTGGCGGGATGTTCACGATGGCCGAGGACTAACCCAGCCTAGGGCTTTGGGGGAAAAACCCTGGTCTGACCGCGGAAGCGAGAGCTGGGAATGCTCTCGGGTTCACAACCGGACTCACTTGATAACGCCGGTCACGACTCCACAATTTTGGGATCACCGTGGAGGGGATACCCGAGAATAGTATGGTTCTAGGACCGCAGTATTGTCCCAGGGATGGGCTTAGCGGACCAGAATGGTCAACCTGGTTCCCGCTGGAGGGGAAACCCCAGTATTTGTGGTTTTACATCGCAGTGTCCCCAGCACATGGGGTTAAAAATGAAACATAAATGGTTAGGCTGGGTCCCGGTGCAGGGGAAAACACAAGTATATCGGTTCCCAGACCGGCCAGTAGTCCCCAGGAAATGGGGTAACTCACATAAATGATTAGCCGTGGGTACCAGGAGGGTTACCCGGCGGGTATAAAATATATTTATAATATTATATGCAGGAGGGGAAATTCACCATGGGGTTCCCAAAACTACAATAATCTCCAGGATATGGGGACAGCGACAAAATAGGAAAGTTGAGGTTGCACCTCTGGGAAATTAATTAGAGACACTTACTTTCAGCAAGGAGTTGGGGTCAGCAGTAAAGTGTTGGCAGCGTCCCGCCTATTGGAGAGGGCTGTGCCAGCACACCTTTGGGTATGCATCTTCATGGTAATGGCCAAGTATAAAGCTTTAGCCAGCCCATGGGAAAGGCTGTGCCAGCAGTACCTTTGTTCAGGATCTGCTCATGGGGATGCCCAAAAGCTATGGCAGGCTAGCCTATTGGAGTAGGCAGTAGCCAACCGCACCGTTTGCTCATTTGCTCATTGGGGATGCAAACTATGGCAGGCAAGCCTATTGTAGAGGCGGTACCCCAGCAGTACCTTTGCTCAGACTGCTTTCCAGGTGGAAATGCCAAGTTAAGGGTAGGCTAGTCATAATTGGATAGGTTATACCAGCAGCACCTTATTGCTCAGGGCTGCTTCATGAGAATCCAAATCTATGGTCATATACCTGGCCTATGGAAAGCGTGCCAGCAGCACCTTTGTTCAAGGGCTGCTTCATGGGCGCCAGCGTACCTTTGTTAGGCTGCTTCATTAAAGCATGTTTAGTAGGGTATTTTACCCATTTACAGCAGTGATCATGGGGGAGATGAGGAGGCATGTTAGGATAAGGCAATATAAACAGAATAGAAGACAAAAAAGCATTCAAATAAACTGTTCACAGTTTAAAAAATGCTGGTTACATATGTTGCTAAAATCCACTGTTAAGTCTCAAACCTATTTAGAAATTGGCTCCTCTATCCAAGTTAGAATAAGTTCCTATCAAATAGACTTGTAGGATGTTGGTATATACTTTTCGGTATTCAATTGGCGTGATGCCGGCCTGGGCAACAGATTTGCAGTCAATAGACTTTGTAACAGTTGTTGTTATAAAACGGTTTCTAGTCGTAAGACTAATTGTTAATTTTGAATAGATACATTCCAACTGTGTAAGTAGAGCAACAGTATTTTGTTAAATGGTTTGATATTAAGTGCCAACATTTCATTGTTAACACAGGGCTGAATTATAAAGTCACAATGTATGACAAACAGTGTTCAATTACTGCTCCCCAGTATTTGTTAGGTAAATCTTCATTAATATTTCAATATAAGCGCCCATCCAAGAGATGACAGCACCTACTACAATAACAACCAACCTGAAACCCGACCCTCAAAATCCCAACTGTGCAGCTTCCAACACCTAAAAAATTGAATGCAGGAAACAACTGAGGCCATCTCAATGGGATGGCCACAAACTCTCCAACACTTCCGACCCCTAGTACACTCGGAGTCACACTCGACAGGACACTCCTCTTTCAAAACCACCTTCAGAACACCTAAAGCCTATGGTCAACACTCTCAACAACATCCTGCTCAAACTGGTAAACTCAAAGTGGGATGCTGATCCACCAACCATCCGTGCAGGCTGCCCTAGCCCTGTGCTTCTCCACAGCTGAATACACGTGCTCAAGCTGGAGCCGCACCCACCCCACCAAACTGGTTGACACAGCCCTCAACGACACCTGTCCGTATTATTCACTGATGCATAAAGACAACGCCAGTCCCTTGCTCTACACCCAGCTGGTATGGCCCCCCCCCCCCCCCCACCCCATATCAGATGATCCATCGTCGCCCAAGACGAGCAGAAGAAGCACAGGAGCTCGATACCAGGCACCCCCCCATGGCCCCCAAAAAGACCGGAAACCCCCAAAACACAGCACCTCCACACCCGACTGAAATCCAGAGCCAGTTTCGTGCAGACAGTCCCACCTCTCAACAACCAACGAAAACAGCAAGGGACCAACAACTGGGAAGATGAATGAACCAGCTCAACACGCGACCCACGACTGATGGAGAGAGGATTCACTCCGACTGAATGCTCGCCATCGGCACGACCTCCCATAGGCCAACCAGGAAGACCCTCAACAGATACGAGTGGAGCAGGGAGGTGCAAAGCAACTTATGAAAGCAAGGAACTACCAGCAAAGACACATGCCAGCTGTGACAGTACAGACATGTAACAACCACTGAGTTGTGACCGACGCCCCCCGAGTGCAGCCCCCAGGATCATTGCCTGAAACCGACCCGACCTAGCGGACCTGCGCCAGATACAGGCAGAATGACATCTGAGATTGCAACAGACTCGAAGAAAGAAGATTATATTGCAAATTGGTCTAATGGCCCTTAATGGAATGTGTCAGCCAGGCTTTGTAGCAGGCCTGCTTTATGGTTCCCTCATGGTAAGAACGAGAGCCTGTGGATTTGGTAATAGTTTAATGCTGAGGTCTGATGGTATAGCCATAGAGCATGCCCCAAGGGATCAGGGCATGTGCAGAGTCTATGCTGGCAAGAAAGTTACCATCCCAAACACATATGCAAGTGAACACAACTCTCAGGGGACATTACAGTTTGGTTGCCGAATCTTCTATTCAGGTAACTTTTTCCAAAGGTGAAACCTTGGAGGGCGAAGCACAGCTATTGGAACAGCTACGGTTTCATAGTTTTGCGACATGCATCCCATGTCTTTATTGGCAGTATCGGTCCACATAAGTTGCTGTCAGCATGAAAGCTGGCAGAAGGTTCCGCACATTGACCTGTGCTACGTCTACAATTATGGACCAAATAACAGTTTGGTAAGGTGTTACTTATTTATACATTCAAATGATTGAGACATTATCACAAACTTTGAACGGTAAATGCAAAAGTACAATATTAGCCTTTTCAAGCAGGTTTAGAGTTGGGCAGGTTCAGTAATAAGGACCAAGATTGTCTTACAAGACGGGCTTACGGAAATCGGGCCGCAGTGCTGTTTAAGGTAGTTACCAAGTATCTCAAACATAACATCTCAGAGTTTGAAGATGGAACAGATTTGCAATGACTATGCCAAAACTTTTCTGTTATTAGTATCAACTACCTATAGACTCTACGGGCATTGTAAAGGGGTAATAGAGTGATTGACAAATATGCATATTGTCATGCTCGGGTTCAGGTTGATGCATTGTGATGATGGCATATGTTAGTCACGAGGGTGCAATCAGTTAAAGACTGCTGGAAAGGTTACATAATCTTTTTGCCACAGGAGAAATCATCGAGTGGTGTGAAATCGCATTGTATTATGAAATTATGTATTATAAATGGAACACCTAATAAATAAATATATATATGCCAAATATTTTGCAACCAGTGAAATAAACATGAAACCAATATATATATTGGTTTCATGTTTATTTCACCTTGTTGCAAAATATTTGGCATAGCATGGCCGAAAGATACATGTCTCACCGAAAAGGAGAAGGAAGGTCTTTTATGGCTAACTCCATTTTGTCTCATCAATCGAGGCTTCAAATAAAGTAATTAAGAGGCTTTAAGTTCCTATTGTGTATTTATGCAAATGTGATTCCCGATTTTGTTGCGAATAATAATATTAACCTAATTGGTTATTTTAAACGTTTTTTTTGTTTTTTTTTTCCTCCGAATCGGCATCTTTCGTCCCTCCATGCGGCCTACCCATCGAACTGGAGCGCGAAGTTTTCCTGCCGGAACTTTGCAGCTTCGGACGGCAGTGCACAGTTTACAAATCACTCAATCATATTCAATTCCCGTCATGCTGTTATCACGGGTCCACCGTGCTGGTAGAGCTCCGGATTTTGAATGACCGCCACTAAGATCCAACATCGAGGACTGTGGCTGCTAGCATCCAGTCACGGGCGGGCGGCGCTGGATTTAAAACTCCACGGAGCCTGGGTTCTGAGATCGCCAGAGTCAGAGCTCCAACGCATCGCAGCCTGAGGACTTTCGGTGCCGCAGTCTCCCGGGGATGGAAGTGGCCGCATCCAGTCATTTCCAAGCCGCAGAGTAGTGTTTCAACCTGACGCTGGAGTTCCAGCTTCCCGGCAAAGAGGGGACTGAAAACATCGGACTAGCGAGGAGGCCACAAATAGGTCCCCGCCTCAGTGGACTATGAGTGAGGAGCAAAACTGGACGTTTTGCTGCCTTCCCACACAAGTGGATTCTACTGTGTGGGGGGGGGGGGGGGGGGGGGGGGGGGGGGGGGGTGGGGGGGGGGGGGGGGGGGGGGGGGGGGGGGGGGGGGGGGGGGGGGGGGGGGGGGGGGGGGGGGGGGGGGGGGGGGGGGGGGGGGGGGGGGGTGGGGGGGGGGGGGGGGGTGGGGGGGGGGGGGCATTTCATGTGAATCCTATAGTATATTTGTCTTTATTACAGATGTACGGGAAAATCTAATTTCTTCTCTGTCAAGCAACTTTGGCTTTCAACGTGATTTGACTTAAAAAGTGCTATATAAAGTAAAAATTACTTACTTACTTACTATACTCTACCATTACTCCTAATCCACCAATACCAGTAAACCTTTAATGAATTCCTCATCCATCACTTCACGCAACAATTACCCTCCTCTCTGGGCTGGAGACACTTGAGTGTTCAGACACGCCTTATAACCCTCAACCCTCATCGCGAGCTGGACGGCCGTCGATGCTGATTTTTTGGATCGCACATTATCCAATCAGCCCACCAGGCAAAGATAGATCAATACGTAGACCAGACCTTGTTTTCAATACCCTGCCAATTGGATACCAAAATCAGGACATAGGTCACCCCACGCCCAATGAAGGGCCGTCAGGCTCCCGTTGAAAGCAGTTGCAGACAGTGCCAAACTACAACCTAACGTTTTTCCAGTTTGCAGTCTGCCAAACTCAACTACACACCTCACGTTTTTCGCCACTGCAAAACGCCATGTTTAATATGGTCCCCTATCCCAAAGGTTACTAACCAACCACCCGCACCACCACCCCATGCATGCTAGAAACCTCTGTACTAATGGATCTCGACGATTGGAACCTTTTTTTCCCAAGCCCCCCCCGACTGATCGATGATCCGCTCCGACTAGTACGAAATAGGACCAAAAAACCAACGTGATAAACACGCATAGTGGTCCTCCGATTTCTGCACTTTGATTGAACAGCTCAAACAACCTTTGATCGCAAAACTTTGTTTGGGGTTCGTTGAGATCCCAGGATGACCCAAATGTAAAAATCTTGCTGCATTCTAAGAATTTCTAAGCTTCCCCCCCCAGTCTAGTTTTCAGGAAGTTTTCTCCAGTCAAATCACACAAATCTATCACCGAGTCAAAGAGCAAACCATATGCGCATCTTAAAGTGTTGATCG
>CM069131.1:152082237-152115412 GCA_035221665.1 Okamejei kenojei
CATAGAAGATATATTGAAATTAGATTTCAAAGAATCCTCAAATTAATTCTGCTGCCATTACCTTAAGAGAATACAAATGGAGGGTTGAGAGATAAAATTCAAAAGATAACCTTGGCTTATCTTAGCAATTCTCTCTGAAATTAATCTGTATGAGAAAGATTGCGATTCGCACCATATCTTCAGCCAATTTGAGCAAGTCGGTGCAGCAAGTGTGGTTCAGCTCCTGTATCTATGGCGAAAACTGCCTAAACAAATAAAAAAAAAGATAGGATGAAAACCTAAATCTATTAGCCACATGAACCGTTCGTCTTTGGACAAAAAACAAGGTATTTTTCGCCAAAAGGGATTATTTTGGAAACAAGGCAGAATATGACTAGAAATAGTATCATCTACACAGCCTAATGCGTTTACCATATACGGAGAAGAGACCACACGTTCCATATGGAAGGTACAAAAGATTTATTCTATGTTAAAGAAACTGTGGACAAAACTCCATGGAGGGAATTACAAATGTTTTTATGATGAAGGCTTTACCAATCACATCTGATCGTTTATTTTACAAACAGTTTCAGGAGAGCTACAATTACCATTTAAAGAAGGTGTTAACTTCTCCAGTAACAAAATAAACTCCGTATGCTTTGGTTTTTCTGCAAAGGAAAAGGCAATATAAATGGAAATTGACAATGTTTGAAAAAAGTGTTATTGAAAAAACTGTTGAACACGACAAGCATTGTGTCATAATTTCCAAGAGATAAAAAATGCTGGTTCAGAATTATTCTAGACCATACAAATCTTAAAAAAAAAAAAATTGTGTCAGAGATATAACACATTTTAAAATGGAACACGTTTAAGACTGCAAGGACATTTGATACAGCAGGTTGTTATATGGCTACACTTGATTTAAAGGACGCAGTATTTTCTGTATCAATACATCATTTCTTTCGCAAGAGTATTAAAAATTAATTGCTGGGACAGCTGTGGCAATTCAGAAGCTTTCCCACAATGGTTAAGTTCAGCTCCAGGCGCTCTTTCCAAAGCTGTGAAACCAGTTTTAGCACAATTAAAGCATAAAATCACAGCGGTATGCTTATCTCGATACATTTAATCATCAATGACAATCAGACATCAGCTGGAAAAATCCGTTTCAGCAACAAAGCTTTATTTGAAAATAGGTTCTGACATCCTATTAAGTCCACCTGCACCAGCATAAGGGGGGCTGTCAATTAACTATTTGGGGTTTTGTAATTAACTCCAGATACTAATAGTTATAACTTTACCACAAATAAGATTGATGATATTTTGGTGACTGTAGGAGTCTCATTCACAAAACCTATATCCCTCCATCCAGAAGTACAAAGATTTATTGGTAAGCTATACAGCATTCCTGCAGTGGAATGTGGTCCATTACATATACCAAAACCTCAAAGGAACAAAATAAAGTAGATTTAACAAAGAGACAGCCATTTGATAGCTATCAATAACAAAAGAAGCTTTATGAATACAATTGTGGATTGGCAAAATTCCACAAGCTCTAGAAACATATCTGATACAACAGCTGAATGATATTACAAACAGAGGCTAGCGCCTCGGATGGTATCAACAGATTCATCTCCAGTTGAGATGGAGGAATGGACTTCAAGAGGAAATGTTTTCTCCAAACATATGTATAACTCATATAGAATTGTTGGTGCTTTTTTATGGACTGAGGCATATTGGCTACAAAAAAGATCTACATGTACTCAATACAATTAGACAATAAAACACTGTTTCTATATATTAATCACATGGCGGAGTCAGATCGGTATCATGTGATTGTCAGGTCAAATCAGATATGGCAATGGTGATATATAACCACCAATTTGGATCTCTCGGCAAACTACATTCCAGGTACAGACAATGTGTGGCAGATAAAGATCAAGGAGATATTTAAAGATAACACAGAATGGATGCATAACCCAGTAATTTTCAGTAAAATTGTGAATCGATATTTTACCAACATGACTGTTTCGCATCAAGACTAAATCATCCCAGTTGGCCTAAATATGTGTCTTGGGAACCAGCCCCAACCAGTACGCAGTAAAGCACTTTCATACACTGGGAATAAATTGTTTTATGCTTTTCCACCAGTTGCTCTGGTTCATAAATGTCTGAAAAAATAGACAAAACTCTGCACAATTGTTGAGTAATCCCAAATTGCCGACACAAACCTTGGTTTCCCTTGATGTTAAACAAGATTAAAGAACCATATATTCAAATCCTAACAGCAGTGATTTATTGATAAAACATAACCAAAAAAATTCATCCATTTATACATCGTATAAGAATTTGTTAATCTGCAGGTTTTGACAACCAATACATGACTTGGATTTCGATAGACTCTGGATGTTATAGCCGCATCATGGCGAGATAGACACACAGAGACAAATATGACACATAAAAAAAAAGGGAAGGATTTTTCAGACATCAAATATATCTTATCATACTGTGAACAGCAAATGTAGGGAGTTTCCTTCCGATTGCATTTTGAACCACACTTAAGTTACAGTGCCATTAATAGTGCACTAGTGCCTTCTCAGTCTTATTAGGACAAATATCTGACCAGAAATCAATTGGATCACAACATTAAGATCCATATTTATGAAAGCGGATCTTTAACAAAAACCTCCAAAACCAAGATATACAAGATTGGATGTTAGCATTGTACTAACTTTACTTAGGCAATGGACTCCAATCGACGGTTTGTCATGGAACGATTAACATCAATTATAATGTTTAATGTCCTTGGTTTCAGCTCAAGGTGCAACATTACAAATGTTTGCGTTAGACCTGTATGCAAGTGACTAACAGATTAACATTGTGTTCTATGTTAAACGATCTGATCAAACCAAGCAGAACCAGGAAAACTGGAGCAAAGGTAACCTTTCAAGCTTATCCTATTGACCCACATTCTGTGTTATTAACATTTGCACCAATTATAAAAAAATTCTACCAAAACTCTTCGCGGTAATGAAAAAACATTAAATGATTACGCCTAAGAACCACACCACAAAAGCTTCATACAAACAATCTCAAGGCGTCGAGTTAAAACAGGTGTTACTTTTAGCAGATAACACGATGTGATCAAAATCTCACTCACCAGGCAGCAGCTACATCCCGCAGCGAAGTGCAGACTTAACCGCTCGAGCATAGTTTTAAAACCGCAGGTGGTGTAAAGAAGAAACTTTTTTAAAGTTCTACAATAACCTGTTCACACAAACAGGCTTTGGACACCGTGTTTTCACTATAGTCACCTGCTTAGTTTCACTATTGATTAATTTGATCAATTATGTTATCACTTATATCTTTTATCACTTTGTAATGGTTTCCCGACGGTATAAAGAGGGTTATTATATGTTCTTTTATCATAAAAAATTTTATTAGGTGGGAAAGAAGAACTAAAACTAAGTCTGGTTTTCTCATGTATGTGTTGACCTAGCTGGACTGTCCCGTATGGAAGAATTCTACGACATGAAAAACACAGAAAGCTTCAAACTCTTCATGTAGTCACTCCACGTGACTCCGAAGGTAAAATAGTAAATGATTAAACGAAACTTACCTGTTCAAAGTTTGATCTTTATTTTATGAGGAGTAACGATGAGGGATTACGTGCCCTCCACTCCACACCCTCATAAAATGAATGATCATCTGGTAGTTCTAAATCTATAATGAGCCTTACTATCTTACTCCGGCTATTGTGTTCTGTGTTTTTCATGCCGCTGCTTTGAAGTATGCCGTTCCAGCGCCAGGCGGGCCTTCTTCACGTAATCCCTCATCGTTACTCCTCATAAAATAAAGATCAAACTTCGAACAGGTAAGTTCTCGTTTAATCTTACTATTATTGCATAGTAATGCTCAGAAGCCTGTTTAGCACAATTTAAATACACAAATCATTACTCAATGGCTGGATAATAACTTGCAGTGGGGAGGGGTGGATCCTAGCAGGTACTAGCAATATGTAGTAGGTGCTATAAAAATGTTCTACTGAGGGATTATGAACAGCTCAGGGAAAAATTTAAAAGCAGAACCAGAAAAAGTGACAATCTCTAGATTATTACCTGAACCACATGGAAATTGGCAAAGAGCCATTAAGATTGGAGGGGTAACCATATGGAGCACAGCATGGAGCAGAAAAATGGGGTCCAATTCATGGAACACGAGTATTAGTAATGATGAAGGAAAAAAGCTGCTGGGATCGGCTTCTTTTGAATTGTCCTGGGACCAGTATCCCAGTGAATCACATAAATAGGTTGTAGATATGGTTTAATGCTAAATAGAAAGTGGGGGGATTACAATAACGAGATGCTTAATACATCAAGAGAAAATTAGAGCACAGATTCACAGGATAGTAAGGAACATTTACAAGTAAACTTTGACAAGCTAGGATTGAAAATGTCAACAACAGTAGGCAGTACAAACTAAATCCAGTGTTAGTATGACAAAAAAAGATTGTGGGTTATGTGGGATTGACCCAGAAGGGGAGTTGATGCAGCTACAATCATATTATAGTTGGAGTGGCGGCGCTGCCTTGGCAGCTGCGGCTCGCCTGCAGTCCGTCTGTTTTTTTCTTTTTTTGTTGTTTTCTTGGAATGGAATGGAATGGAATGGAAAACATTATTGTCATTCAGACCTCGTGGTCTGAACGAAATGTCGAAGCAGCTTCGACCGCCCCGGGCAGCGGAGTTGAACCGGCCCGCTCGCGGAGCGCGATTCACCCGCGGGACTTATTTACATCACCCGGTGCGGTCACAACATCGGAGGCCCGGGTCGCCTCAGCGCAGAGGAAGAGGAAGAACAAGAAGGGAAGAGACAAAGACAAGATTTTTGCCTTCCATCACAGTGAGGAGGTGTCTGGTGAACTCACTGTGGTGGATGTTAAATATATGTTTATTGTGTGTTTTGTTATTTACTATATGTATGACTGCAGGCAACAAAATTTCGTTCAGACCACAAGGTCTGAATGACAAAGTTTTCCCATTGTTTTCTTGTCCTGTTTTATTTTTATTTTTTTGTTTGTTTATTTTTGTTTAGAAGTAAGTACAGTAGTCTGGTACTTAAGTACCTAATACATAATACATAAATACATATTTTCAATCTTGTACAACTTCATATTTTTTTGGTGCAATAATAAAAGAACAGTGAGAGGAAAGAGAAATAAAGAGTGTCGAATAGATAGACAAGCAAGTAGAAACAGAAAGTAAAAAAAAATAAAGGACAGAGGTGAGAATTAAAAGATTATTTTTTTTATTGAAAAAAACAAAGAAAAAAAAAGGAAAAAGTAATAAGAAATGAAAGATTAGGAGAGATCTACCTATCTCATATTTTTGCCCATTCGTCACCCAGTTCTGACCATTTAATTTCTAAGGTTATGTTATGTTGCACCATATGCTTGTATAAAGTTGATAAACGGGAGAAAAGGAAAAAACCAAATCTTTAAGAATTGGTCTACTTTGCCTAGTAAAGAGGAATCTCATTTCTTCAAGATGTAGCGTTTCAGACATATTTGAGATCCACATTTTGAATGTTGGCGTAGGTGCGTTTTTCCAAAATTTAAGTATAAGTTTTTTCGCTGTTATTAAGACCATAATTAAGAAAGGCTTCTTGGAATATAGTTAGTTTACTTCCCTCTTCCATTGATCCAAAGATAATCAATTCAGTATTGGGATTCAATTTTGTGTTAAATAGTTTTGTAAAAATTCCAAAAATTTTCATTCCAAAATGTATACAGTTTTGTACAAGAGACAAAGGAATGTGCTATAGTGGCATTTTGAGTTTTGACATTCGTCGCAGATGGGGGAAACATTTGAAAATATTTTATTTCAGTCTTGTTTTCGAATAATATAATCTATGTAAAATTTTTAAATTGAATTAGGTTATGTCTTACATTCATTGAACATTTGTTTACATATAATAGATTTTTTTTATCCCATCTATCGTTCGGAATTTTATCAATAACTCTTGTTCCCAGTCTCTTCTAATTGCTTCCTTGTCGTTGGTGTTTTCTATATTTAGAATTATATTATATAAGTAAGATATTAAATTGCTTGATTCTGCCTTTCTATTCATTCCTTCCTCCAGTAGATCTGGGGTTTTAAAGTTTGATATCCCTTGTATATACACTTTTTCAAATAATCTTGAATTTGAAGGTATTTGAAATATTGATTACTTTTTCAAATTATATAATTTAGTTGTAATTGTTGGAATGATAAAAGTTTTCCCATTTCATACATATCTCCCATCATTTTAATTCCAATTCTTTCCCACATGGGTAAACGTTTTATCAATAATGGATGGTTTTGAATGAGGATTATTAGCTATTGGAGAAAGAAGCGATAATTTTCTTAATATTTAAAGTTAATTTTATTTGTTTCCAAATTCGTATTATACTATGAATAATTGGATTCTTCTTGTATATTACATTGTTCAGTTTTATCGGGGAAAGAAGGATCGCTCCTATATTATAAGGGGAACAATCCTCTTTCTCCATTCTTACAATCTACCTGTTGGGCAGAACTGCCAACCAGTAGATTATATTTTTAATATTTCACTGCCCAATAGTAATACAATAAGTTAGGGGGTGTCAGTCCCTGATTCTTTAGATTTACACAAGTGTTTTTTTTTTTATTCTGTGTGATTTATAATCCCATATAAAGTTTATAATATCAGAATCTAATTTTTTGAAGAATTTTTTAGGTATGTATATTGGTATTGATTGAAATAGGTACAATATTTGTGGTAAGAAGATCATTTATCGCGTTTATTCTGCCTATTAATGACATCGGCAGTGTCTTCCAAAATTTAATCAGCCCATTTAATTTAGTTAATAAAGGCATATAGTTTGCGTTGAGTAATGATTTATAGTTTCCTAGTAATTTGGATGCCCAAATATTTAAATTTTTCTGTTGTAATTCTAAAAGGGAATTTCAACAGATGTGTCGACTCTTGAGGTTTTATCGTCATAATTTCGCTTTTGTTCCAATTTATTCTATATCCTGAAAAGATATCTTGTCCTGTTTTAGCATGTTAATTTGAGTTATTATGTTATGCATGTGTGTTAGGGGGGGGAGAAACGTTTTAATCTCTTCCTTCGAGGGACGCGACTTTTCTTGTCGTATCCCCCGTCTCCATCTGCGCTGAGGCCTAATGGCGGAGCTGGCAGCCTCCAACTGTGACCTACCTCGAGGCTCCAGAGGCAGAGCCAGCCATGACTTACCAACGCGAGGCTGGTCGACTTCGGGGCTGTGGCAGGTTCAGGCACTCCGGTGGCCCGACTAGGTGCTGTGGCGGCGGCAGCGACTCCAGAGGTGGATGACATCGTCGGGTGCTCGCAGGTCACAGGTCGGTGACCTGTTTTTCCGGAGCTCCCGCGGCAACAGCTGCGTCCGCTGGACTGGAGGACGGCAGCTTCGGCAGCCCTGGGCCGCGGTGTGTGAACCAGCCCATTTGCGGAGCACGGTTCAGCCGCAGGACTTACTTACATCACCCGGTGGGGTCACAACATCGGAGGCCTGGATCGCCTCAGTGCAGAGGAAGAACAAGAAGGGAAGAGACAAAGACTTAAGATTTTGCCTTCCATCACAGTGAGGAGGTGTCTGGTGAATTCACTGTGGTGGATGTTAATTTTGTTTTTATTGTGTGTTTTGTTATTTTATTATAACAATTATATGTATGACTGCAAGGCAACGGAATTTTGTTCAGACCGAAAGGTCTGAATGACAATAAAGTTTCCATGATTCCATGATTGAATGGCAGGACAAGCTTGAGGGGGCCAGCTGTTTTTTTTGTGCACAACTTTTTCCCATTGAAGACATTGGGACCAGGGATGTGTAGAATACAAGGTGTAGCGGCAGATTTTTATATCGTTCAAGAGATTACTCCTTCCAGCCACTAAGTGGACTACATGATTAAGGAGAATGTCGTTATATGCATGTGAGCTTTCCGTCAGAGACCTTCAGAGCTTCTTCACAGATAAATCTTCATAACACAGTCTTTTGATTAATATATTCTTTATTGTTGATGAAAAAAAATAAGGTATACATCCAACCTTCTTCCGACTCATAAACTATAATCTTCTTCGAACTCCAGCACATCGCTTTAAAGGTAAGAAAACTCCTCATGTCTCCGTTACACTTTGCATGATCAAATGGCATGGCTTCCTCATGCTGGTCCAAAACTCAACTAAAATCTAAGCTTCTGCACAAGAAACGTATCTCCAAACACACCCTAGAATATGTCATAATCCTGCTCACATAATAACAGGCAGTCTGAAATTTAAAGACACATGCCATGATTAATGACACAAAAAATAAGCCTAATGGCCACTACTTAACGGCCCCTAATTGATCCGAATATATAATCCGAGGCAATAATTAATAAACATCAAAAAAGTAGCCCTGAAGGCTTAACATATATGAAAAGCAAAAAAAATCTGGGAATTTAACCCTGGTCTCCCGTGTGACAGGCGGGATACTAACCACTATACTAACGAGAAAAAAATAGCATGCACTATATATCCACAATCAGAATTCTTCATCGACTCTTTCATCGTCACTTTCGCCTTCTAAAAGCAAGCATAACGATTATTAATCTTATTAAAACATTGGTTTTAGTTAAAAGTCGTACTGTGCACACCAAACCCTTAAAACCAAGTATATAGTCCAAATCATAACAGTCCAAAACTTTGATAGCATGAAACGTCTTCCTCCATGTCCGATCAACTCATGGATGTGTTGTAACAACAATGTTGAAATGTGAAAAACCCTTTGAGAGAATAACAGGATTTATAGCAATAAAGTTCACCGTTAGGTTTGATTTCATTTCCGGATCATTAGCAGAGATTTCAAATCCCAACTCAAGCTTTGGCCTTTCTCTGTCTAGCTTACAGAGAGACTCTAGTTCATTGACCCATCTCTTATCGCTTAAGAAGCGGTTCGCTGTCAGTTCTCTGGAAATTTCATCCACAGGATTTTTCTTTTGTATTAACATATTTCAGTTGTGCAACATTAGTAACTCCCAATGTTATTTCTATTGACAGATTATCTCTGTCCAAATCCAACTCTCTGATTTCTTTGGTTCTATCATCTGGTGCAATGCTTTCACAATTGTTGCTTATCCACTTAGAAAGTGTGAATCCTAACCGTATTGCAAAGGGAAGTCAGATGTTCTACTGGTTGAATTGCTTCCTGCTCAGTAGACATGGATTTTAAGCAATCATCCATATTGAAATTATTCTTCAAAGAGATTCTTACTTTATGAAATTTAGTATTCTCGCCAAACCTGCGTTTCAAAGTCTGGTTGCGTTGCTCTGCCATAGGATGATTATTCAGCAAATTAACACTTTCTTGTTTGAAAGGTAAGTCCAGACAATAGTGTCCATCAATCTTTACTGAGTAGTTCATAATATCCATGAACCTCAACTCTTTATTTGACATTTCTTCAGATTCCTTATTGGTACTTTAATTGAAGTAATGATTGTGTTGCTTCAACACCAGCTTTTCTAATTTATCAGTAGATATTTGATTATCAGCAATGGTGGGATAGTTCTTCTGATTCCCGCTTTCGTGATTCCTTTTCAAGGAGCCATAATCGGGTTTTCGTAGTATACGGTCAATCACCTTGGCTCCTCACAATCTGTATAGATTCCAATGCCTTCAAAACATTTGTTCCGATAAGTAGGTCACCATTAGAATTTATTTCAGATATCTTGACATTCTTCAGATAAGGCCATTGTTTCAAGGATTCATGTCTTGGTATATTTTGACGACCAACAGGCATGGTTCCGTGTGTAAACACTTTAGATATTGGTATAAAATTATCTTCATCCAAACTGGATATCTCCATACTCGTAATGTAATGGCTCCTGCTCTCTTTATCTTTATTCATGGTACACAATCGATTCTTAGTCTCTTCTCTTGTGATGTTCAGCCTTCTCGTCAGATTTTCTGTGCAAAAGGTTGTCGACCTTCCGTGATCCAAAAAAGCATATGTTTGCAACACTGTATTCGTCTTGCTATTCCTAACCTGCATTGGTAAGATAGAAGAGATACAAACTTTAACCCCAGCCCCAATATGAGCAGTTACTTGAGGCGAGGTGATAGCATCACTAGTAATTGGCTTCTTCTTCTGTTCCATTTGCTCCGGTTCCTCTTTAATTTGCTGTGATAGCTCTGGTGGATTATTTTCAGTGTGAAGTGCTTCAGGATGATATTGCCTGCACTTATAACAAATTACAGGACTCTTACAGTCTCTCACCCATATGTCCTTTTTTCAAACATCCAAAACAGATTCCCTTCTCTTTCAAGTAATCCATATTTTCTTCATATTCTTTCATCTTGAATCATCAACACCATCTTATGGTGTGACCAACTTCATCACATAACAAATAAAATACTATTTTCTTGCTAGTAGATACATTTCCTTTCATTCCATCGTCAAACAACAGTTTCCACAGGTATGGTTGTGATAGCAAAACTACTTCTCTTTGGTTCTGATCTTTCTTCAGTTTTGGTAAAGGTAGAACCTTTGTTAGCTACAATTAGTGTATGATCTTCAATAGTCCCGTAGTGTGGATCTAACATGTGCCATACTTCCTTGTCCAAGAAATCAACCAGGTCTGGTAGACTGGCTACTTGCTTCCTCTCATCCATTATTCCACCTGCTTCATCTCTCCACTTTTCGCTCAGTCTTCTGGGCAACTTGCTAATGTCCAAGAAATCTAGTATTACTTGCAAGATTCATTTCTTCCATGTGGCTGAGATTTTTCATCAAGCTGCGACAAACTCTCAGAAATATTGCATAATTACTCAATGCATTCCCATCTTCTGGCTTGATTTATTTCCAAGCATGGGCCTTCTCCTTGTATGCGTTAACAATTCTCTGTTCTTACCAAAATGTTCTTTAAGTAACCTTCTTGCCCTTTTATAGCCTTGGCTGTCAGGCTCATTTTGACAACTTTCTACAAGTACCTGAACATCTCCGCTTGTGTACTTCACCAGAAATCGTAAGCACTCCTTTTCATCCATAACTTTTGTTTCTAATACATCTTCTAATGCCCTTACAAAAGCTTCATACTGCAAAGGATCTCCATCATACAATGGTGGTAGAGTGAGAGAGGTATTTTGTCGAGCTATGATCTGGTTGAATTCAGCATGCAAACAATCCATCCTGATAACCTTGGCTTGGCTCCAACGAATGATAGACAGACCTCCCTGGCTCAAACTGGCTTGCTCGAACCTGTGTACCAGGCCTCGGGAAAGCGTGATCCGCTATTGGTTTGTCCCAAGCATCTACAGACGCTCCATAAGTAGTTTGTTTCGATCTAGCACTCATTAGCTGAGATGAAGTCTTTAGCCATCCTATTCCAATGGTGTTTTCAAAGCCATGATATCCGGTGGACCTCGATTGTGGAATTGATCCAACTGCTGACTCACTTGGAGCATGTTTTTCCTCTTGGTCCTGAGCTCATCGTCTCCGAGGAAACAGAGTACATCTTAATCTTCACTTTCCAATGTCTCCTTCTTTGATTTGGCCACCGCCATCTTTGTGTCTAGTTCCAGTTGTTCTTTCGTTGCAATCAACTCTTTTCTTGTCATCTCATCACTTCTTTTTGTCGCATCTTCTCTTTTTTCATCTGCTCTTCTTCTCGCTCAATCTCATGTTTCTTTCTTCAAGGCATCTCTGCATTCTATTGAGAGAGCGGCTAGATCAGCATTCAACTCCCAATCGAGCAGAAACCCTTGATACCGAACTGGCTGTATAACCAAATTTATGCCCTGATCTTCGTGTCGATACTTTCAAGATATTATCTCGTGGTGTAATTTCATCTTCCATTCGAGCACCTGGTTGCATCACACCTCCAGCTGTTAAGCACGTATGTTGTGGTATAATTTCAGATAACCACTCCTCTGCCTTTCCATGAAACCATTGAATATCTTCACCCTGTCTTCCCACCACTGGGTGTGTCTTTTGCGTTCTTTCCGAGGCGGCTGTGAACACAACAGCACATTTTGTTTATTTTCAACCTCTTGGCAGAGGTTCCATTGTTGGCTCATATTAGATTTCACTTTGATTGTGTTCTGTACTGATTCCTTTAGATTCTTCTGTTTTTCAATTAATCTGGTAACCTGTTTCCATAATTTGTTTCTCTCCTCCTTGGTTTCTTTCTTGTGTATTATCTGTTTCAAGGCAGCTTGTGTATTATCTGTTTCTTCTCGATACACGAGTTCTCTGTAGCTTTCAATTGACTTGTTAACTTGTTCCCATATCGAGTTTTCCTCCTTCTTATTTTCTTCCAGGTTGGCAGCTTGACCTTGACTAAGCTTGACCTTGTCACCTTGTGGTTTGTTTGCCGTGGCTTCTTCATCTTCAGGTTCCATGATTTTAAACAGGTCTTGGCAGATTGCCAAGTCTTTAAATTGAGCAAACAAAGTCTTCTCTGAATTCTGCTCTAACTTTGTGTAAACATTGAGTGGCTATTTTGAAAACAATTTTCTCTGAACAATAACAAACTGAGATTGTAGCCAACATCTCTCAAACATCCATGGGCTTAATAGTGACGTTAGTTCAGAAGGAATGCGTGTTATCAAGACTTCAAAACAATTCAAGATCAGACCGGCTGGATATCTCCAGACAGTGGAAAAACACTTTTATATTGGCTATCTTCCTTGCTAGTGGCTGGCATTCATTATCTGGCACTTCTTTCAGAAGCCGTTTAAAATGAAAGCTTTGCAGCTTCAAAATTGAAAGAAATAAGTCGATATCTACTCACAATTTCTTGATAATGTCTCCGGATAAGTCTCTTCATCGTTGATAGACCTCGAGGTCATCTCTGGCCGAGATCTATTGTCTTCAGTTTCTCAGCTGGAACCGGTCTTCTGGCCAAAACCTCTTTTGAGATCTTAGCCAAATCTTCTGTCCCACTCTCTGGGACTGGATTTCACCCCCTGTCAGAGGTATCCTTTGACTTAATGTAGCAGCAGATTTTTATATCGTTCAAGAGATTACTCCCTCTAGCCACTAAGTGGACTACATGATTAAGGAGAATGTCGTTATATGCATGTGAGGTTTCCATCAGAGACATTCAGAGCTTCTTCACAGATACATTTTCATAACACAGTCTTTCGATTAATAGATTCTTTATTGTTGATGAAAAACAATAAGGTATACATCCAACCTTCTTCCGACTCATACAGTATAATCTTCTTCGAACTCCAGCATATCGCTTTAAAGGTTAGAAAACTCCTTGTGTCTCCGTTACACTTTGCATGATCAACGGGTATTCCTTCCTCAACTAAACTAAACACTAATCTTCTGCGCAAGAAACTTAGCTCTAAACATGCCCTAGAATATGTCATAATCCCACCAACATAATATCGGGCAGTCTCAAATTTAAAGACACATGCCATGATTAATGACACTAAAAATAAGCCAAATGGCCACTACACAGGCCCAGAAGAGATAAAGTACAAACCAACCCAACTTCAATTTTATGCCACATTGAGAACATGCATACAGTGCATTCAGAACCCTTCACTTTTTCCACATTTTGTTATGTTATAGCCTTATTCTAAAATGGACTTTAAAAATAATTTTTTTTATCATCAATCTACACACAATACCCCATAATAAAAAAAGTGAAAACAGGTGTTTTGCAAAGTAATTAAAATGAAATAACTGAAATATCACATTTACATAAGTATTCAGACCCTTTACTCAGTACTTTGTTGAGGCACCTTTGGCAGCGATTACAGCCTCAAGTCTTCTTGGGTATGACGCTACAAGCTTGGCACACCTGTATTTGGGTAATTTATCCCAATCTTTTCTGCAGATCCTCTCAGGCTTTGTCAGTTTGGATGGGGAGTGTCGATGCACAGCTATTTTCAGGTCCCTCCAGAGATGTTCAATTGGGTTCAAGTCTGGGATCTGGCTGGGCCACTCAAGGGCATTTACAGACTTGTCACAAAGCCACTCCTGCATTGTCTTGGCTGTGTGCTTAGGGTTGTTGTCCTGTTGGAAGGTGAACCTCCGCCCCAGTCTGAGGTCCAGAATGCTCTGGAGCAGGTTTTCATCAGGGATTTCTCTGTACTTTGCTCCGTTCACCGTTTCCTCGATCCTGACTAGTCTCCCAGTTCCTGCCGCTGAAAAGCATCCCCACAGCATGATGCTGCCACCACCATGCTTCACCGTAGGCATGGTATTGGCCAGATGGTGAGCAGTGCCTGGTTTCCTCCAGACATGACGTTTGGCATTCAGGCCAAAGAGTTCAATCTTAGTTTCATCAGACCAGAGCACTAGAGAAAACATGCCTTTTGGCAAACTCCAAGCCGGCTGTCATGTGCCTTTTACTGAGGAGTGGCTTCCATCTGGCCACTCTACAATAAAGGCCTGGTTGGTGGAGTGCCACAGACATAGTTGTCCTTCCAGAAGGTTCTCCCATCTCCAAAGAGGAACTCTAGAGCTCTGTCAGAGTGACTATTGGGTTCTTGGTCACCTCCCTGACCAAGGCCCTTCTCCCCCGATTGCTCAGTTTGGCAGGGCAGCCAGCTCTATGAAGAGTCCCGGTGGTTCCTAAGTTCTTCCATTTAAGAAGGATGGAGGCCACTGTGCTCTTCTTGACCTGCAAAGCTGCAGAAATTGTTTTATACCATTCCCCAGATCTGTGTCTCGTCATAATCCTGTCTCGGATGTCTACAGACAATTCCTTCATCTTCATGGCTTGTTTTTTGCTCTGATATGCACTGTCAACTGGGATCGTATATAGACAGGTGAGTGCCTCTCCAAATCATGTCCAATCAATTTAATTTACCACTGGTGGACTCCAATCCAGTTGTAGCAACATCTCAAGGATAATCAATGGAAACGGGATGAACCTAAGCTCAATTTTGAGTGTCATAGCAAAGGGTCTGAATGCTTATGTAAATGTGATATTTCAGTTATTTATTTTTAATTACTTTACAACAATTTCTAAACACCTGTTTTCCCTTCTTCATTCTGAGATTTTGTGTGTAGATTGATGATAAAAAAAAAGAATTTAATCAATTTTAAAATAAGGCTGCAACGTAACAAAAATGTGGAAAAAGTGAAGGGGTCTGAATACTTTCTGAATGCACTGTATTTCCAAAGATAGTCAAAAAGCTGGAGTAAATCAGCGGGTCAGACAGCATCTCTGGAGAAAACTAATAGGTGACATTTTGGAATGAGTAGCTTCAGGCTGAGAGTCAGGGGAATGGGAGACGAGGGATATAGATGGTGATATAGAAAGATATAGAACAAATGAATGAAAGATATGCAAAAAAGTAACGGTGATAAAGGAAAGAGGCCATTGTTAGATGTGGGCTACTTGAAAACAAGTTACAGACAATGTCTGAACAAGATGACTTTGAAGCTAGTACAATGACTTGGATGGGGGATAGCTGGAGAGAGAGGCAATACAAGCTTCGTCAATAGAGAAAGTGAGGCAATACAAGCTTCTACAAATTAGAGTAATCATTATTCATATCACTGGGTTGTAAGCTGCCCAAGCGAAATATGAGGTACAGTTCCTCCAATTTCCATTTGGCCTCACTCTGACAATGGAGGAGGCCCAGGACAGTAATGTCAGTGTGGGAATGGGAAGGGGAATTAAAGTGTTTGGCAAACGAAAGATCAGGTAGCCCAGGCAGATTGAGCAAAGGTGCTCAGTGAAATGATTGCCTAGTCTCCAATTTAACCATGCATTTGCATTTCCTTCCTATGCATGTATATAACATGCCCCTGTTTAAAGAAACCCTCAAATTTAAATTCCCATCTGTGTCCTTGAGTTGAGAAATCTGCATCGGGCAAGAACATTTTAAAGTATACTAGACGAGCCGTGTACTCGTTGGATCCCCGTTGTGACGCCAGATATCCTCGAGATATTCAGTTATTTCAAATTCCATCTCTTCACTCCTTCTGAGCTTACCGCCGCCGGCCTAGCAACCCTCCCCCAACTGCGCATGCGCAGATACAGGCGCAGATACCGGTCCCGGCAAGTGGGAGAGCACTGCACAGGCACGACTGCCACATTGAAACTTGTCCCATTCACAGTATAAAGTTTATTAAAGTTTATAAAGTGATTTACTTTTTAAAATATAACAAAACTTGATACTGTGCGCAAATGGTGAATAAGGCGTCCCTTAAATTGTTGTGCTGTCGTGTTCAATTTTGGCTGTATTTCCGGAACATACATACATAGATACATACATACAACATGAGACTTTTAGTTATAGATAGATACTGTAGCACAAAAAAAGACTTCTATCACTATTATTCAATGCAATGTTGGAGCATCCTAGAGCATTTGTGATGCTCTGCCTGATAGAATCTATCTCACCAATGAAAGTTTATTGTCATTGCTTAGCCCAGCATTGCAATTCATGATGATCACCAATTTGCTGGATTTACACCTTTATTCACGTCTCTGCTACTTAGAGTGAAAAATAATAGTCCACACGACTTGACAGTAGTGTGATTAAATGTTGCTTTCTCTGACTGCATTTAAATGGCATGCTTAAAATGTGTTTGCTGATCGAGGCATTGATTGGGACAATACGTTTGTGAAATGTAGCTCAGAAAAAGCTAATCCTATTTCATTTCTGAAAACAATTGATCCATTCCTGGGATACTTGCAGGTAGGATTATCAATGCATGACAAATCATTCGGTCATCTGTTCAAACTCCTGTCAAGGCTCCATCCACACCATATGTTTTCAAATATATTTGTGCCATTGCAATAATTTGATAACTCAACTTGATGAATGATTTATTTATTTTGAATACTACAAATTAGCATTTTATCTTTCAATTTTAAATAAAAAACACACTTTCACTTTCCTTGTCACTGACTAATGGCATCTATAAACAAATCTTAAGAATAATGCGAGGTCTAGAGCTAGGCAAAAGTAGGAAGTAGGGAGAAGCATTTTTTTTTATTATTAAGCTATGGATAACAATTGTACACTTAGCCAACATAATAAAGCAGTCTAAACGTTTGGCATTTGACAGACCAAATAACGACTCTCGTGAAAGATATAGAACTATGCAATGTCGATTGCTAAAGTGTGCTGTGTTCTACGATATCTTATTTGAAATCCATTGCCATTAGTTTTTTTTGGTTATGACGTGAGGAAAGTTTGATGAACATGAGCAATATGCTGAAGTTCATCAAAGGAAACAAATCTTTTGGGAATTAACAGTATTAAGATATTTGTGGCATGATTGTGGCTGTGGAAGGTTGTAAAAGGCTAGTCCTAAAAGCATTTAGCATCCAGGGGACATTTTATTTTCTGTGGTGGTCATCTACGTTAATCTAACAGGGTTGACAGATTGGATGGAAGTAGGAGACAGAGGATTACAGCCACTGAAACAAAATATAAGTGTACTGATTGGTCCACAAGTGCCCTCCATACCTTGATAATGTCAAGTCTTCCTACCCAATCACTCCCACACAAGTTCCCCAGTTCAATTCAGCTTAGTTTATTGTCATGTGTACCGAGGTACAGTGAAAAGCTTTTGTTGCATGCAAACCAGCCAGTGGAAAGACAATACATGATTACAATCGAGCCATTCACAGTGTAAAGGTACATGATTAGGGAATAACATTTAGTGCAAGATAAAGCCAGTAGAACAAGAATGTATTCATAGTCCCCTGCTGCACTCCCAATACACTCATGACTGTGCAGCCAAATTTGGCTGTAACTCTATCTACAAGTTTGCAGATGACACCACTGCGGTGGGCTGTATCACAACCAACCTCCTTGTGGACATTGGACCTTTTCTCTGGAACTGCTATGCTACAATGTGGAGAACGATGTTCCACAATGTGGAGAACTATGTCAGAACTATGTTCTCCACATTGTATCTTTCTCTTCACTCTACCTTATAGTGACCTTGAGTTTGGCTTGATCATGGATGTACTATCTGATCTAATTAGGCAGTAAACAAAACAAAGCTTTTCAATGTAGCTCAATGCACATTGAATAATAAACTTAAACCTAAATATTTGGTCAATGGAAAGAACAAACATTTCACAAGTTCTTCCTTTGGTCACACAAAATATGAAAATGTGAGATACACAAGACACAAAGTTTCTTCTTTAGGGCCAATTTTGATTGTTGAGATGTTGTCAGCTAATAACAATCAGGCAAATCTTTGACTGCAGATGTGACCTTGGCTTTTATTCATTTTCTTGTTCTGAGCATTAAGAGACAGTCAAGAGTCAAGAGCATTCAATTGTCATAAGTACCGTACCTGAACAATGAAATTCTTACTTGCAGCAGCACAGCAGGATTGTAAGCACACTAGTCAATAGATAACATAATAAACAAACAAAAAAGATAAAAGGCCCCAATAAATAAAAACCCCAATAAACTGTATAGTGCAAAACAAAACAATAGGCTGAAGTTCCCTGTGCATCAAAGCAGTTAATAGTTCTTAGTTTTGTTGGTGTTTGTTGTGTTCAAAAGCCTGATGGTTGCTGAGAAGAAACTGTTCCTGAACTTGGTGGTCATGGTTTTGGGACAGGTATTACATCTCCTGTGGTTGCAAGGGAAAATACTTGGGGAGGAAGTGATTTGGGTACAATAGGATGAGTGAAATAAGATGTTGCAGAGGGAGGGATTTCTGCAGAAGGCGGAAAGAAGTGGGGTTGGGAAGATGTGACCGTTGGGATCATGTTGAAGGTGGCAGAAATGTTGGAGAATGTCACACTTTGACTTGTGCCTTGTATATAGTGCAAAAACCATCTGGTGTAGGGAGATATTTCATTCAACACAGGATACCTAGCTTCTTATTGCTTTTGTTGTCGCACTATTAAATATGACTGATCCAGTTAAATTTCTTGTCAACGGATGTATTTCACATAAAATGAAGGCACTGAGAAATAACAATGATTAAGAAGGAAAGTGATGCTTCAGCTAATAAGAAGTCTGAACAAGGGTATCAACCCGAAACGTTACCCATTCCTTCTCTCCAGAGATGCTGCCAGTCCCGCTGAGTTACTCCAGCATTTTGTGTCTATCCACCTATCATTTGCCAGGCTTTGTCCAGGCCCTCCTCTCTTCTTCTGCCCCCCCCCCCCCCCCGCCACCCCCCCTCCCCCCAACTCCCCTTGCCCCCACCACAATCAGTCCCGAAACCGAAGACGTCAGCTATCCATGTTCTCCAGAGATGCTGCTGGACCTGCTGAGTTACTCCAGCACTTTATGTCTTTTCTCAGGAGACCAAAGTTAGGATTAAGAGAGGATGAAACAGAAAGGAAAATAAAATGTTGACATATATAAATAAAAGGACTGGCATGCAGAAATACATTTTAGGCAGCTAAGAAAAAGAGCACAGAATTCCATTTTGCACATGCAGTTTGAAATTCAGTTACAATGCAGTCAATTAAATTGAATATTGAGCAGAGAGTGAAATGGTTTACTGTCACAGCAAAGATCAATTTGAATTAATACTGAAGATGAATGTCCTTTCTGATGTTTTTTTTACATCTGCAACCACTATTTACTACTTGAAGGGATGGGATATCACACAATGTCACTTCTTGGCAGTCATTAACCAGCACTGCATCATTAAAAATATATTTTTAACATTAATTACCAGAGTTAACTCTCCGCACTGAATTCAATGGACAATTAATGCATAAATCCACCCACAACTCTGTCCCATCGCACCTTACCAGGCAACCAGAGGAAATGCAACACCTGTCCATTCGAGTAATTTGAGAACTTTCAGATTATCACCGCAGCTATTTTTGTGACAGAAAGGTCTGGTAATGATTCATTTACAACTCCCACAGAAGCAGCTCTCACTTCTTTTCTTGTGCTGTTACCACCCTTTTTGCTTTGAACCATCCCACGTCTCTGAGTCCCATCTGCCCTCCACCCTGTTGCAGGGACTCTCTTCAGTTCTCTTCCAACCCAATATTCGTCAGCCTCTGTACATATTTAAAAAGAATTCCATATCCAACCTTTTTGTTTAAAGTGAAATTATGGCACCCCAAAATGTCAACTCTGTTTCATTTGCCACAGCTCCTATTTCACTTGGTAAACATTTCAATTTTCAATTTTATTTTCACCACCTGCAGTATTTAATTAGGCCCTGTGTCTGTATCACTTTATAAGTTCACAAGTTCATGTCATAGGAGCAGAATTCGGCCTATTGAACCATTCAATCATGGCTGATCTAGCTTTCCCTCTCAACCTCATAACCTTTGACACCCTAACTAATCAAGAACCTGCCTATATCTGCCTTAAAAATAACCATTGACTTGGCCTCTATAGCCAACTGTGGCAATTAATTCCACAGATTTACCACCTGCTGATTGCAGCTATTAAAACATATTTTTGAACAGCTAGTAGAACATTGATCGCGCAACAGTACAGTATGGAAATAGGCCCTTCAGCCCAGAATGTCTGTACCAATTTAAACTAATCTCATCTGCCTGCCCATGATCTACATCCTCATTTTCCCTGCCTGTTCATGTGCATGTCTAATTGTTTACTCAACCTTGCTATGCTATATGTTCCCATCACCTCCCCAGTAACAGTTTTAACTTGCCTCGTAATTCTCCTTTAAACTCTCCTCCCCTCAATTTAAACCTATGTACTCTTGTATTTGACATTGCCATCCCAAGAAAACACTCTGACAATCCAACCGATCTATCTCTCCCTCGTTTATATTATTCTATCTGGTTGCACCTCAGTCTACGGAGAAAGCAATCCACATTTGTCCAATCTAACCTTGTAGCTAATACTCTCTAATCCAGGTAACATCCTCTCCAAAGCAGCCACATACTTACAATCATAGATTCATAGAGTCATATAAGACGGAAACACGTTCTTCGGCCCAACTTGCTGACCATGATGCCCGATCTACACTAGTCCCACCTGCCCATGTTAATCCATGTCTCTCTGAACCTTTCTTATCCATGTACCTGTCCACATGTCTTTTAAATGTTGTTATAGTACCAGCCTCGACCACCTCTTCTGACAGCTCGTTCCAAATATTCACCACCCTCTGTGTGAAAAGTTTGCCTCTCAGATTCTTATTAAATCTTTCTCCTCTCACTTTAAATCTACAGTATGTCCCCTGGTACCTGATTCCACTATTATGGGTAAAGGACTGTACATTTACCCTATCTAATCCCCTCCTGTAATGCAGCATCCATATCCTCTGGCTCAGACAATGCTACTGGCTCAGAAAATGTGCTGTTAAAACAATGGGATCTTATTCCTATAGGTGTTATGGTTGAACATATTTTACATTTATATTTGGAGGGGGTGGGAAATATAACAGTAGGAAATCAAAACTTGCAATAGACTTGCAATAGATTGTGGACATTATATTTTGATTTACATTACGTTTAGATTTACGTTTGTATTTTTTGCATTGTGAAGCTAGTGAGATTTCCTATCAAATGGCCAATCAACTGTTGAATTTTAATTTGCACTTTGAAAAGCTCCCTGAATTATCTGAAAAATGGGATGATCCTGGCTACAAAGTAAATAAAATAGTAAGATTAAACAAGAACCTACCAGTTTGAAGTTTGATCTTTATTTTATGAGGAGTTGCGATGAGGGATTTTGTGAAGACCCCGCCAGCACGCATGCGCGACATTCTTCAAAGCAGTGGTGTGGAATCACAGATAACAACAATGACTGAAGATAGTAAGATTAAAGAGACTCGAATATACCAGTTGACCTTATGATAGAGGGTTGGGAGCGGAGGGCACGAAATCCCTCATCGCAACTCCTCATAAAATGAAGATCAAACTTCAAACTGGTAAGTTCTTGTTTAATCTTACTATTTTACTTCGGAGTCACGTGAGTGACTTCGTGAAGATTTCAAAGCTCTGTGATTTCATGCCCTGGACGATGTCCATGCTCTCACACTGCCGCAATACTGATGGAGGAAGTATGTTAATGCATTCCAGACTTGAACAAGCTGAAAAAGTAATGAGTATTTATTAATACAAATAATAACAAAACCCCTAACTCGGGGATAAGTTATACTACGGAACGGCACTCAGCACTGCTTCTGCAAATGTTGCGGGGGCGGCCACCGGCTTATTGTAGAAGCGTTGAAAAGTGGTCTCACTGGCCCAGCCCGCGGTAGCGAGGACATGATCCATGGGCACCTCCATGGTCCTCGCCGCTGATGTGGATGCAGCCCTGGTAGAATGAGATTTTAAAATGTTAGTGTCTATACCTGCTGCACCCAACACCACCCTGAGCCACCTGGTGATTAGTTCTGCACAGTCACCCGGTGATGTGGTTTCTTGTGGGCTGATGAGTAGTCCCTGCTCCATCTTCCGGATGGTGCATGTGATCTTGATGTAATACGGAGATGGGTGGCTATGCAGAGAGTGGCATTAGTGGGGTATGCCGGAAATTCAGCAGCAGCCCTGTAGATCCTGGTCTATGCTGCTTTAGTAACTCTTCTATGAAGAAGGTTACCTTCTCAGGGGTGGTCGAGACCATTCTGTCCAGTTTGCAGTTTCTGCAAGGTCTGTACCGCTGTGCTGTGGTCAAGTGCCATCTAAACATCACCACTTTAAAGGTGAGTTTATCGAGCGGTAACCCTGTCATGGGGGACCAGCTTCTCAGTAGGGTCAACACCACCCCTACATCCCAGGTGATGTTGTATCTGGGTCGTGGAGGGTTGGTATTAAATACACCCCTCATAAATTTGGACACCAGTTGGTGTGAACCCACACCAATGTTGAGGTATGAGGATAGCGCACTCCTTGCGCTATTGATGGCACTGTAGCTGAGACCCTCATCATAATGAAGGCTCGCGAGGAATTCCAGTACATCGGGGATCATGGCAGAGTTGTAAGTTGTATTTGTTTGTGTGCAGTAGGCTTCCCACTTCCTGATTTGGGTAAGGTACTGCTTCCTGGTAGATGCCCTGCACGATGCTGTGATGAGGTCCATGGCCCTGGATGATTATGCCGGACTCCAGTAGTGGCCTCCTTAGAACCTGCAAGCCAACAGGTTTATTTTTATTTTATAGATGGACATGGCACGGCGTGTGAATTTCCCCAGTAATGGGGATAGTGACAAATTGGGGCTTTTAGCAACTGGTACCCATGGAATTTTTTGTGCATATGGAGGACCATCGGGTACCATGGTTGTGTAGGCAAAAGTCAGGTTCATGATCAGTATGCCTGATGCAGAATCCAGTTCAATTTTCTGCAATACTCAACTGATGAGGCAGAATGCGGGAAAAATGCATAGCAGAACCATTTCCCCCAATGGAGAGAAAATGCATCCATTGCTACTGCCCCCAGGGTCTGGTTCCCAAGGGACACATATGTTGGTTCTGATTGGTTCAACCTAGATGCAAAAAGGTCGATATCTGGTGTACCAAAATTTTAGCTATAATTTTAGCAAATTATTTTGGGGATTCAACATCCACTCGATGTTATCATTGAATACTCGTGACCCCATGGTGTCCGCCACTGTATTGAGCTTTTTTTTCCTGGAAGGTAGGTTGCTGATATCCAAATATTTCTGTCTAATACACCAGAGCCTATAATTGTGTTTACCAATTCATTACAAGATACAGACCTGATACCACCCATTATGATTTATATAAGCCACCACAGTGAATATATCTATTTGAAGAATGATGACGGACATGCGTTCTATGATGTAATTTGTGCAGTATGCCCGCAGCCCATGAAAAGCTCCTAGCATTTCCCAAATAGTTTATTCCTTGTGACTTGAAGAAGAGTGGACTTGTGAGAATCCCATCTGCCACCACATCTGGATGTGATGTCAGTTTGTCCCCAGCCTTGGGCACTTGCGTCGGTTTGTAACACGACTGATGGGTTGCAGATAACGATGGGTTTGTGGCACTCACTAATATTGTTAACCTTGATCGGCAGCTGCATAGGTCTGTCAAAGTGTCCAGCATTTTCCTTTTAATGCTGACATTTTTTTTGCTCTTTGCAAATTTTTATAATATAATGGGCCAAATTTGTGCAGCTGGAATGTAGAGCTACGAGTTTCCCAATCTCCTTAGCAGCATGTCTGATGGTCGGCACCCTGGCGCATGCAAGGCTGTTACATGCCTCTTTTATGGCTATTTGCTTTGCCGGCTGGGATAGTGACAATCATTTGTATGGTGTTAATAGTGAATTCCCAGGTAGCCCCATGACTTGAGACGGGCGGTGGGTGAGGGTGATTTAGATTTGTCTGGATGGATGACAAATCCTAGCGTCTCGAATAATAATTTTGTAGCTGGTTAGCTGTAACTGCCAAGCTCAGTTTTCAAGGGTTTCCCCACTATTAATTATCTCTAAGTATGCCATGACGACATAATTATGTTGTCTAAGGGATGCCAAAATAGGGTTTGATAATTTTCGTAAATAGCCTAGGGGCTGTTGTAATACCATTGGGAAAGGTTTATATTGCCATAATTGCCCTCCCTCCAGTCAAATTTTAAGAATTTCCTGATGCCTCTATAATAGGCAGTGTTATAGTATGCATCTTTTAAACCGATGCAGGCCATAAAGTACCCTTTTAGAAATCAAGACTGTTTAGCCGTTTCGAATGTCTCCATTTTGAAATGGGTATATTGTACAAAAAGTATTTTTTAAAAATGGGTTAGATCTATAAATAATGCGGGTGGGGGACATCCACCAACTTTTTTTAGTTTTTTAAAGATGTTGGACACAAACTCAAGAGGTTCAGGTGTCCGTTTTTTCTATCACCCCCTTTGGCTCGACAGCCTTAAGATTTCTACATGTCTTCATCTATCTTTTTGAGGAGAGCGCACTTACTGCGATGAGGTACATGTTGCATAGGGGGAAGTTTCTCATTAATAAACTATTTTTTCACATAACCCTGAATATTACTTTGTAGAATAAAGGGATCTGAAGTTATCGCACCCCATAATGCCTGCAACCGTCCTCCTACTTGTGAAGTTACAATTGCTACTTTTTTGAAATGAACCAGACCCCTTACCTCCATGGTTATCAGCGGGGCCTGGTTGTGTTGTGCTTTCAGCGGCCATTGTGTTGCTGGGTCGGGCTGTTGCCGCATCTTCCATGCGGCTTCTGCTGGCCCTGCCTAAAAAAAAGGCTTCTGCTGTTGGGGGGAGGCGGAGGTGGCGGATAATGCTCTTGGTGCCCCAATCTGGCTGACCACCGAGGCTTGGAGGTAGGGTAAGGTTGGGGTCTTCAGTAAGCCTGTGTCCTGGGTGTTGATGGAGGTTTCATTAGCCCCATGGTTTTGGCCTCCTCATCCCAGTTCTTTGACCTGCCAAGGCAGGTCTTCCCCAAACAGCTGTCTTGGTGGTGGGCCTGTGGTGGAAATGGAGTTACGACACAACCCAGCGAATTTTGGGTTGAGGGGTTGGGGCCGGATTGGAGCTTTTCCGAAAGCAGTTGATCTCAAAATGGGTATTGCGCAACAGGGCGAGAGCATCCTGCTGTTCTTCAGTTACATTGGCCCCATGAGGATCTGGCCGAATCGCCGTGATGCCCAGATGTCAACAGTTTCAGGATTTGTTGAATTTTGTGCTCCTGGGCCCTGATACTGGGACTGATGTTCCCCCAGATAGGTAGGTTGACAGTTGGAACGTTCAGGGTAACACATTCTCTGGAGCCGGTTATTTTTCCATGGCCTCTGTCCCCAGTTTTCTGTTTTTGGAGCTGGTGTGTGGGGGTCCAGAAAATTGATACTCGCTGCCTCAGTTTTGGTTTGGCAGCTGTTTCCCTGAACGCACAGGTCTTAGCAACTTCGAAACTATGTCCAACCCCCTTCTTCGTCTGGTTCCACCCGAAGCAGTGGGCTCTTCTACGCGCGGCCTCTTCATCAAAGTCGGCCATCTGCTGGCTCCTGGCACTGCCGGCCAGAGAGGTGAGGGAGAAATACTAGGCGGCCCCCGCATAATCTGGCTCCTAGACCCTGGACCCACGCTCATGTCGATCCAGGTCTCGTTGGTTGTAGTAGTTGCTCCACCTTATAGCTCCATCCTAGCCATGCGATCGCCGCCGCAATATGTGGATGACAAGTCGACTTCCCCAGGTTCTCCTGAATGACTGGGGCTTCTACCAGCAGACCGCACATCGTCGAGGTGGATAAAAACAAGGGTCCGTTGGCAGGTAGTCATCAGCTGCCGCTCATGCGGGGCCTTCGACTCCCGCGCGGACATGCTGCTAGTCCGCCATTCGTCTCGGACTGTAGAGGCGCCTGCTGACCGATAGGAAGGCAGTGGTGATGAGTCGGTGCCTGCTCTGCCAGCTCCGCTGCCGGGCTCCCCGAGTCCGCGCGGGCTTTCCGTCCACTTCTGACCACATGGGTCTTTCTGTGAAGGCGCATGGTCTGGTCATCAACTTATCGCCTCCTCCAGCGGGGCAGCTACGACCGAAAATCCGATGCCACCGGCCTGCACTCTGGCAGCCTCCTGACCCGGTGTGGTGTGCAGGTACCTCCTGCTCCCTTCAGGGCTCCCGACTCTCCAGAAGAACTCCCACTGGCCTGCAATCTAGGCATGTTTCCCCGGCGGCATGCAGCTGCGGGGCTCGACTTCGACGCAGCTCTCCCCCCGGGTCTGCCCTCAGGGGACCTGTGAAAGAGGGGAAGTAGAACCTGCCGCTGTGCGAGGCACGTTTAGGACGTACACCTACCTGCTTACTACCAGCCCTGAACGTTGGGTGATGGGATGGCAGTGCGAAGTCAGGGTGTCTTGGTTGTAATACCTTTCTCGTCTGCGGAAGCTCCGTCCAGTCTGTTGTGGAGGAGAGTCGGGCCCTACTAACTCCGTAGGGTTCCCCAACTTATGCACCTTTTTCCAAAGGAGTGAAAACGGGTGCTGCGGTGTTGTGGGCAGCTCCGAGGATGTTGGCCGCTGACTCCTGGAGTCCGGCGGGCCCTTCGAAAGTTTAGATTTGGATTCCTTACAGATAGAAACCAGCGTTCTTCTGAAACTACCTGAAGCGTCTTTTTGAAGGAGCTGTTCTGTTAGGGAAGCGCATTCCCCACCCAGCTGTCGACATGAAGGAGCAGATGCGAGCGACGATTATGTGTGCGTGGCGTGCTGGCGGGGGGGGCGGGTCTTCACGAAGTCACTCACGTGACTCGAAGTAAAAACAATGTTTTATCAAACAAGTCAACCAGCATGGAAACAGCCTTTGGACCATACTTGCCCATGCTGACCAACATGTATTTCTACACTATTCCCACTATTCCTGCATTTGGCCCATTATCCTCTTAAACCTATTTGTTTCTTTAATGTTCGGGATAGTACCAGTCTTGGCGACCTCTTCCGACAGCTCATTCCATATACCCACCACTATCTTTCTGTGTGATAAAGTTATCCTCTCAGATTCATTTTAAATCTTGACTCCTTCATCATTAAACCGACGTATTATTGTTGTAAATGCAAACAATGGAAATGGTGAGGTAATTTGCAGGTTATATTAACTTATTTTAGCAAGATCGACCAATGCTAGCAATAGCATGTCCCATAATAAATACATTTATTTTAGTTTCTCGTTAGAAAAAGTAATTGAATTTAGCATTGTTTACTATGTCTTTTGAACAAGCTAACGGACAGTCAAGCAAATGCACTTCATACGATCCAAAAGTAATCTCTTATGCGGATTATCATAAATATAGTTGCTTTTGCAAAGGTAGGCAAATAGTGTAGCTTTCCCAAGTCAAAGTGGTTTTCTGTCCAAATAGGGCAAATACTTAGAAACGGCGACGAGGAAAAAACACTTTTTCTCACAGAGAGAGGTTGTGTTGTCTGTGGAATTTCTGCCACACGAGGGTGGTGGATGCAGGTTTCTTCGGGCATGCTATTCAAGGAGAGAGCTAGATAGGGCTCTTAAAAATAGCAGAAGTAGGGGGTATCCTACTTATGGGCGGAGGAGAGGAGGAGAAGGCGGAATGGGGTACTGATTGTGGATTGATCAGCCATGTGATCACATAGAAATTTTGGCGGTTTCGGTTTGCTGGCTCGAAGGGCCGAATGGCCTACTCCTTCTGGGGACCGCCAGCTATTTACAATAATAACATCATGATTTGGATGTAGGGATTCATAGTAAAACATTAGCAAATTTTGCTGATGACACTAAGCTTGGTTCAGGCAGTGGGTGTGAATTGTGCAGGAGGATGCTATGAGGATTGCAGAGTGGACTTGGACCAGATTGGGGTAGTGGGCAGATGCCAAAGCGGTTGAGCAGGGATGAGTTTAATGCGGTAAATGTTGAGGTAATCACTTTTGTTGCAAAAAATCATAAGGCAGATGACTATCTAAATGGCGTCCAAGTGGGGAAACAAGGGGGGAAGTACAACGGGTATTCTGGGGGGTCCTTGTAGGTCACTCTATGGAAAGTAAGCATGCAGGTACAGCAGGCAGTGTGAAGGAGAAGCGAAATGGCATGTTGGCCTTTGTAACATGAGGGGAATCGAATTAGCAGGCAAAGGAGCCTCTTCTGCAGTTGTACAGAGCCCCAGTGGACCACACCCCACACCTGGAAGTATTGTGTGCAGTTTTGGTCCCCTAAATTAGAGGAAAGACATTCTTGCTATTAGGCGAGTGCAGCGTAGTGTTTACAAAGGCTAATACCGGGGATGGCAGGGAATGTCTACTGCTGAGAGAAGGGAGCAGCTGGGCTTGTATACACTCTGGAGTGGTTTAGAAGGAGGAGAGGGGATCTCCATTGAAACATTTAAGATTGTTTAGGGTTTGGGACACGCTAGAGGCGGATACATTTTCCCGATGTTGGGATGTCTAGAACCAGGGGCACAGTTTAGAATTACGGGTATGCCATTTAGAACGGAGACG
Organism: Okamejei kenojei; assembly: GCA_035221665.1. Lineage (NCBI taxonomy): Eukaryota > Metazoa > Chordata > Chondrichthyes > Rajiformes > Rajidae > Okamejei > Okamejei kenojei. The sequence goes on from CM069131.1 coordinate 152,111,092, forward strand.
AGGGGGAAACACTTTTTCTCACAGAGGAGTGGTGTGTCTGGTGGAAGAATTTTGCCTCAAACGGGGCGCGGGTTTTTGAGAGTCAGGTTCACTGGATTCTTTCAATGAAGGACACTAGATAAGTAAGTAATGTGAGTTTATTGGCCAATGTATTCATATACAAGGATTTTGGGATTGGTGCTCCGCCCCACATAGTAAAAAACATGACATACAGTAACGTTATGATGACTCAAAAAAACACTAATATTAGTTAATAATAAACATTAATGATTAATACACCATTGTAATTAACACACCATTTTGATCAAGCATAGGTGAAACAACAAAATACCAGATCAAAGGGAGGCTACAGTTTTTTGGCTGTTGAGAGTTAGAGCAACCACTCGTGGATTTAAAAACTTGTTTTTATGTCTGGTGTGGCGCTTTGACCAATCCGGATAGTCGCCTTTCAGAGGGAAAGTGATTTCAAAGAGTTTGTGGCCAGGGTGAGAGGGGTCAGAGATGATCTTGCCCGCTCGCTTCCTGGCCCTTGCAGTGTACAGTTTTCTCCATGGGGGGGGCAAGGTTTCAGCCAACACAACCTTCTCTGATGATCAGATTGGATTCGCTGGCAGCCTCCAGGTTGTCGTTCTAGGTGGCTGAAGGCCAAACCAGACACATGATGGAGAAAGAGGGTGAGGAGAACAGACTCAATGTGGCGTGTGGAATTGGACCATCAATGCTGTGGAAGGATTGTGCTTACTCACTGCACGTATAGGAAGTAATCCTCTGTTGGCTTTTTGTTGTGGTGTCGATGTTAGCCCCCCACTTAAGGTCCTTGGAGATGATGGTTCAAGGAAACCTTAAAAGACCTCCCACAGTTATGTGGGACTGTGGTGTTGTTGAGGTGAGTGGGGTGGGGGTGATGGAGGGGAAGCTTACTCACTAAAGTGTCAATGGAATTGCACTGGAGCTTTAAGAGATTGAGCCTAGGTTGTTGCGATGGCTGGCAGCAGGAACGGCCTGGGCTCGTAGCCATTGGATGCTAGGGCTCTTAACATAAAAAGCGGATCAGGGGATGGATATGGGAGAGAGAAAGGAAGGGGAGAAGGCAGGTACGGGGGTACTGATTGGGGATGATGATCAGCCATTGTTCACATTGAATGGCAGTTGCTGGCCCGAAGGGGTTCGAAATGGCTACACCTGCACTTATTGTCTTCACCACAGACGTCAGTACCTGTTTGGTCGACGATAGTTGTTGAAGGGCGCGTCATCTGGATCGAATTGGTGGCGGAACATTGTGGCGGGAATGGTTGATGGAATTGTAATATAGAGAAGTGTGAGGTGTTGCATTATTGGATGTTTGAAACAAGGGCCAGGACCACTACATAGTAAATGGGTTTAGGCTCTGGGTTGTGTTGTAGAGCAAAGAGGGATTTTAGGAAGGTGCATGTGCATTTTTTTTTTGAAGGTTTCGAGTCTCGAAGTACAGGTGGGGTTTAATGTGTTCAAAAAGGCTTTTGGCACTTTGGCCTTCATCAGTCAGCCGTAGTAAGTATAAAAGTTGGGAGGTTATGCACAGTTGATAAGAACATTGGGTTGAGGCCGGCATTAAAGGAATTTTGTGTTCAGTTTGGGGCCACCATGTTATAGGAAAGATATTGTCAATCTTGAAAGGGTTCAGAAAAGATTTTACGAGGATGGTTTTGTTTTTTTGGGCCCAGCCCAAATAGAGGGTGTTGTGACTGGTAGGGAGAGGTTGCCGTACGGTGGGACTCTATTTCATGGAGCACTGGGAGGATGTAGCGGAGCATATTATAGGGTTTACAAAAATCATGAGGGGAATCATCGGGGTAGTTAGATGCACATGGCCTTTGCCCAGGAGGGGGAAAATCAACTCGGTTCAAGTTTGAAGGTTGGGAAAAAAAAAGAATAATAGGAATCTGTCGGGTAGCTTTTTCACACAAAGGGTGGTATTTGTTAGTTGTATGGATCAAGCTGCAAGAGAGGTAGTTGAGGCTGGGACTATCCGATGTTTAAAGAAACGTTTAGAGAGAGAGGTTGCCTTGGATAGGAGGGCTTGGAGGGATATGGACCAAGCGAGGGCAGTTAGGGTAGGACTAGTGTAGCTGAGGACATTGTTGGCCGGGTTTGAGGGTGGGTTGGTTGGGCCAAAGGGCCCATTGCCAAACTCTATCACTCTATGACTCCATGACCCTACTCTTCTTGGGCACCGGTTATTATTGATTTCCTTCTTAAAGCACGGTGGGAACCTCAAGACCTCAGTAATGAAGGTTGTGAAAATTGAATATGTCCTGCAAAATCTCAGCCAGTTGGGCTGCACGGTTTTGAGAACTCGACCCGGGGTTTGTTATACCATCAGGTCCAGGCACCTTTCCGAGGGGCTTCACCCTCCTGGAAGGATCTTCTCTCATCGGCCTCTGTGACTGTAATTTCAATCAGGGCATGGCATTTGGGGGTCGGGAAAGCACATCTGGTGTTCTGCCTATCAATAAAGCATGTGTTTTGAATGCATTGAGCTCGGTCAGGGAGTGATGCCTCGCTGTTCTTGAGCCTGTGTATCCTGTGGTTTTACCCTTGTAGGAGGGGGTTCAGACATAGATTTGCATTATGAGCATTCCTAGTAAAGCAGTGTCAAACCATGAAATTAAAGGGTTTAAACCAATTCTCTTGTTTTCCAAGGATCTTTCTCAAAATATAATTCCCTGCTGCGTTCTTTAATTCAATGATATATTGTTACAATATTTTCTACTGAAATGTCAAGTGCTCTCTTTTGCATTTTTTTTAATTGAGTTGTAAATAAATGTTTTACTTGCTTTAGCAGGTTAAATTCTTGCTGTTTCTTTAATTCTGCGATCAAAAGAAAGTGAAAATGGTTGTATGATATAATCAGGCAAAGAGAATAGCGCGTGGAAATGTGAAAGATAATTGGCTCCATCTGCAAAAGGCCAGATGTTTCAGTAAAATATATTTAGCTTCAGGTTATTATTGTGTACAGGGGACTGGTCCAGCTCAAGGAATGCTGTGAATCAACTCGAAAAGAGAAAAATATCAAAAATAACACCATGATCCAAGAGTAGTGCTCATTGAGAACAAATTTACTTTTGGATTTCTCCATTGAGCACATAAGTGGATCTTTCCTCCTAATGCGTTGCCTTTAATGGCAACACACATTGTAATCTTTCATCTACTTAGTAAACTCATTCACCATTCAATGGACCACTTTTGCCTTCTTATTCCACCATGAGGCAGTAACCTTTAAGAATGTTTAGCCTAATGGATATTAGGCCTTATTCTGAGATTGCTTAACCTGGATTTCCCCAAAATGATTTAGGTGAACTTCTGTGATTTGTGATGCTCGCTGAACTATAGTTATCAGTTATGGTTAAGGATAGGAACTGCAGATGCTGGTTTACTCCAAAGATAGGACACTAGTTTCTGGAGTTGTTACTCAGTGGGACAGGCGCATCCTAGAATGAAGGATCTTGAATGACGTTTCAGATGTCAACCCTGAAGAAGGGTTCTCGACTGGAAACATCTCCAATTCCTTTCTCCAGTGATGCTTCTGGCCCACTTTTTTTGTAAATGAAGGAACTGCAGATGCTGGAGAATCGCTGTCTGGACGCTGTGTTATCTCCAGCAATTTTTGTGTCTATCTTCTGAGTTAATATCTATCTAACGATCTATATATTATTATACTTTAAAAACTGTCGTGTGCGTGTGTGCTTGTCCCAGTGTGCGTTGTGTGCGTGTGGGAGGGTGTTGGGGGGCGATGCGGGTGTGTGGGGTTAGTGTGAGTCATGTGTTGATTTGTGTCAGGATTTTTGCCCTTGATTTTGCTTGGTTCGCCTAATCCACATGCTAAAAGCCATAGTGGTGGTCACAGGTGGCGTAGACTGTACTTGTGGTTCTGGCTCATGTTGGCTCATCCTATTTCCGCAGTCTAGATCATGTGTAGTCACATTTGGGTTTTGTTATGAAGCAGGGAAAAAAAAAACCAAACACAAAAAAAAATAACAACCACCCCCCCCCCCCCCCCCCCCCCCCCCACCCCCCCCCCCCCCCCCCCCCCCCACAACAAAATGTCAAAAATGTTTAAAAAAAAAAACCAACAAAACCATACCAGCTCTAACCCTTTAAAATGTTGGAGAACGTTTCCATCGTGTGGAGTCACAATGCCCAATGCTCCAATAAAATGGCCAATTCGGAATGGATCTCCCTTTACATCTGCTTTTGCTCCAATCCCCAGCCCCCCACCCACCGCAGCCTGTGTCGAAGGCGTGATCACTTGTGGGAATAGAGAAAGAGGACTTGGGGTTAT
>CM069131.1:152715912-152988412 GCA_035221665.1 Okamejei kenojei
TAAGCTGGGTTGATTCGCACAAGAGGCATAAGATGCTGAATGGTGACTTTAAAGAGGTTCATATGATTATGAGGGCATACCGTAAATTGATAGTCAAAGTATTTTTGCCAAAGAGGGGTATCTCAAACAAGAGGAAATGGGTATAAGATAAGAGGATCGAAATTTACAGGAGATGTAAGATATCCATTTTACTTCGGAGTCACGTGAGTGACTACGTGAAGAAGAGCCCGCCTCACGCTGGTAACGGCATGACGTCGACGCTGACGGCAGAAGGTGGAGCTGCAGTAAGGAGCAGCTCCTCGCAGCGGTCGGAACGGCCCGCAGGTAAGAACAGTAAAGTTGGGTTTTTAGCGGGCGCTGGGTAGGTCCAGCAGTATAGGAAATTTGTTAAAACAAGTCAGAGTCATATTAGTGCTGGATAAGCACAAATGATGAAGTAAATTTATATTCGCGGGTTAAAATGCTTCCTGGGGTGAAAAATAAATATACAGGAAAGCTAGTGCGGAGCCGGTTCCGATACCGGTGGCCGCAGATATACCCGTTAGCGAATTAGTTTACAAAATGATAACCACGGAGAGAAATGCTCCCGAATATGAAAAATGGAAAATAAAATAAAATAAAAAATCTGAGAGGCCCGTGGTTCTGATGACTCTGACATTGAAAAGTCCTCCACATAAGTAAACTATGTGGAACTGATTATGGAGCATATGGAGAAAGTTCTCCAAATAATTATGAGACTAGGGTCAAAGTACCCTGAAGGTTCCTAAGGTTAGCCCTGAGGGGTTTAATTATTCTGAATATGGCCATGGGCCTAATTGGAAGTTGGAACTCCGGACCCAGGATTTGGGCCGGAAGAAGTCTCATGGATGAAATCCCAATTGATTTAGGGCTGCAGAAGGCAGACCCTGTTGATGGTGATTTGCATTTTGAAAGCACACCACAAAATAAAAATAAAAATAAAATGAAAAAATATGAAAGAGGCCAAAGATGCATGGAATAGCAAAAGGTTTTGCTATATATGAAGGAAGTGGTGAGGCTATGGAAGAAATCCTAGCTGCCAACATATATATATGGTATCTCACCAACTTCATGATTCTGTGATGATTGAAATATTAAAATTGCACAGCACAGGAAATTGTGCCTCATTGGAAGAGCCTACGGTTTATCCGTTAATATGGGCATCCATGACTCCAAATATGAGAGCGTCAAATAGTGAGGTTTAAAAATCCTCACAAATTATTCTGCTGCTATTATGGCTTTTGGGCAAATGAAAGGAAAACATAAATAAAGACGCTATTGTGCAATTCTTTCTATGAAATTTTATATAAAATATAAATGGCTATTTGGGCCATTTTTTTCACCCAAGGTTGCATACCTGTGTCGAGCAAGTGGTTGTTTAAGCTCTTGGTTATCTGTTTGGAGTAATCTGCCTAACTTATTGAAATTGGATGAAAAGCTAAATTTTTAGCTGCATGAAACCTTCGTCTTTGGACGAAAAGGTATTTTCGCCCAGAAGGGGATATTGATATTGGAAATAGAGGCAGAAATATGTCAAGGAAGTTTTATTGTATTGCACAACCAAATACTTACCCGAATTCAGGGGATAAGGAGAACACCACGCTCATATGCAGAGGAATTAAAGACTTGTTCCCTGCTTAAAGAAACTGCGGATTAATCTCCAGTTAGAGGGAGATTACAAAAAGTTTATTAAGACTGGCTTACTATTATTTTTGATCAGTATATTACGAGCAGTTTCATTAAACTACTATTACTTTTAAAAAAAGAGGTTAATCCTCCTGTACAGAATAAACCTGCTTATGTTTTCGTGTTTTCTGCAATTGAAAAAGCAGAGATTTATGTTCACATTGCCTAATTATCTGGAAAAGAGGTAATGGAAAAGATTTGAACACGAGCATAAATTTGTCTTTAATGTTAGAAGGCATTACAGATGATGGTTGCAGAAGTATTCTGGACCTTACAGGTCTAAATAAGTTTGTAGAATACAAACATGTTCAAATGGAGACATTGAATACTGCAAAAATATTTAATTCAGCAGGTTGTTATATGGCTAACATTGATGAAAAGACGCCTATTATTCTGTACCTATGCATCAGGTCTCGGTGGTACTTAAATTTTAATTGGTTGTGACAATTATGGCAGTTAAGCTTTGCCAAATGGACTGAGTTCAGCTTTTTACTCTTTACGAAACTGTTGAAACCAGTTTAGCCCAATTAGAGCACAAAATGCACATCATTATGGCTTATCTCAATGACATTCTGGTCATTAGTGATTATCAGGAGTCAGCTGAGGACTCAGTTTCAGTTACTAAAGCTTTGTGGAAGCTAAGGTTCTTAATTCATCTAATTAAGCCCAGCTGCAGCCAGCACAAACAATTTACTTTTGGGGTTTGTAATTAACTCAGTGACTATGTTAATACCTTTACCAACAGTTAAAGTCGATGATATTTTGGTAACTTGTCATTATCTCATTCAAAAACCTTATCCTTCCATCCGAGAAATGGTGACAACCATTGGTGAACTGCTAGCAGCATTTCCTGCAGTAGAATTTGGTTCATTACATTTATTGATATCTTCGAAGGTACAAGATACAAGCTCTCAAAGAGAAGGCAGGCCATTTGACAGGCCTATGTAATTAACAAAAGAAGCTGTATTGGAATTTACAATGGTGGGTTTAAAAAAGGAAAATGTCCCACAAGCTGCTAATAAATATTATGATTAAACAGCCTGAAATGGTTTACATACAGATGCTAGTGCTCTCGGATGGGGGCCACAGATTTATCTTCCAGTTATGGAGGTAGATGGAAAACTGAAGAACAAGTGTTTCTCCAAGAGTATGGTATTAACTATTGGGAGTTATTGGGGGCCTTTTATGGGCTTAAAGCATATTGTTGTGCTAAACAAGGTCTGCATGTGTTAATATAATTACATAATAAAACAGCTGTGGTTTACATTAATCACATGGGGAGAGTTGGATCAGTATCATGTGATTGTCTGGTCAATGAGATATGGCAATGGTGTATTGGTCGGCAGATATGGATTGCAGTAAGCTATACTCCAGGTAAAGACAATGTGGTAGCAGATGAAAGGTCCAGGATTTTTAAAGATAATACGAAATGGATGTTTAAGCCACCAATATTTAAGAATATTGTTCGACGATTTGGGTTGCCAGAAATTGATTTGTTTGCATCCAGGCTTAATCATCACTTGCCTCATTATGTGTCTTGGGAACACGATCCGGACGCAGTTGCAGTAGATGCATTTTTATTACACTGGGGAAAAATGTTCTTTTATGCTTTTCCACCATTTGCTCTGATCCAGAGATGCTTGAAGAAAATAGAGCAAGATTCAGCTTCCGGATTGTTGGTAGTGCCAAATTGGCCAACTCAACCTTGGTTCCCAGTTATGCTGAATATGATTAAAGAACCGTATATGCAGATTCTTAACTGTAGTGATATCTTGACTAATCCAGTAACAAATAAAGATTACCCATTATATGCATATATGAAATTGTTAATCTGCAGGTTTTGACCAGACCACTACAGGAACTGGGATTGTCGGACCAAACTTGACAGTTATTGGCACATCATGGCGAGATAGCACACAGAAACAATATATGACACATATTAAGAAATAGGAAGAATTTTGCACACAGTCAAAATATTTCTGATGATTATGTGAATGTTACTCATGTTTTGGAATTCCTTGCCAATTTGCGCTTTGGTCAACATTTAAGTTACAGTGCCATTAACACTGCACGCAGTGTCTTGTCGTCCTATTTAGGACTTATTACTGGTGAGAAATCAATTGGGTCGCATCCATTAATATCACGATTCATGAAAGGAATTTTTCACATGAATCCGCCAAAACCTAGATATACAGAGATTTGGGATGTGAGCATAGTACTTGCTCTACTTAGAGAATGGACGCCAATTGAAGGGTTGTCATTGGATAGGTTAACATTGAAATTGGTCATGTTAATGTCACTGGTCTCAGCCCAAAGAGTGCAAACTTTACAAATGTTGCGTTTAGACTGTATGCATGTGACTACAGATAACGTTGTATTCTATGTTTACGATCTGATCAAACAAAGTAGACCAGGGAGATCTGGAACAAAGGTAAACCTTTCAAGCTTTTTCATATTGAGCTTGCTTTGTGTGTGGTTAGACATTTTGAACCAATGTATTAAAGTGACGGACACTTTTCGAGGAAACGAAAAGACATTGCTGCTTACGCACAAAAAGCCACACACAAAAGCTTCAGTTCAAACTATCTCAAAATGGTTGAAAAAAGGTGTTGGTTTTAGCGGGAATAGACACTGATGTCTTCAAATCTCACTCCACCAGGACGGCAGCTACGTCCGCGGCGAAGGGGCGGGACGTACCTCTCGAGCATATTTTTAAAAATCGCAGGGTGGAGTAAAGAAGAAACTTTTTCAAAGTTCTACAACAAACCTGTTCACACTATGACAAGCTTTGGACACGCGGTGTTGGGAGCACTATAATCACCTGCTTTGTTTGCTATTAATTGCTATAATCAGTTGTGTAGTCACTGTATCTTTTGTCACTTGTAATCATTTTTTCCCTCAAATATAAGGAGGGTATTATATGGTTTTTCAGCCATTAAAAAACTTGATTGTGAAAAGATCTAACATTTGTGTGCTTTCTCATGTATGTGTTTACTTAGCCGGACTGTCGTACGGATTAATTCTACGACATAAAAAAACACAGAAAGCTTTTAAAACTCTTCACGTAGTCACTCACGTGACTCCGAAGTAAAATAGTAAGATTAAACGAGAACTCACCTGTTCGAAGTTTGATCGTTATTTTACGAGGAGTTACGATGAGGGATTACGTGCCCTCCACTCCCACCCTCGTAAAATAAATGATCAAATGGTGGTTCTAAGTCTTTTTTATGAGCCTTACTATGTTACTCCGGCTTTGGTGTTCTGTGTTTTTCATGCCGTTGCTTTGAAGTATGCCGTTACCAGCGTGAGGCGGGCTCTTCTTCACGTAATCCCTCATCGTAACTCCTCGTAAAATAACGATCAAACTTCGAACAGGTGAGTTCTCGTTTAATCTTACCATTTTTCACACATAGTTATATGAAATGAGCTATCAGAGGAGGCAGGTGCAATTGCAACATTTAAACATCAATTGGAAAAGTACTAGGATAGGAATGGTGTAAAGGGATGCAGGCAGAACCCAGACACATATAATTAGCATTGCAGTCCACATGGACAAGATGAACCAAAAGAGTCTATTTATGTGCTATTTATGTGCTGTTTGAGTCTGTGAATCTATAATATAGCAATGTTATTGAAAACTGTTGGAAGACTAATCTGAATGGGATGACACAGGCAAATTGAATCAAAGGTTGGCAGACAAACCTGTAATTGAACAAGTGCTTGCCTTTGAGGCTGAGGTGTTTCAGCTACATCCCTGGTACATTCCCACAAGAGGAATGAGCAGGAAAGTTAAAGCAGATCTCCCTGAACATTAAAAAAAAATATAAAGTAAAGTACAGCAGATAAAGAAATACATGTGACAGATGTCAGGTTGGTAACACAAGTGAGAATGAGACTGACTGTAAATAGTTCAGAGGGGAGATAAAAAGGAACTAAGTGAAACAAAGTGTGAGCATGAGAAAAGACTGGCAGAAAACATAAAAGAGAATCTGAAAATATTTGTTAAGCATGTGAACAGCAAAGAAAAGATTGTTGGATGAAAATGTTGAATAATCAGATAGGAACAGTGGCGCAGCGGTAGATTTGCTACCTTACAGTGCCAGAGACCCGGGTTTGATCCTGACAATGAGTGCTGTCTGTACGGAGTTTGCACATTCTCCGTGTGACTGTGTGGGGTTCCTCTCCCTTTTTCCTCCCACAGACATGCAGGTCTGCAGGTTAATTGGCTTTGGTAAAAATTGTAATTTGTCCCCAGTTTGTAGGATAGTGCTAATGTAAGGGATGATCACTGGTCGGTGTGGACCATAGGGCCTGTTTCCACACTGTATCTCTAATCTAAAGTATAAACAAAAAGGAAATTTACTGATGAAGATAATAATAGTAAGATTACGGTGAGCGATTACGTGAAGAAGCACCACCAGTGTGCCTGTGCGTCAATCTTCAAAGCAGCGGCGTGAAATCACAGTAACTACAGTCAAAGTGATATAGTAAGACTCAGAAGACTAGAATTACCAGATGATCTTTGCGATTATGAGGGCCAAGAGCGGAGGGCACGTAATCGCTCACCTAACGCCTCATAAAATAAAGATCAAACTTCAAACTAGTAAGTTCTCGTTTAATCTCACTATTTTACTTCGGAGTCACGTGAGTGATTCCATGAAGATTTCAAAGCTCTGTGATTTCATGCTGTAGATCCAGTTCCAAACGACACACTGCTTCGGTTGACACAGGATAAACAAATAATGTATTGAACATTGTTTAAATTATACAATGAACGTTTTAAACAATAAAAGAACAGTAATAACCCCCCTCTCTCAGGGGAAATTACAAAGGAGAACTCAAACAGAACCCAAAACAGCATACCCAAATCCTTCCATTGCGAGGACAGGTTTATCATAAAATCGTGAAAAGGTTCCTTCACTGGACCATCATGCGGCGAGGATTTGGTCTAAAGGCATGTCCTGCGCTTTTGCTGTGTATGTTGATGCCACCCTGGAGGAGTGAGATTTAAACACATCAGTGTCTACTCCAGCATAATCCAAAACCTGTTTCAGCCATCTAGAAATAGTTTCTGACACCTTTCTATGAGGTTTTTTGTGGCTGATGAGCATTGCTGTTTCAGAGCCTCTGAGACTCTTGGTGACCTTGATATATTGTCTCAGGTGCATAGCTACACATAGTCTCAGGTCAATGTGGTATGCATTAAAGCTTATTTTGCTTCCAGCCGTCCCTGGCCTACTTTGTTTGATTAGATCATATACATAAAACACAATATTATCTATAGAAGAATGCATGCTGTCCAGTCGTAGCTTTTGCAATATCTGGACCCGTTGCACTGACACTAGCACCATGAGCATAACATAACATAACAAATACTTTATTAATCCCCTTATTCAAGGGACATTCAGATGTCCTTGCAGCACACTAATAAAATACAACATAACATTAAAACATAAAAACATCCACCCACAATGGTTCCCACTGTGGGGGAAGGCACAAAGTCCAGGCAGCATCCCAATGTCCAACCAAAGTAGTCGAGCCTATTGAGGCTTCCACAGTCGCCGCTACAGAGGCCCAATGTTCCCGGCTGTTCTCACCAGGTGATGGTACTCTGGCATCGGTAGACCCTCTCAACGGCTTGGGGTGCCAGGAACAGCTGCCTCCTTACCGGAGACCGCGGCTTCCAAGCCAACAGGCCGTGCTGTCCAGAGCTCCACACACTGGCGATCTCGGCAAGAGATCACAGGCTCCGCAAATGTAAAGATCAGCGCCGCCACCCACTGCTGGCCGCTCCACAGACCCGTGGCTTCGCGATGATTTTATCGGCGGTTCCAGCGCGGCGACCCAGGCAAGGCATCGCCCGCTCCGCTCCGCGATAGCTCTCCACCGCTGCGTTGCCTCCGAAGCCGAGGTTCTGGCCAGGTCCCCTCAAGAAAACATCGCTCGACCCCGCTGGTAGGCCACGAGAACGGGTCGAAGTTACTGCTCGAGGAAAGCCGCCTCTCCGACCAGGTAGGGACTTGAGAAAGCAGTTTCCCCCTTCACCCCCATCACCCCCCACACATAAAGAGATTAGACTCCTAACTAATACTTTTAACGTACTAAAAATAAAGAAAAGAAGTGAAAAAACAGACAGCTGCAGGACTGGCAGCCGTACAGGACAGCGCCCCCTGTCAACGTGACCACTTTGAGCGTTAACTTCTGGAAAGACAGAGATGTAGTTGGAGCCCATTGCCGAAGCAATGTGAGAAATATGCTCACATCCCAGATTCTCGTATATCTAGGTCTGGGAGGGTTTTTGTTAAAATACCTCTCATGAATCGGGCCACCAATGGATGAGATCTGACAGAGTGTTGTCCCGACCCTTGCCCTAAATAGGAGGACAAAGCACTTTGAGCACTATTAATGGCACTATAGCTCAACTGCTCGTCAAAATGCAATGTAGCAAGGAACTCCAATACATCTGGCATGCCTGCAGTATGATAAGATATATTTGACTGTAAACAGGACATCTCCCATTTCTTAATATGAGATACATATTGTTTTTTAGTACTATCTCTCCAGGCCACCATAATCACATCCACGGTCCTACTCGATAGTCCGAGTCCCTGGAACGGTCTGATCAGAATATACAAATCAACAGATTAATACAATCATGTAAAGGGTGACTCTCTCCTGTCACAGGGTGAACCAACAAGTTGCTGCATTTTGGGATAGTCATGAATGGCTGTGTCATCAGTCTCAGGACCAATGGGAACCATGGCTGTGTGGGCCAGTTTGGAACTACCAAAATGCCTGAAGCAGAGTCTTGCTCTATTTTGGTGAGACATTGACTGATGAGGCAGAATGGGGGAAAAGCGTAAAAGAACGTACGTCCCCAATGTAGCGAGAATGCATCCACCGCTACTGCCTCTGGATCCGATTCCCATGAGATGTATTTAGGTAACTGGTGATTTAACCTGGATGCAACAGATCTATGTCTGGCAATCCATAGCGGCTGACAATCATTTTGAAAACTTTTGGATTCAGCATCCATTCTGTGTTGTCATTGAATTTACGTGACCTGGTGTCTGCCACTTTCACGTTATCTCTACTTGGTAGGTAGATATCTGAGACCCAGATGCTTCTCGTAATGCACCAGTGCCAAAAAGGCGCTGCTGTAATGGGTCCCCATGCAGACTCGTAGGCATATTGTTCTTCCTACCTGTACAGCTCTTTGCTATATGGACCTCTGCTTGCGGTTGCTGCTGAAAGCTGCTGGGGAACCCTGGGGGTATACAACCCCGGCTGGTTGATCATTTTATCTATGAGGTGTTCTATGTTGTCCAGACATCCCCAACCTTTTTATTGGGGGGGTGGGGGGGAGTCTTCCTGGCCTGACTCATCAGAGTCGACAGGCCTGGACAATTTACTCTTGGCCTGCCTCCCGACAGGAGTGGCCACAGTGCTCTGAAGCACCAGAGTTGCTACCGCTGGCTGTGATGTCGGCGTCTCAAAGCTGGCGTACACCCGCTGACCGCGGCCCCGCGGGTAGGTTCTACTCTTATAGGCGACACCCTCGCCTTACTTTCTGTAAATATTTTTCCCTTTGGAAGTGTCCCTACTGGCTACTGCAACCAGCCTAACGGGACCTAGCAAACCGCAGCAAGTTTAAAACACTTACCTGCGGGTGTTTTACTTACCGCTGGTGGAGCTGCGCTCTCCAGCCTGTCGGTGCATCAAACGCGTCTGACGTAATGATGCGCAGGCGCATTGGTGGGGCTTCTTCACGGAATCACTCACATGACTCCGAAGTAAAATAGAAGTTAAATGTGTACTGTCAAGTGTTATTTATCAAGGAAGTCGATTACACTGGTACCTCAGTAAAACAAAATGGTGTTATGATGCCTCATGTGCTAATATTGATAAACAGGGGGTACTAGTAAGTGGATAACTTACTTGCTCCAGACGAGAAAATACCCGTGATTGCTGAAGGAACAGCAGAATTTCCAAACATAGATTCAGAGGTGGTGCTTGCAAATTGGAAAATTACAAATATTCCATCCTGTTTAAGTGAAGGAGCAGAGATAAATTCTATAACTACAGACCAGTAAGTTTAAGTTTTGTGGTGAGTTCTTGAAAAATGCTACCATTTGCATGTTAACATTGATTCGGGGAATGAAGACACAAGGAACTGCAGATGCTGGAATTTTGAGCAAATGCTGGAGTAATTCAGTGGTTCAGGCACCATCTGTGGATGGAATGGATAGGCAATGTTTTGCATTGGGACTGGTAATTAGAGAAAGTCAGCGTGGATGAAGGTTTTTGAGTGAATAACAGGTGAATGATAATAGAGAAATGAACTGAATGTGGTATGTATGGGGTTTCAAAATGTATTTGTTAAGATGCCATCAAGACTGAAGACCAGTCAAAGGAGTTTGCAGACAGCTGTAAGAAAAATAGGGTTGTAATATTAGGTATTGTCAATTTCCTTCACAATTAGATGAACAGCCAAGGGCCGGAATGGGCCACAGTTTCTTTAACAGAAAAGTTTTTCTCAAAGAATATGTAGTTGGCACTACTGGAGAAGAGGCAATGGACTTATTATTGGCAAATGAGACAAGGCAAGTAACTAAAGTATTGGTGTGCGAGTACTTTGAGTTCTATTAATTTTAGTTATGGAAAGATAAGGTCTTATCACCAAATTAAACTCCCAAATTGGTGCATGAAAAATGTTGTAGGCAATGGACAGGAACTTTCAAAGGCTGCTAGCAGGTGAAGGAACATGTGGCACACAGGAGATTTATAGACTTGAGATAGAGAAAGTCCAGCATTAATAGGTTCCTGTTTGAGTGAACTGCTAGGCTGGCAGTAAATAGGGAAGCAGAGTAGATGGTACAAGAAGGGGTGCACTTAAGAGCAAAATCGGGTGGGCAAAAAGAGAACTTTGGCAATAATTTGGCAGATAAGGTAAAGGAGACCACCAAGAGATTCTGCAAGTATATCAATACAATACAATACAATACGGTTTTATTCGTCACATTGCACATAAAGTGCAAGTGAAATGAATTTGCGTGCAGTGGTACAATGATAAAGAACACACAATACACAATAAAAATTTAACACAAACATCCACCACAGCATTCATCACTGTGGTGCAAGGCACAAAATTTGGCCAGTCCCCCTCCATTTTCCCCTGTGGTCGGGACCTTAACCCTCCGCAGCGGGCGTTCAGATGTGCAGACAAGGTAAGTCCAGTTAAGTCCAGAGTTGGCTCTTCCCCACTGGAGACCGCGGCTTGAGGTTGGTGTAGGCCACAGGCCGGCAGTCGCAGATTTAAAGTTCCTGCAGCCAGAAGCACCGCAGACAGCAGGGCCGGCGGTCGAAGCTCCCCTCCAGGGGCCCGCAGTAGAAGTCTCAAGAGGGGAAAGGATATCTAGGGAGAAAATAGTTCCCTTTAGGGTTTATGCAAGCAGCCACAGAAGGTAGGAGAGATACTAAATACATATTTATCAACAGTATTTACTGTGGCGAAGGTCATGAAGGCTATGGAATTAAAGGAAACGAATAGTGATGTACTGGAACATAACTGAATTGAAAAAGAGGAGGTGCTCAAGTTATTTCGGCATAGAAAGATGAATGAATCCCTGGGGCCTGATCAAGGGTATCACTGGACATTGTGAGATGCTAGGAAAGAAAATACAAGGACCCCAGCAGAGATAATTGCTTCATCTTTAGCAACGGATAAGGCAGCAGAAGACCGGAGGGTGGTTAATGTTGGTCCTTTAATTAAGAAGAGCTGCAAGGGCAAGCTAGGTAACTAATTCACAGAAAAGCTTCAGCATTCATCTGAGCAGTCATTCTCATACATGCATAGTAAAAATAATGTTATTTGTTCACTGAGAAGATACAATATTAACTCAACTCTGAAGCAGTGGAATCAAATAAGCATATTGATTGGGATACTCCTTCTTCCATTTGGCAAACACTATGACGGAAATCTGTTCAATTTCTATATTTGCCATGATTTTAGGTTCAGAAAATGATAAGTTAACCTGCTTTGTTGGCATTATATGAATTTGCAGGTGTGACTTTTGTCAGCAGTCTCAACAACTCAAAACAGTGGCATTGAATTACATAATTGATCATTTTGACATAGATTTACATCTGGCAATAATGAAAATAAAGCCTGACATTTTCAAAATAGTCTCCCAACATCTTTGCAATATATCACATTAATCTTGAGGAAGTATCCAGTGGTAAATCTATATTGTATTAATTCATAAATAAGTGAATGTTTAAAAATCAATAATGAGAAGTTGGTCAGATCAAAAACATACACAGATTCCAAGATCAAAAGGAATTGTAAAAATGATTTGAAACAAATGATGCCGTCAGTCATCTATGAACACTAGCTATAGACGACTACCTTTAAGCGACAAAACTAATCTTAGCTTCTTGCGGCTTGCAGACATGTTAACATAAAAATAAGCTGTTGACAAATGTTGATGTGTGATTTCAGTGGAAATATCAGTATCTAATATGATTAAAAAGACATTTGCAACCCTCAGAGGTGAGTCCAATTATCTATTTGCGTCTGCCCAAAGACAATTTGTTCACCACAGATTAAGGTTAAGTTCAATGGAGAATGTAAGAGGCCATTGAGGATTATAGTGTTGACGTAGAAACATGGAAAACAGGTGCAGGAGTAGGCCATTCGGACCTTCGAGCCAGCACCGCCATTCAATATGATCATGGCTGATCATCCAAAATCAGTGTTAACGAAGAAACTGCAGATGCTGGAGAATCGAGGGTTACACAAAATGCTGGAGAAACTCAGCGGGTGCAGCAGCATCTAAGGAGCGAAGGAGATAGGCGACGTTTCGGGTCGAGACCCTTCTTCAGACTGAAGAAGGGTCTCGACCCGAAACGTCGCCTATCTCCTTCGCTCCTTAGATGCTGCTGCACCCGCTGAGTTTCTCCAGCATTTTGTGTAACCATCCAAAATCAGTACCCCGTTCCTGCTTTCTCCCCATATCCCTTGATTCCTTTAGCCCTAAGAGCTAAATCTAAAGTGCCTGTCCCACTTGGGCAACCTAATCTGCAAGTTTAGAAGAGTTTGCCCTCGACTCAAACTCGCAGCATAGTCGATATGTAGTCCTAGGAGGTCTTATGAGGTAGCTGGAACTGTCCTTCATGCTCGAGGGAAGTTCCCGAATACTCGAGGCCTCAGCTAGGTTGTGGAAAAATATTCAGCATATTGAAAAAATTTCCGCAAGTAAAATTTGGTCGGCATGGGTCTTTTTAACTTGTAGTGCAGTGGGGTTGGGTCGCTATTCAGTTAAAGGCAGTCGAGGGCAGCCTTAAGCAATCTCCTTCGCTGACCGGGCATTTTGATTGGCTCATTGGAGTTTCAGGAGCAAGGAAGACCTACCGGTAGGTCAAATGCCCGCTATAATTTATTATACTTCTTAAAGGTGTCTCCGCTCCTTCTCCCCCCCTTCATATGATAATAATATGGTTATGTGCAGGTAGTTAAGAGATGGTCCTGGCATTATGTTCAGCACATATTTTGTGGGCTGAAGGTTCTGTTCTTGTGTTGTACTGTTCTGTGTTCAATGTTCTATGAGTTACCACAAAAATGCCCATTCTCAATGAATGTGGAGCCCAAAATATGACCACCAAAGATGAGGCTGAGGCATTTGCAAACATCTTGAGCCAAATGTGTCAAGATAATTAACAACATCAGTACCCCAGAAGGATGTGTTCTCAGTCCCATACATTACCCTCTATGCACTCATGACTGCATGGCTAAATTGGCTCTATTTCAATCTATAAGTTTACAGATGACACTAGTGCAGTGGGCCAGATCACAAACAATGCCAAGATGAAGTACAAGAAGGAAATGGAGGACTTAGTAACCTGGTGTCAGGACAACCACCTCTCCCTAAATATTAGCAGATGAAGGGGTTAGTTATTGACTTCAGGAAGTGTGCCAGAGTACATTCCCCTATCAGCATCAATGGTGAAGAATTGAAAGTGGTTAAGAACTTCAAGTTCCTTGGCACTAATATTACCAATGATCTGTTTTAGTCCAAGCACAATGATATGACAAACCAAGTAGGCATACCAATGTTTCTACCTCTTCAGGAGACTGAGGAAATTCAGCATGTCTTCCATGACTCTTATAAACTTCTATAAATGTAACATATAAATCATACTGTTGTGTTGCATTACATAGTTTGGTTTGGGAACATCTTTGCCCAAGACCTCAATAAATTGTAAAGAGTTGTAGATATAATCCAGTCCTTCACACAGACTGGACTACCCAATGATGACTCTACCTTTACATCACGCTGCATTGGAAAAGCAGCCATATATTCAAAATTCCTCTCATCCCGGTCATTCTTTCTTCTCCCATCCGGCAGAAAGAACAGAAGCTTGAACGTGTGCACCACCAGACTCTGGAACAGCTTCTTTCCCTCTATTATCAGGCTTCTGAATGGCCTTCCCACAGCAAGGATACTGTCCAATCCCAGACTTCCCCCATTGTGGACATTGGATTTTGTCTATGGACCTGATGCACTACAATACTGAAACGTATATTCTGCACTATTCTACTTTATTGTATGGCATATATGATGTGTTTGGGTAGCATGCAAAACAAGGTTTTTCACTGAAACACCCAAACATAACATTAAGCCCACCGCCGTAAAATGTGACAATAATTAACCTTACCTAACCTAACCGAACCAAAATTGTACAGTACAGAAAGACTGTTTTGGTCCATCTGTGATACCTAGCTACGCTAATCCTATATAACGGCATTAGGCCTGTATCACCCCCTCATTCCAGAGAGCCACCACCCACTGTGTGAAAAATGTATCTTCAGATCACTTTTAAATTTCTCCCTGCTCTTCCCTCAACCTGTATTCTCTAGATCCAGAATTGTGTCAATAATGTTGAATTGTCATATGTACTGCCAATGGAAAAATGATTATTTTTTTTTAAACTTTAGTTTTTATTGCTTTTATGTATACACAAATACAAATATAACAACAAAACATACAACATTACAATGACACGTACAACAGTGTAGCGGGGGGTTCAGTTTACAATTAATGATGCAGTATACAGAACTATTTTCATATTAAAACATTTTCCAATAACTTACATTATTGGCTATAAAATTATACAGTGTTGATGTCTTTATTTCTATACCTAATCCATTTTTCCCATTTTCTTTTAAATTCGTCTTCTTTCACTCTTAGAGAAAATGTCATTTTCTCCATGACAAATATTTCCCGTACTATGTCTAACCATTGTCTAAGTCTGGGTGTGTCCGCTGCAAGCCAGTTTCTTGTAATGGCCTTTCTGCCAGCTGTGAGTAGGATTTTAACTAAGTAATGGTCTTCCTTCAGCACCAATGTATTTATATTACCCAGGTATAAAATGGAACACTTCTTGCAGACTATATATCCTAATACCTCCATTAATTATAAATTCATTCTGTCCCAAAATGGTTCTATTTTTGGGCAACTCCAGAAGATACGTGAATGGTTTGCATCTGTTTGGCCACATTGCCTCCAGCATGTTTGCTGCCTTAGAATTTGCTTGCTTTTTATGTTAGGCGTAATAAAGAAACAAATCAAATTTTTCCAATTAAATTCTCTCCAATGTTGTGAATTGGTGGATGTCTGTAGTGTTACACACATATGATGCCATTCTTCTTCTGAGATCGTAATGTTCAATTCCTTTTCCCACTTAAATTTTACATAAAATGTAGTTTTAGCTTGACATTTCATTAAACGCTGATAAAGTTTAGAAATAATCCTTAATGTTTTTTGATGATACGCACTAACTATCACTTCTATCACTGGATTCTTTTCTTCTAGTGCCTCCCTTTTTACCTTTTTATTGTAATAATCTCTCAGTTGGAGGTATCTAAACAAGACTTGGTTCCGAAGTGCAAATCTATCCTTCAAATCTTGAAAACTTCTTAGGTCTCCATTTTCAATAACAGTACAAAATGCAGTCATTCCTTTCTTCATCCATTCTTTAAATGTTGAGTCATACATCCCTGGTTTAAAATGAAATTCTTACTTGCAGTATCATCACAAGCTTATAAACACAGTACGCATAGATAATATATAATTAAAAAAATAATAATAATTCATCTGAGACGTCTATTCAATGTCATGTACTCAAAAAGAGTGAATGATATTGAACTAGCTGTCATATCCTTAGATGCTGAAAAAACATTTGACCAGGTTACATGGCCATATTTATTTAAAATAATGCAGAAATTTCAACTGGGGGATAGATTCTCCAAATGGGTAAAAATCATATACTCGAATCCAACTGCAAGAATATTAACAAATCAAATGCTATCAGCAAAATTTAAACTCTTTAGGGGTTGTAGACAAGGATGCCCATTATCACCATTACTATTTGCTCTGGTAATAGAACCATTAGCCAAAATGATTAGATCAGAACCAGAAATATATGGATATAATACCAAAACTACAACGAATAAAATATCTCTATACGCAGATGACATCTTAATTTATATTACAAATCCGGAGATTAGTATTCCCAATCTATTTAATGTTATAACTAAGTTTAGTACATTTTCTGGGTATAGAATTAATTGGAATATAAGTGAAATTATGCCTATAACTGGAATAAAATTAAATATATTAGAACAATTCCCACTTAAAATAGTCACGGACAAACTCAAATATCTAGGAATTAATGTATCTAAATCGTATAACTGTCTATTTAAGTATAATTACCCTCAATTATTAAATAAACTAAAAAAATATATTTTATATTGGAAAACACTACCTATATCAATGATCGGTAGAATAAATGCTATAAAAATGATTTTTTTACCACAATTGTTATATTTATTTCAAGCAATCCCTTTATATTAAAAATGTTTTTTAAAAATATAGATACTTTGGTTAATAGTTTTATTTGGGACTATAACAACCATCGAATAAGTAAAAAACATCTATGTAAATCTAAAATAAATGGTGGACTTGCACTACCAAATTTCCTATATTATTTCTGGGCAGTTCAGATTAAAAATATGAATTTTTGGTTGGTAAATTTAGATCATGAACCTAAGCTGGCTAAAGATGGAAAAGGAAGACTGTTTGCCTTTTGATGTAGGTTTGATTCTTTTTGCACCAAGGGAAGTACCAAAAAAATGGTAATAACCCTATGATTCATAGCAATAGACGTATTTGGAAACAAATAGTTAAGACCCTACATATGGATAATTTGTCACTTTGTTTGCCAATTATGAATAACCCTTTGTTCAAGCCCTCTGTATTGGACAAGGGGTTTAAACACTGGAATGATTTAGGAATTAAAAGGATAGAACACCTTTACAAGGAAGGAAAATTTCTTTCATTTCAAGAGTTACATGATATCTATTGATTGCAGTCAAATAACATATTTAGGTATTTACAAATTAGAAATTATATTAAGTCAAATGCGCAAGACTATAAAAATAGAAAACCAGGATTATTAGATGAATTGTTTAATAAACACCCAAATACAGGAAAATTCATAGCGTATATATATAATACTATTTTGGATAAGGAAATCCCAACTTCGGAAATATATCGACAAGCATGGGAAAATGAAATGGGTTTATCTATAACGAAGGAAACTTGGGAAGAAAGCCTACAATGTATACATCGTTGCTCATTAAATGCTAGACATATATTGATACAATTTAAGGTATTACACAGATTACATTATTCAAAAACGAAATTAAATAGAATTTATTCTAACATTTCTCCTATTTGTGATAAATGGTAGAACTTGGAAGCTAATTTAACGCATAGTTTTGTAACATGTATAAAACGTAATTATTATTGGACAGAAATCTTTAGAGTTATCTCTGAAGTTCTTAAAATTAAACTAGACCCAGATCCAAAATTAATAATATTAGGAGTTCCAGATTCAAATCTAATATTAACAGTAAACCAAAGAAATTTCTTGGATTACTGTTTGATAATAGGGAAAACATTAATATTGAAATTTTGGATTATAGGGAACAATATCAGAGAAGATTTACTAGAATTTTGCCCACAATTGTTAAAATAACAAGTTAGGACAGTGGAAATGTGAAAGGGATAGGAGACGTGGATTTACATTTGGAAAGAATCAGATTTGTCCTAATGGACAAATTACGAACTCTTTGAACAGATATGGTCTCCATATACAGAATATTTGAAGGGGTAGCTGTTCTTGGCATCACAACTCAATGGGTACCCAGCAGGATTAGATGAAAATAACTCTGTTTGTCTTTTTGATTTGTATACGTCTCCATTGATATCGCTATTTGAAATTGTGTTATTCACTATTAAGATGTATACTATAATCTCTCTTTTTTCTATATAATACTTTATTTTAATTAAATACATGTAACAAGAATATATACATATATATATATTTTTTTTTCTTCTCTCTTTTCTCTTTCTCTTTCTTTATAATCAAAATTATCATTTAATCACCATTCTTATTTATTAAAATCTATTCTTTCCTTTTTCTACTTTAAAAAAAAAAGTTTATAAGAACTATTCGTAACATTTGTATACTTATTGAAATAAGTTGATTGTGTATTTGAAAAGTTGTTATACTGTTGTTATGATGGATTCCTTTTAATAAACATATTATTACAGAAAAAAAATAATAATAATAACACCAATGCCAGTAGAAAAACCCAAAGACCTTAAAGCCTTGATCGCCCTACCTACCTGTGATGCCACTTTCAAGGAACAATCTTTGTTATCTTCAATACCACTCACTTTCGTGTAATCTGCAAATTTACTAATTATGCCTTGTACATACTTATTCAAATTGTTGATATAGATTACAAACAACAATGGCCCCAGCACCAAACCATGAGGTAACCACTTGTCTCATGCCTCCTTTTGTGACAAAAAACAACATTCTACCTTTAGTCATTGCTTCCTTCCATGAAGCCTATTTTTATCCAGTCGGCTATTTCTCCTTGGATGCCATGTGATCTAACCTTCCAGAGCAGCCTACCATTGGAACCCTGTTGAATGCCTTATTGAAATCCATATATACAATGTCTGTAGCTTTGCCCTCTTCAACCCATTTCAACTTTTTTTTCAAAAATCCGTGGTAAAGTTTACAATGAACAGAGTGAGGAATCCACTAGAATATTGTGCATTTACTAATCAGCAACTAATGCCAAATGTGGATGCAAATTTTCCTTGTTACCGGATGTGGGTGATGAAAGAGGGAAGATGACGTGCGATAGAGGTGTAGAAAGGATGAGGAGAAAAGAAGAATAGGAGAACATTTGGAAAAATTAAAGTATTGGTTTCAGTTCGGCAATTAAGGTCAAAATGCTCATGCAAATTGAAATTTATGCTCCCAAATAAAAATCTAACAGACTTATTTTAATTAATATTAAAATCTTCCAATACATCTGAAATCTAACAATATCTTCCAGTATGTTCCAAGCCATCAGACATGCAGGTTAAGCTGATACGCTCTATTTTGTTTTGTCTCCCCGAATATCAGCTAGAGTAGCTGATGCATGAACTGAAATTTTGAGTAGTGTTTTTTCTCAATCTTCTGGGGAATTTTGGCTAGTGACCAAATATCTAATAGTTGAGAATGTTTTATTTTCAGGCATGACATTTGTGTATCCTTTCAATTAAAATGAGGGCTGATTATTCTATTCCTTCTCCGTTACTATGAAAATATATACTGTCCATTTCACTTCCATTCAGTTGTGGATATAATGAAACTCATATTTTGCTGTTCATGTGTATATAATATATATTTGAAGTTGTTAATAGAACATTTTGTAGTTTTGCCATCAACCATGTTCCCACAACTTGCAGAAATGAGAAAATGAAAAGAAAAGGTTTGCTGTCTTGTTCTTTTACAGGAGGTGTGGTAGAACAGAAAGGACACGTCAAGGTAGTTCAGTGCTGTTCATTACTGCTGTTCTCGGCAAGTCCATTTGCAATGTACGGTATTGATTTGGCATTTTTCGGAATTAAATTAAAGCTTGTAAAATCGGATATCATCCAACATGAACAGGTAGATGACAGTGACCAAATAGAGATGGGCACTACAATAATAAAGGATCGCTGTTGAAAATGAGCTTTCTGTCATCCCTGTTTACTTCCCATCTACCATCATACCCTTCTGAAGTGAATGTAGCATGAAATCCTACATCATATAGATCCAGCACCCTTATACGATACGATACAATAGAATATTTATCACAGGAGGGAAATTGATCTGCCAACAGTCATGAAACACAAATTCACAAAACATAAAATTAAAGAGATGAGTGGAGAGGATTGGGGATGTGCAAAGATTTGGAGGGGGAGGGGAGGAAGGAGAGGCAGTCTGAGGAGTTGTACAGTTTGATAGCCATAGGGAAGAAGGATCTCCTGTGGTGTTCTGTACTGCATCTTGGTGGACCAGTCTGTTTCTGAAGGTACTCCTCAGGTTGACCAGTGTGTCATGGGGGGGGGGGGTATTTTCCAGGATCCTCTGCAGTTTCAGAAATATCCTCCCCTCTAAGACCCCATGACTCCAACTCTGTCCCCAAAGACGGAGTCAGCCTTCCTGATGAGCTTGTTAATCCTGTTGGTGTCTGCGACCATCGCCTTACCGTCCCAGCAAACCACAGCGAAAAAGATGGCACTGGCTGCCATTAATTGGTAGAACATCTGCAGCATTGTGCTACAGACGTAGAAAGAGCGGAGCCTTCTCAAAAAGTACAGCCGGCTCTGTCCCTTCTTGTACAGCGCCTCACTGTTCCTGGACAGTCCAGTTTACTGTCCAGGTACACTCCAAGGTATTTGTACTCCCTGGGAAACTGCACATCCACACCCTTGATGGAGACTGGGGACAGTCCTCCTAAAGTCCACCACTAACTCCTTAGTCTTATCGGTGTTGAGCTGCAGGTGATTTAGCCCACACCACTCAACAAAGTCATTGACTACACCTCTGTATTCAGCTTCCCTCCCCTCACTGATGCATCCCCCAGTTGCAGAGTCATCCGAAAACTTCTGCAGGTGGCAGGAGTCCGAGTTACATCTGAAGTCTGAGGTGTAAATGGTGAACAGGAAGGGCCCCTGTGGTGCCCCTGTGTTGCTCATTGCCATGTCCAAGGCACAGTTATTGACTCTGCCTTGTTCTTGCCAGATGGGCTTGCATAAAATTGGGGCAATGTCATTGCAACTTTTGTAATTGAGCAGCTTGGAGAGGGTTGAGAATTATAATTCTGTTGCAGTCGAGACACCATGAGCCTTTCAATGAGAATGCTGTACATGTAGCCGATACATATGTTGGGAAAACAGGCCTTCATTTCCTTGGATCTAACCAGGCTCTTACACTACATTGAATGCTAGCAAAACAGCAAAGCCCATAATTTCCCATGTTGGAGCATGAGACTGATTCCACTGACTACTCAAATTCTAGACACTGCATTATGTCAACTTGCACCACTTAGAATTTTGTACGCTTAATTTAGATTGCAGTCACATACTCATTTTACTTTTTTTTCTTGTTGGTAACTCAACTCACATCTGAGTAACTGTGCTATGGGCATCAGAAGTCAAACTCTTCTCTGGTGAGGTTTACAATATTAATGCCTACATTAAGATTCAGGATTAAAGATTGCTCTTGTGTTTCAATCAAACTGCCAGAGGCAATTAATTCCTGGTGTAATGGACTTAAATGAAAATGGAAATGTGTTATGCACAAAGAAAGCCTATTTGCAGCATAATGTTCAACCTTCATAACCCTGTTTAGACTATTCGTGATGTGGGGAAGTGTCTACTTTCTCCTTTTAAAATAAATCAAATGTGATTAGGGCACAAAATGCTGGAATAACTCAGCAGGACAGGCAGCATCTCTGGATAGAAGGAATGGGTGACATTTCAGGTCGAGCCTTCTTCAGACAGAGATCAAGGGAGAGGGAAATGGGAGATATGGAAGGGTAAGGTGGGAAAAATGAGAGATGAAAGGGCTCGTAGATCAGGGAAAATGTAGAATAGATCATTATTAGCTAGGGGAAGGAAATAATGAGGCATATATTGTAAAATGTAATCAGGAGGACAGTCATACTGGTCGGAGAAATAGGACGGGAGAGTGATGGAGAGAGAGGGAACGCAAGGGCTACTTGAAGTTATAAGGTCAATATTCATACTGCTGGGTTGTAAGCTGCCCAAGCAAAATATGAGGTGCTGTTCCTCCAATTTGCATTAGCCTCACTGTTAGTGGAGGAGGCCCAGGACACAAAGGTCAGTACGGAAATGGGAGGGAGGGCTAAAGTGTTTCGCAACTGGGAGATCATATAGGTCGAAGTGGACTGTGCGGTGGTGTTCAGCAAAAAGTTAGAAATTAGTAGTGAAGTTAGTGGTCTGTAATTTCTGCATGGGTGCAGTCGTCAATGTGCCGTTACATAGAAGTCCACACCTGGAACAATGGATACATTAGATAAGGTTTGAGGAGGTGCAAGGTCCAAGTGCAGGCTTGGCAATAGTTTTGCTGAACATCTTTTCTCTTTTTATGCAGCCCTGAAGAAGAGTCCCAACCTGAAACGTCACCTATCCATGTTCTCCAGGGATGTTGCCTGACCAGCTGAGTTACTCCTGACCTTTCTCTGGTTATGACAAGTTAATAGTTATTTACTAACATGGCAATTCTTAAACTGAGTTATATTAATTTGTGAATAAACATTGAACATACAAGGCGCTGTTGCACAGCGTAATCAGAAGCTTCCCTTATTCTGAGGCAAGTCTACAGTGGGAGAACAATTGTACCTTAAGATATTTCACCAATTACAAATCGAAAATCGTCACTGAACTATTCGGCCCTTTGAGGCATCACCGCCATTCAATGTGATCATGGCTGATCATCCCCAATCAGTACCCCGTTCCTGCCCTCTCCCCGTATCCCCTGACTCTGCTATTTTAAGAGCCCTATCTAGCTCTCTTGAAAGCATCCAGAGAACCCGGCTCCACCGCCCTCTGAGGCAGAGAATTCCACAGACTCACCACTCTCTGTGAGAAAAAGTGTTTCCTCGTCTACGTTCTAAATGGCTTACTCCTTATTCTTAAACTGTGGCCCCTGGTTCTGGACTCCCCTAACATCGGGAACATGTTTCCTGCCTCTAGCATGTGCAAACAGTTAACAATCTTATATGTTTCAATGAGATCCCCTCTCAGCCTTCTAAACTCCAGAGTGTACAAACCCAGCTGCTCCATTCACTCAACATATGACAGTCCCGCCATCCCGGGAATTAACCTTGTAAACCTACGCCACACTCCCTCAATAGCAAGAATGAACTTCCTCAAATTAGGGGAACAAAACTGTACACAATACTCCAGGTGTGGTCTCACTAGGGCTCTGTACAACTGCAGAAGAACCTCTTTGCTCCAATATTCGATTCCTCTTGTTATAAAAGCCAACATGCCATTCGCTTTCCTCACTGTCTTCTGTACCTGCATGCTTACTATCATAGACTGATGTACAAGGACCCCCAGATCCCGTTGTACTTCCCTTTTTCCCAACTTGACGCCATTTAGATAATAATCTGCCTTCCTGTATTTGCTACCAAAGTGGATAACCTCACATTTATTCGCATTAAACTTCATCTGCCATGCATCTGCCCAATCCCCCAACCTGTTCAAGTCACCCTGCACTCTCACAGCATCCTCCTCACAGTTCACACTGCCACCCAGCTTTGTGTCATCTGCAAATTTGCTAATATTACTTTGAATCCCTTCGTCCAAATCATTGATGTATATTGTAAATAGCTGCGGTCCCAGCACCGAGCCTTGCGGTACCCCACTGGTCACTGCCTGCCGTTCACAAAGGGACCCGTTATTCCTTACTCTTTGTTTCCTATCTGCCAACCGCTTCTCTATCCATGTCAGCACTCTACCCCAATACCATGTTCCCTAATTTTGCCCACTAATCTCCTATGTGGGATCTTATCGAATGCTTTCTGAAAGTCCAGGTACACTACATCCATTGGCTCTCCCTTGTCCATTTTCCTAGTTACATCTTCAAAAAATTCCAGAAGATTAGTCAAGCATGATCTCCCCTTCGTAAATCCATGCTGACTCGGACCGTCTAACTAGTCGTTTAACTAGTCGTCTAACAGTGAAATGAATTTCCACCTATTTTTTTTGCTTTTCTTTTGCATTTGACAAGCCCTCGGCTCACTGGCACAACTTAAAATGAAAGTTTGATTTAATTGCCAGAATGCACAAGAAACACTGATAATATAAACAGTTGTTAGTAAATCAGCTGGAGGCCTCTTTCAATCAAGATTCAAGAGATTAAAGGGAGATTCAAGAGAGATTTATTGTCACATGCACCAATTGATACAGTGAAACTTGGAGTCACCATATAGCCATATGAATAAAATGGGAAAAGTGCCAGTCATTAGACGAACTTCCTTGGAAAATTTGATTAGTTAGAAATCACTGGTCTTGTAACAAGGCATGTGTCCTGAGTATGGGAACTCTGACCTACATCTACTGCTGCTCCACTACCCACTCTAGCATTCTTCACTCACACCCACCACTCCATTCTCAGTCACAATTTCAGATGTGTGTTCATTCATTTCCATCATTTGAATGTGTGCTGACATGGATTTAGTCTCGTTCAGTTTAGTTTTTAGTTTAGAGATACAACACGGAAACAGGTGCTTTGGCCCACTAAGTCCATGCTGACCAGCGATCCCCGTAAACTAACCCTATCCTACACACACTAGGGACAATTTACAATTATACAAAGTCAACTAGCCTACACACCTGTATGTCTTTGTAGTGCGGGAGGAAACAGGAGATCTCGGAAACAGGTTGACGCATTGATATAATGTACAAATTTATGGTAATTCACCCATCAATGTCCTCATATTCCCACAATAACAAAGACTAAGACTATGTAAGTCCATTTTCCTCCGGTATTCATCACAGAAAAGGGATCATTTCAACGCACACCCAAAGATTTTATTATCAGGTGAACAGCATTAATTATGTAAGTTATTGGTAAAGTTATGAAGAAGTAAGCACCTGTAATCTTCTGCACAAAATTCTGAAACCAGAAAGCTGCTTACTCAGAAGAGTCCATCAAAATGACTTTGTTTAGTTTACTAGTTTAGTTTAATTTGGAGATACAGTGTGGAAATGATGTATTTGGCTAACTGAATCTGCGCTGACTAGCAAGCGCCCATATTGCTGCTTTTCTGCTACTGAAAAGTTGCTTTATTTTCTTTGTTCCCAAGTTCAAATAAAGGGTCACAGACTTGAAATGTTTTTCTTTTTTTCTCTTTTCACAGATGCACACTGACGTGGTGGGAGTTTCCAGCATTTTCCGTTTTATTATAAGAGTTATCTAGTTTCTATTACTTTATGCTCAGATTAGTAAACTGTTATCCAAATTATTAATGATCAACAGAACCCAGTGAATTGTCTAAATAAAGTGGTCTCTCCCTCAAATAGGCTGAGTGCCTTACTTTAATGTGAGTTGAAACACATGGCACTATGCCGACTTTCACAGTTGTTTTAATTGGGCATGTAACACTAGCATCCTCTTGTGACCTGGATTGGATTCTCATGATTTTCCGTCTCCTATAGGAGAGACTAAATTTGCAACAGTAGAGGTGAGACTATGTAGGAGGTTTTATAAAGCAAGGTGAAGATAAAGCTCAACTTGACTTTTATCCAACATTCCAAATTGTCCTCATGTTATATGTAAATAATTAATATGCTGCACCATACCACTTTGTCGGGTCACCTTGCTTGGCTTAAAACTAATTTCCCCTCTCTTGTGTCCCATCCTTCTTGCAGTCCTCTGCAATCTGATTGTCCCCATCACTTACAGCTCCCTCTGTTTATCAAAAGCCTGAATTCAGTGCCAGCTTTTAATCATGCTGACTACAAATCCCAACCCCACCCCCTTCCCCCATGTCCCCTAGTCCAAATTACCTAACCTGGCAAGGACTTTGACTGAATTCAAATGAACAGAGCTGTCACTGGAGCAGTACAAGGAGCAACATGAGAAGGTCAAACTATTTTTCATGACTGCAGGATGCTGGTCAAGAGGTCCATTCTGAAATTAATCCTTACTAGCCATTCGCATTGAATAAAGATGTAATAACCTGAGGGCTTTTTCAGTTTAAAACCGGCATTTGTAAAATGTTTGACAAAAGACCAAGCTGTACTGTGGCAGAGTGTGGAATTCTGAAATGTATAATTTAGACCCTCCTCATTCTTTCTTGCTTTTAACCTTTTTTTAAATTTCAAATTCATAGAAAATGTATTGCACAGAAGAAAGTCATTTGCATTACTGTGACTATGCTGCTTGAGAGAGAAAACATTGCAGCAGAAGTCAACCTTCCAGCACTTGTTCTGTGGCCTTGCACGTCACAGCTATTCAAGTACATATCCAAGTACTGTTTCGTAAGTGTTGAGCATTTCTGCTTCGACCACTCTTTCAGTTCGTAAGTTCCAGAGCCATCCAGGTTTGGTTTAGCTTAGAGAGATACAGCATGGAAACAGACCCTTCGGCCCACCGATTCCATGCCGACCAATGACCACCCTCGTACACGAGCAATATCCCACAGACACTAGCAACAATTTACAATTTTAGCTAAACCAATTAACCTACACACATGTACGTACTTGGAGTGTGGGAGGAAATTGGAGCAAATCCCACCTGTTCTCAGGGAGAACGTACAACTCCGTACAGAAACCACCTGTAGTCAGGATGGAAACCGGATCCATGGAGCTGTATGGCAGCAACTCTACTGCTGTGCCACTGTGCGGCCCTGAAATATTGTTCTCGCTTCCCTTTAATCCTTTTGCAAATGAGTACATTTTTTTTCTGATCACTTTTATTTCTGTATTTCTACATTCTTTACACTCTTTCTTCTTCTGTGCAGTATTCACATCCTCATTACTGTCTCCCTCCATTGGAAGCTGGGTATTAGAGCACAAGAAGAACTGGAAATACCGTTGGCACCTTGATTGCTTGATTCCCTGCTTCTATAGTAAAGTAGTAAATAATAGAAGATGACTGTGAAATAACTGGGAAGCTGGGTATTAGAGCACAAGAAGAACTGGAAATACCGTTGGCACCTTGATTGCTTGATTCCCTGCTTCTATAGTAAAGTAGTAAATAATAGAAGATGACTGTGAAATAACTGAAGCGAATGGCCACTGGTCCCAATTATTCCATGAATTTCTCATAACGATACCGCTCTACAATTGTGTTTTCTTCCACTTGATCTGTTCCACTGTTGTAAAAGGAGTGTTGTTGTTCATGAATGCCTACCCTTATTGTGGTAAAACCATCATTAAAATAACGTAGTAGCAAGCTGGAGCCAAATGAAACACATGCCAATCGTTCCAATATCACAGTATCATCAGAAACTTTTCTTTTTCCTGCTAATCTTTTGTTGCAGTTTTTCTATTTCAATTTACTGCTTCTATTCCAATATCTTCATATTGCCCTTCTTCTGATTTATTGCATCAATCCTTAAAAGTATCTGTGATACTTTTTACCAGAGCATGCCTCATTCAAATTTCACCTCCAATATTGAAAAATCAATCATTATTTACACAAAGCTAAACATTTTTAGTAACCAAATAATATCACCAGAAAACAATTGAAAAGGAATATTTGCAATAGCTTGTATCGTAATTTCTGTACAAAAATTGTGAAAAATACATTCATTCCTGGCCTTGTTGTTTTCTAAAGCTTATTAGGATGGATGTAGTGTAACGAAGTTTTCAAAATAAGAAAACACAATTCAATGAAATGATTTACAATTTAATTAATTCACACTAATTAAAAATGGAGCAAGTAAGTCAAATTAACACAAGGTTACACTTATCTTAGAGCAGCAGTGACCAAACACACATCAAGTAAGCTCTCCTGCCATCTGACTTCCCCATATAATGTCAATAAAGTTCATTAAAGGTCAGAGTTTGCAAATTGGGCTAATTTATCTTCCAATATTGTGCGTAATTTATTTTAGAAATGGCATGCAATACTTCATACCATAGATTAATAAACATTTATCAGTTGCATCATATTGTCTGGCAAATATTCTTAGAAATTATATAGAGTGAATATATTTTCATTGAACAAAACAATAATGATTATTAATAGACTTACTTTGAATATGATCTAAAAGATACACTGAAAGGTTCAGTGGGGCTCTTTTGAAAGAACTTCCCAAATCTGCATAAACTTGTCAATGATAACAAGGTCAATTGTAAGCACCACCATCTTCAGATCACACACTTCTCCGACTTGGGCAAGTATCAATGTTCCTTACTGTCACTGGCTAAAAATACTGAAAACCCCAAGATTCTTAAGGCTTTTGTTATAATTCATTCTCCAGCTACATGTCCACCTTTGCCTCTTCTATGCATTCCTGTATTTATCCATTATTTATCACTAGTAACCAGAGCTTCTCTGAACAGAACATTTTGTGCAATTTGATTGCAACAACCTCTGACTCACATAGAATTGTTTATCTCAATAAAAAGATACAGAGTGCTGGATTAACTCAACGGGTCGGACAGCATCTCTGGAGAACAAGGAGATGGGACGTTTCGGGTTGGAACCATTGTCAGACTGATTATACTGGGGGAAAGCTTGAAGAGAGGTGGAAGTGAGACAAAGACTGGTAAGTAACAGTGAGGTCGGGGGCACGGGGTAGATTACCAGATGATTGGACAAAGGGTAGAGATGAAAAGAGGAAAAGTGTGATTAGGGAGATAAGAATGGAAGAGGAGAGAATTGTGAAGCTAGAGGAAGTAATATAGATGGAAGGGGGCAAGCAGAGAGGGAATAATGTAATTGGTGCGTATCCAGGTGGGGAAAAGGGAAGAGTAGAGGAAAAGTGGGGCAGGGGAGTGTTGGAGGGTAGGTTACCTAAAATCGGAGAATTCAATGTTTATATCATAGGGTTGTAAACTACCCAAGCAGAATATGAGGAGCTATCCCTCAGGTTTGCATGTGGCCTCACTCTGGCAATGGAGGAAGCCCAGAACAGAAAGATCACTGTGGGAATGAAAAGGGGAGTCAATAGTTGATTCCAACCCAAGAGCATGTACATTGAATTCTCCGATCTTTGGTAACTTATGTTCTACTGTATGGCCAAATTCTGCTCTAATGCCATCTACAAGTTTGCAGATGCCATCACTGTGGTAGGCAGATCACAAACAATGATGAGATGAGTACAAGAAAGAGATGGAAATGTTAGTAACATGATGTAAGGATAATAATCACTCCTTCAATGTCAGCAAGACAAAAGAGCTAGTTATTGACTTCAGAAAGTATGTCACAGCATCAATAGTGTGAAATTGGAAATGGTTGAGTGCTAATATTAGTAATAGTTTGTCATAGACCAACCACATTGATGCAACAGTCAATATGACACACCATGCCTCTACTTTCTGAGGTGACTGAGGATATTTGGTATCGCCAATGACTCTTACAAATTTCGACACCATAAGATGCATACTGTTGGGTTGCATCACAGCATAATTTTGGAACAGCAGGACCCAGGACTGCAAGAAATTCCAGAGCGTGAACATTGCCCAGTCTATCAGATACATCAGAGTTTCCACCATTGACTCCATCTACACCTCACGCTAACAATTTTCTATTCTACATTTTTCTTGATCTCCATTCCCTTTGTCCTGTTTCCACACCTTACACTTCCTTATCTATACACTTTCTTATCTATGTACCGCCCACTCCCCTGACATCAGTTGAAGAAGGGTCTCGACCCGAAATGTCACCCATTCCTTCTCTCCAGAAATGCTGCCTGTCCCGTTGAGTTACTTCAGCATTTTGTGTCAGATCTTTGATTTAAACCAGCACCTGCAGTTCCTTCCTATACACCTCAACCTATACACCTTGAAATAGCAGCCAACATAATCATTGACATTTCTCATTCCATTCATTTCTTCTACTCCCTGCTCTAGTCAGATCAAAGATACAGAAGCTTGGAAGCATGCCATCAGACTCTGAAACAACATTTCCCTCTGTTATGTGACTTCTGAATAGTCCTTCCATAGCCTATGGTACATTTTGATTCTCCTCTACCTCATTGCGGACATTGGACTTTTTCTCTGAAGCTATTGTACTACAATGCAACAAGTCTTTTGCCCAGAGTAGGCGAATCGAGGACAAGAGGACATAGATTTACGGTGAAGGGGAAAAGATTTAATAGGAATCCGAGGGGTACCTTTTTCACAAAGGGTGGAGGGTGTATGGAACAAATTGTCAGAGGAGGTAGTTGAGGCTGGGACTCTCCCAACATTTAAGAAATAGTTAGACAGGTACGTGGATAGGACAGATTTGGATGAATACAGGCGAAACGGGAGCAGGTGAGACTAGTGTAGCTGGGACATGTTGGCCGGTGTGGGCAAGTTGGGCCGTTTCCACTCTGTATCATTCTATAACTCTATTGTATCTTTTCCTTTGCTCTGCATGTTGTACTTGAGTTTGGCGTGATTGTATTTATGTATAGTATTATCTGATTTGAGGGGATAGCATGCAAAGCAAAGCATTTCACTCTACCTCAGTGTACAAGACACTTGTGAACCTAAACCTAATCCTAAACATGAAGGGATTGAATCATTTTTAATGATTTATGATGAATGGTGTTAGGCTTTCTGAATATTATTGAAACTGCCTTCACTGGAGAATATCTAATAATTACTTTATCCAACATGCTAGATGTAGGCAGCGGAAATGAGGTGTCTCTAGCCTATGATCTGCTGTTACAATAAAATATTTATGTGGCTCATCCAGTTACGTTTCTACTCAATAGTGACCCCTGGAATGGTAATGGTGTGGTTCTTGGTTCGGGTAATGTTTTTAAACATCATTTTAAGTGACTAGGTTTCCCTTGTTGGATATGCTCTTTACCTGGGAGTGTCTGGCATGACCAGTGGATTACTAGACATGCAGCATAGCCATTACACCACTTTACGTTTAAATCTTGAGATATTAAATTCCCCTGTACCTTTCCCCCCACCGCATTAAAAGTATCAAGACTAGAATGGCTGAATGTGAAATATAAAAGTTACGAAGAGTTGTGTTGAAGGGTGACTCATCTTCAACATTGCAGGTCAAATGCAATCACCAGCTCTGTCAATGTTCAAGCTGAACAAAGCTAATTTGCTTTCTAGTCACAAATATGTGACAAGTGACCTGGCAAGAAATGAGAAATGAATGGGAAATAGAATATGGTGAGGGTTGAAAAGCTGAGTTAATGCCTCCCTTACAATGTAGGTTTACTCCACTGCTTTTTATTAGTTAATATTTATGAATTAATGGAAATAAGAGCAGTGCACATTGTCATAATTCACTTCCACCAGGCATTTATTGCAATTGTCCAACTGAGTTTTAATGCATTATTCATATCAAATGTCACTGGAATTGAATGAAGCCCACTAGTAAAGCTGCTATTTGGTGCCAACTTGACATGTTTACTCCTGTTTCCAAGTTCCCCAAATGCTGGTAACCTTGAAGTGCTCACAGTACGTGCAGTTAATGTTATAGAAATAAATTGGACGTGGTTTTAAAATAATAGGCATGCTTCAGCAATATTTGAAAGATAGGTCATAATTATGCATCACATCGCAGATGCATTCCAAATCTTACTGAAAATCAACATTTGGTGAAATGATGTAGAATTTGAAAGTGACGCTAGGGCATTTAAAATGCATGATTAAACTAAAGCCGGTATAATAAATAACATAGTAATATATTCAATGGTATGCCTAATAGAATTTTCTTCAAACAGGATAGATATGGCTGTTGGATTCACAAGAGACTGCAGATGCTGGAATCTGGATCAAAACACCAAGTGCTGGAATAACTCAGAGGGTCAGGCAGCATCTGTCAAGGGAATGGATAGTCAATGTTTCAGACTAGAAACATAGAAACATAGAAAATAGGTGCAGGAGTAGGCCATTCGGCTCTATGAGCCAGCACCGCCATTCAATATGATCATGGCTGATCATTCAAAATCAGTATCCCTTTCCTCCTGCATTCTCCCCATATCCCTTGAATCCGTTGACCCTAAGAGCTATATCTAAATTTCTCTTGAATACATCTGTGAGTTGGCCTCCAATGCCTTCTGTGGCAGAGAATTCCACATGTTATTCCATTGGGATACTTATTCAGACTGATTGCAGTATATGGGATAAAGCTGGAAAAAGATGAGGGTGGGACAAAGCCTGGCAAGTGATAATTGGATGGAGGGGTGTATTGGCAAATGTGTGGATACATTATAAAGGCTAAGGTGAAAAGGAGATAACAGGGTGCCAGATATGGGGTGGAGTAAAATGCCAAGCCAGAGGGAGGAGTACAGGGGGATGGAGTCCATGGAGGCAAAGGAGAAAAGGGGAAAAATAGTGGAAGAAATGGGTGTGCACCAGGTTGTGGCACAGGAAAGATAGAGGGGAAAGAAGAGGTTTAGTTTCAATAATTCAATGTTTATACTGTTGTGTTGAAAGGTACCCATGCTGAATATGAAGTGGAGTACCTCCAGTTTGGTGAGGTGAAAGATGTGGACCAGGAGAACTCCTAGTTCTGTCTGGGGGGAAGGAAAGCAAGAGCAGAACAGTGGATGAGGGATGCATCCAGAACAGCAGGAAGGAAACCATGTTTACTGATAAAATAAGGCATCTTAGATGTGCTGGACTATAATAATTCAGAGGTATACAGGTCCCTGAAAAGACAATATAAAAGTTAATTTGCAGATAGACGTCCCTTGTCAGGCACTCTTGATGCTCTTAAAACACCTGAAACTCAAACATATTAAGTCGACTACAGAATTGTTATTTTTCAAGTCTTTACTTAGCACAGGACCATTGCATACGGTTTGCACGGCTGGCTATGCCTATGGTAGCATTGTGGCCTGTGGTGGTTTATACAACATCTAGGACAAAAAACAATTACAACACGGAAATATGGGAGACAAATGAAATGGGATATTTGTTTTGCAGTGCAAAAACAAACAAAAAGGTTTACCAAAATACATTTGTCCGAACTGAAAACTAGATTAGTGCGGAACCTGGATATGAGTGACTGAACACAAGAACATAATTAAATTGGAGCAGGAGTAGGTCACTGGCCTCCTCAAACCTGACCTACCATTCAATATGATCATGTATAACCTGCCCAGGCCACAGCTCCTCTTCCGCACCAGATCCCCTTGGTCCCCAACCTTTCAAAAATGTATCAACATCCACATTAAATATTTCTAATTATCTAGCTTCCACAATCTTCATGTGAAATTTCCTCTCTTCTCACACTCCCAACCTCCCTCTCCCATTGGGCAAAAGGTATAGAAGTGTGAAAACACACACGCCCAGATTCAGGAACAGTTTCTTCCCAGCTGTTATCAGGCAAGGGAACCATCCTACTGCACCCAGAGAGCAGTTCTGAACTACTATCAATTTTATTGCGGACCCTCAGACTATCTTTGATAAGACTTCACTGACTTTAATCTGCACTAGACATTATTCCCTTTATCATGGATCTGTACACTGTGAATGGCTCGATTGTACTCACGTATTGTCTTTCCACTGGCTGGTTAGCACGCTCTTCATTGTACCTTGGTACATGTGACAAACTGAAGCTGAAATTGAAAACTGAAACTAAACTTAAACTGAAAAAAATTTAAGATAGACATAAAATGCTGGAATAACTCCAGGGGTCAGGCAGCATCTCTGGACAGAAGGAATGATTGACTCTTCAGACTGAAAATCACAGGAAAAGGAAATGAGAGATATAGACTATGATGGAGAGAGGTGTAGAACAGATGAATGAAAGAAATGCAAAAGTGAGCTCACCAGCCTCTGTGTAAATACATTTCGGAGCACCTTTATTTTAAATGACTAGCCCCATATATTTTACTCGCACCCCTTTGTTTGAGCTTCTCCCACTGGTGAAACCATATCATCACCTGTGCTGTCAGAGCCACGTAGGATATGTCTCATAGGATCAACCTTCACTATTTTGAACGCCAGGGAATACAAATCCAAACTGTTCAGCCACTTGTGATATGACAATCCTCTAATCCCAGGAATTACCCAAGTGAATAGTAAGATTAAACGAGAGCTTACCTGTTTGAAGTTTGATCTTTATTTTATGAGGATTTACGATGAGGGATTACGTGAAGAAGCCCCGCCAGGCGCATGCTTGGCATACTTCATAGCATCGGCATGAAAAACACAGAACCAATAGCTGAAGTAAGATAGTAAGGCTCACACAAGCCTAGAACTACCAGATGATGGTTTAGTTTATGAGGGTCGGGAGAGGAGGGCACGTAATCCCTCATCGTAACTCCTCACAAAATAAAGATCAAACTTCGAACAGGTAAGTTCTTGTTTAATCTTACTATTTTACTTCAAAGTCATGTGAGTGACTACGTGAAGATTTTGAAGCTCTGTGATTTTCATGGCGTAGATTCATTCCATACGACACACTGCTTCAATAGACACAGTAGTGAGTAATTAATATTATTGAACATTGCTTGAATAATGCAATAAGTATTTTAATTTATAATAATAGAAGAAAGTAATACCCCTTTATAATAGGGGAAATTACAACAAAAGATATGAATCATTACATATAAGAAAGCAAATATCAAACAGAACTCAACACTGCATGTGCAAATTCTGGCACCATGATAACAGGTTTATTGTAAAACTTGGAAAAAGTTTCTTCTTTACATCATCCCACGGCCTCTAAAATTTGTTCGAGTGGCACGTCCTGTGCCATCGCTGCGGACGTGCACACTGCCCTGGCGGAGTGAGATTTAAACACATCAGTGTCTACTCCAGCTAAATCCAAAACCTGTTTTAACCATATAGAAATAGTTTGTACTGAAACTTTTTTGTATGTTTTTTTATGAGCAATAAGCATTGTTGTCTCACAGCCTCGGAGACTCTTGGTTACTTCAATATATTGAGTCAGATGCTTAACCACGCACAATGTTTGGTCGACAGGATATGCTCTAAAGATTACCTTAATTCCAGACTTCCCCGGTCTGCTCTGTTTGATTAGATCATAAACATAAAACGTAATGTTATCTGCAGACAAATGCATACAATCCAAACGTAACATTCGCAATGTTTGTACTCTTTGTGCCGACACTAATGCCATAAGCATTACCAACTTAAATGTTAACTTCTGAAAAGACAATGACGTGATTGGAGCCCATTGCCGAAGTAATGTGAGGACTATACTAACATCCCAAATTTCTGTATATCTGGGTTTGGGAGGATTTTTCTAAAAAATTCCTCTCATATATCGGGATATTAATGGATGAGACACGATAGATGGGTGTTCTGAAATTTGTCCTAAATAGGAAGACAAAGCACTACGAGCACTATTAATAGCACTATAACTAAGGTGCTGATCAAAATGCAACATAGCAAGGAACTCCAATACATCCGATATGTTTGCAGAATGATAAGATATCTCTGTGTTAAAGAAGGAACTGCAGATGCTGGAGAATCGAGGGTACACAAAAGGCTGGAGAAACTCAGCAGGTGCAGCAGCATCTAAGGAGCGAAGGAGATAAGCGATGTTTCGGGTCGAGACCCTTCTTCAGACTGGTCAGGGATCAGGGAAACGAGAGATATAGATGGTGCTGTGGAGAGATAAAGAACAATGAATGAAAGATATGCAAAAAAAGTATCGATGATAAAGGGAACAAGTCATTGTAAGCTGTTTGTAGTGTGAAAATGAGAAGCTAGTGCGACTAGGGTGGGGGAGGGATAGAGAGAGAGGGAATGCCAGGGCCCGAGGGCTGAGGGAGAGGTGGGAAGGGGAGGAGACAGCAAGGGTTAACAGAATTGAGAAAATCCAATGTTCAAGCCCAGAGGATGCAGACTCCCCAAGCGGAATATGAGGTGCTGTTCCTCCAACTTGCGGTGTTGCTCACTCTGGCCGTGGAGGAGGACCAGGACCGAGAGGTCGGATACGGAATGGGAGGGGGAGTTGAAGTGCTGAGCCACCGGGAGGTCGGCTTGGTTATTGCGGACCATAAGATATCTCTGACTGAATACAAAATGCTTCCAATTTCTTTATGTGAGACATATATTGTTTCTTAGTGCTATCTCTCCAAGCTGACGTTATGACTTCCATGGTCCTATCCGACAGTCCAAGCCCTTGTAATGGTCTGGTCAGAACCTGCAGATTAACAAATTAATATGATCATGCAATGGATGAACTTGTTCCGTCACTGGTTGTACCAACAGATCCCTGGAGCTGGGGATCGTCATAAAAGGTTACATTATAATTCTAAGCATCAATGGGAACCATGCCTGTGTAGGCCAATTTGGAACCACCAAAACACCCTTAGCAGAGTCTTGCTCTATTTTATTGAGACATTGCCTAATCAGGCAAAATGAGGGAAAAGCATAGAAAAACATATTTCCCCAATGTAGCGAGAATGCATCCAACGCTACAGCTCCTGGGTCAGGCTCCCATGACACGTATTTAGGCAATTGGTGAATTAATCTGGATGTCAATGGTGTACCAGACAAATCAATGTCTGGTACACCATACTGATTGACAATTTTTTGGAAAATTTGTGGATTTAACATCCATTCTGTATTGTCTTTAAACTCCCGTGATCTGTTGTCTGCCACAACATTGTTTTTTCCTGGGAGATAGATAGCTGAAAGCCAGATATTCCTAGATACACACCAATTCCACATCTGGTTGACCAGATGATCACATGATACTGATCTTACTCCACCCATGTGATTGATATATGCTACAGCTGTGGTATTGTCTACTTGTAATTGAACATGCAAGTCCTCCATAGTAGAACAATAAGCTTTTAATCCAAAAAATGCCCCCAATAACTCAAAATAATTAATACCATATGTTTGGAGAATTAATTCCTCTTGGACAGTCGATCACCACTACAGCTGGTGTCATTGTCCGTAGCCTCCCATCCGCGAGTACTAACATCAGTTTGTAATACCACTGTAGGTTGCTGAATAACAATGTTTTAGTAGCTTGTGCAACATTCCCAATCCACCACTGTAATTCAGCCAAAGCTTCTGTTGGCAACTGCATGGGTCTGTCAAAATGACCAGCACGCTTTTTTAGTGCTTGTGCTTTTGCCCTTTGAAGATTTTGATAATGCAAAGGGCCAAACTCAACAATGGGAAATGCTGCTATTATCTTACCAATAACCCTAGCTACTTCTTGGATGGAGGGATAAGGTTTGTCTGGAATTCACACTCATTTGTTATATCCACAATTTTATCTGTTGGTAAAGTTACTGACATAGCAACTGAATTAATGACAAACCCCAAATACTCAATTGTCTGCAACGGCTGTAGCTTAGATTTCGTTGGATGGATCAGAAACCCTAGCTTTTTCAACAGTCTTATAATTGCTGAAATTGAATCTTCAGCTGATTCCTGAGTGGCATTAACAATTAAAATATCATCAAGATAAGCCATGACAATGTGATTTTGAGCCCTTAACAATGCCAGTGCTGGTTTCAATAATTTTGTGAACAGCCTGGGAGCTGAACTTAACTCATTAGGTAATGCTTTATATTGCCACAGCTGACCCATCCAATTAAACTTCAAGTACCTACGATAATGGTGATGAATTGGCACTGAATAATACACATCCTTTAAGTCTATAGTAGCCAAATAACATCCTATGGACAACAACTCCTTTGCAGTGTTGAAGGTGTCCATTTTGAAATGTCTATACTGGACATATAAATACAATTTTGTGAGATCCAGAATGACTCTACAACCCCCATCTTTCTTTGGCCTGGGGAAAATATTTGACACAAATTGTTGCAGATGATACCCTGTACTTTCAATTACCCCTTTTTTAAGTACATGTTTTATTTCTTCTTTTACCTGAAAACTTTCAGGTGCAGAAAACACCAAATCCCGATTAGGTTTATCCTGTACAGGTGGATCAACCCCTTCCACAAATTCAATAGTAGCACCTGACACAGTATCTAATATAAACCGATCAGATGTTATACATTAACATTCCTCATAAAACAATTGCAATCTACCACCAATCGGAGGTTCTACAACAGTTTCCTCTGTGATAGAATACAGTGTTTGTACCTCAGCGAATGACCTTGATGGTCTCCTTCTCCCAATATATGGATTGACACTGGGCTGTGATGGGTCATAATACTTTCTTACCATACCTCTGCTTGTTCCTGCTCCTGAATCAAATCCCCTTCTCATCCAGCCAGATTGTCTCCTTTGGCTAAATATAAAAGATTTCATGAGGCTGATCGTTTTTGCCTCCTCATCAATATCTTTAATTTGTTTATGCAGGTTTCTCCAAATAAATAATCTGGAGCTTGAATATTGCTTGATTACACAAATCAGCAATCTTGGGTGCAGGATGGACCAAATGGGGATTTTACTCATACAATTAATCTCAAATTAAGAGTTACAACAATGCCAACATGTATTTTTGAATTCTGGACATAGCATGCCCTTCCGACTGCCTCCCAAAAGCAGTAAAGCCAGCTGCAATGAGCTTGAGGACCCTCGCATTGTTGAACTCATAGGTGTCCAAATACTTGGATTCATTGTCGGCACCCACAGTGATGCACAAAAATAGGTGTTTTATAGAGGTCTGCTGTCTCCATCATGACCGTCTCCTGAAGCTGGTGAGAAACCAATAATTAATGTTGGCCGCCAGGTTTTCTTCCATGACCTCACCGCTTCCCTCTGGGATAGCAAAGGATTGTGCTACATCCGGTACACCTGTACTTTGACTTTTGTGCTGTGGTGGGTATTCAACACCAAAAACACCACCTTCAGGGTCAGTCTTTTACTGCCCTGGTACTCCTGAGACTTGCTCAAGGAGACTTCCTCCAGACCTAAACAAGGCTCTGGAGGTTCACATTCCCATGTTGTAAAGGCACCATAATCATGATATGGAACCCTCTCAGGGACTGCCTGGGAATATTTTGGGTCTTTTGACCCTTGGTTTATAATTGTTTGGAGCATTTTCTCCATTTGGTCCATCCTGAGCAATAGGCTTGTCTGCCTGGTCCCGCCTCTTCTTCATCAGATTCACCTGATATTTCAGGCCTAGCAGACTTCCTTTTATTTTTCCCCTTCACTGGAGTTTCCTCCATGGCCTGTGGCTGTGGAGTGTATAAAATCTGAACTACGGCAGTTTCAACGGCTACCGGTATCGGAACCGGCTCCGTACTAACCTGTGGTCCCGATCTTAACTGAGATTCCACCCGGGATGCGCGCTTCCCCCCCACGCCGATTTTTTCACCATGTCCATTTTAAAACTTCCCCAAACTCCTCCTGGCTATTCCAGCCAGTGTCACGGAGTTTCTACCCAGGAAGTAATTTCAACTCACTTACCTGCGAGTCTGTTAATAATCGCTGGTGGAGCTGCGATCTGCAGCCCTTCCCAACCGACATGCGTCGACATAATGCCAAGCATGCGCCTGGCGGTGCTTCTTCACATAGTCACTCACGTGACTCCGAAGTAAAATCTCTTTTCAACTGTCCCCAATGCTTCTATATCATTTTCTTAGTTATGAGGATCAGCTCTGTGTGTAGTTCTGAGATGTGGCCTCAACAGCACCCTAAATAATTGTAGCAAAGTGTCTCTAAATATTAAATCTGACCTGTTTGCAATAAAGGCCAATAGGCCATTTGCCGCCTTAAGCACTTGCTCTATCTGTCTGCTAACTTTTTTTGAGTTTCATGCATGAGAACACCTAGATTTCTCTGCAATGTGAAAATAATAGATAGTCAGGAAGGATATCTAAGTTTATCTAGATCAGTTTGGACAGTGGGCCAAGGAATAGCTAATGGATTTTAGCTCTGACAAGTGTAAGGTGTTGCAATGTTCTGTGTTAAATCAGGGCAGGACCTACACAATAAATGGTGGAGCCCTGGAGAGTGTTGCAAAACAGATGGATCTGGGACTAAAGGTGCATGGTTACTTAAAAGTGTTGTCAGTTGGACAATGTGATTACGCGCGATTACTTCATTGGGAATGGTACTGAGTATAAAATACAGCATATTAT
This sequence comes from Okamejei kenojei, assembly GCA_035221665.1. Lineage (NCBI taxonomy): Eukaryota > Metazoa > Chordata > Chondrichthyes > Rajiformes > Rajidae > Okamejei > Okamejei kenojei. The sequence goes on from CM069131.1 coordinate 152,755,739, forward strand.
GAAACAGTTGTACAAGTAATTGGTGAGACTACATAGAACATAGAAATAGAACAATGTTTGTGTCCAACATGATGTCAAGTTAAACTGATCTCAACTGCCTGTACTTGATCCACATTTCCATTCCCCCCACTTCCATATGCCTATCCAAAAGCCTCTTCAATGCCATTATCATATCTGCCTGCACCACCACCCCTGACAATGTGTTTCAGGTCTCCACCACTCATTGTGCGTACAAAAGCATGCCACACAAATCTCCATTAAACTTTCTTCCCCTCACCTTATAGCTAAGACCTCTAGAGTTGGACATCTACCATCAGAAGAAAGGTTGACTGTATACACGATTTATGCCGATCATAATTTTATATTCTTCTATTGTCCCCCCTAAAAGATGCTGTTGACTCTACTCGAGTGACCTGTTCACAAGCTGCACAAGGCACCTTAGGGCTAGGAATGTCAGAGGGTTGAGAGGAATGCTGTGTTTCTATACCAAAAAGGTCTGCCCATCTTTTTAAATACTGGGCTTCCTTCCCTTCAAGGTCCACACTAACAACTGTGCTCTTGCTGAATTTAGTTGTCGTCGGGGCGACATCCCCTTTATGAGTTACCGGGGTCAACTTTCCTTTATGAGTCTCCGCTCTTCCCTGCTCCTGCTTTTGATCTTTAATATCATTCTCTTTCTTTTCAGAAATACCCAGAGAAGGATCAGCCCCCACTTCCTCCAACTTTATCCCCAGTCTTGAGGCTGCCTTCCTCCAATTTGTTAGCCTAACAACTTATTTGTTCACTTTCCTCTTCGTATATCAAATTCTCCATACTTCTATAAGTTAATTTCCTTCTTCGCAATCCCCACACTGCAGGATCATTTTCTCTATGTACCTTATCCCCGTCACTGACTTCAGGTCTCCCATTCGGCCATCATTCACTTCCTAACTCTTTATTTAACTTTCCCGAAAATTTTCGTAAACTCTCGTTTTTTTTTAGGGAATTCATTACATATTATATTTAATGGGCTTTCGGAAGTTGTAGTTATATCCTGCTCTAGGCTATTCCCCATGTCTTTCACAATAGAAACAATACAGACAAGTTTCTGAGTCACTCGCACCTCTTCGATAATTCACTCCTCCCTTTCAGTCTCCGAGGCTACCAAGGTCGCTCCCGAACAATAGCCACCATCTCTGAAGCGCTAACAGTCTCACCCCTTTCTCAAACAATCGCACAGTCAATCTTCCCAATCTACTATTCAATCGCTATTCAATTGTTCTATTCAATCGCTCTGTTCAATCGCTCTGTTCAATCGCTCTGTTCAATCGCGCACCCAACTCTCTTAGCAGTTCCTTCTCATTCACAACCCCTCATCGAACTTCCAACCTGCAAACAGTTCCAGAAGAATCATTAGTCTCCCAGATTAAGGTGCTTAATATTCAAGTGTACTTTTTAGCAGCAATCTCCTCACTCAAAATACTTCAATTTATCAGAGACAAATAAACCCCAAACCACGCAAGCAAAACTATACCCAAGCAAGAAACGATACCATCTATTATTACTAAACAAAAACACACTCCAATATAAACAACTCTGGTTCTGGACTCCCCCAACATCGGGAACATGTTTCCTGCCTCTAGCGTGTCCAAACCCTTAATAATTTTATATGTTTCATTGAGATAGCCTCTCATCCTTCTAAACCCCAGAGTGTGCAAGCCCAGCTGCTCCATTCTCTCAGCATATGACAGTCCCGCCATCCCGGGAATTAACCTTGTAAACCTACGCTGCACTCCCTCAATAGCAAGAATGTCCTTCCTCAAATTAGTGGACCGAAACTGCACACAATACTCCAGGTGTGGTCTCACTAGGACTCTGTACAACTGCAGAAGGACCTCTGCTCCTATATTCAATTCCTCTTGTTATAAAGATCAACATGCCATTTACTTTCTTTACTGCCTGCTGTACCTGCATGCTTACTTTCATAGACTGATGTACAAGGACCCCCAGATAGCGTTGTACTTCCCCTTTTCCCAACTTGACGCCATTTAGATAGAATCTGCCTTCCGGTTTTGACTACCAAATTGGATAACCTCACATTTCTCCACATTAAACCTCATCTGCCAGGCATCTGCCCACTCCCCCAACCTGTCCAAGTTACCCTGCATTCTCATAGCATCCTCCTCACAGTTCACACTGCCACCTTTGTGTCATCTGCAAATTTCCTAATGTTACTTTGAATCCCTTCATCCAAATCATTGATATATGTTGTGAATAGCTGCGGTCCCAGCACCTAGCCATGCGGTACCCCACTAGTCACTGCCTGCCATTCTGAAAGGGACCCGTTAATCCCTACTCTTTGTTTCCTGTCTGCCAACCATTTCTCTATCCATGTCAGCACCCTGCCCCCAATACCATGTGCCCCCAATTTTGCCCACTAATCTCCTATGTGGGACAGTATCAAATGCTTTCTGAAAGTCCAGGTACACTACATCCACTGGCTCTCCCTTTTCCATTTTCCTAGTTACATCTTCAAAAAATTCCAGAAGATTAGTCAAGCATGATTTCCCTTCGTAAATCCATGCTGACTCGGACCGATCCTGTTACTGGTATCCAAATGTTTGGCTATTTCATCTTATATAATTGACTCCAGCATCTTCCCCACCACCGATGTCAGGCTAACTGGTCTATAATAGAAAGATTAAACGAAAACTTATCGTTTGAAGTTTGATCTTTATTTTATGAGAAGTTGAAGTGAGGGACTACGTGAAGTGCCTGCCAGCCCGCATGCACGTCGATCTTCAGAGCAACTGTATGAAACCACAGACCACTTGCACAAACTTAAACTATAGAAAGATTAATAACCGTTGACTTACTGAATTATCTTTATGAGATTCAGGGTTGGGAGTGGAGGGCACGTAGTCCCTCACTTCAACTTCTCATAAAATAAAGATCAAATTTCAAATGGTAAGTTTTCGTTTAATCTATTTTAAGTCAAAGTCATGTGAGTGACTACATGAAGCCATCAAAGCTCTGTGGTTTCATGCAGTAAATCAATCTGTGTGTGAAACACTTAAACAGATAACCATAAATGGTAGAAAAGACATGGGTTATTAACAACATGATGCTATCTTGCATACATGGCCATTGCCCTTAATCGGACCATAGTCCCAATTAGCTGTGAGTTAGACAATAACTCATGCAACACTCTTCAGAATTCTATCTGCAATCATCTAGGCATATTCAACCAAGTTTTATAACTTCGCTATGTAAGCCTCCTGCTGTTGCAAGAAGATGATCAAATGGGAATATTCATTTGATTGTTCAAGTTCAACTTCAAGTGAGTTTATTGTCATGTGTCCCTGATAGGACAATGAAATTCTTGCTTTGCTTCAGTGCACAGAACATAGTAGGCATTTACTACAAAAAAGATCAGTGTGTCCATATACCATAATATAAATATATACACACATGATTAAATACACTGATAAAGTGCAAATAACAGATAATGCGTTATTAATAATCAGAGTTTTGTCCGAGCCAGGTTTAATAGCCTGATGGCTGTGGGGCAGTAGTTGTTTCTGAACCTGGTTGTTGCAGTCTTCAGGCTCCTGTACCTTCTACCTGAAGGTAGCAGGGAGATGAGTGTGTGACCAGGATGGTGTGGATCTTTGATGATACTGCCAGCCTTTTTGAGGAAGCAACTGCGATAAATCCCCTCGATGTTACTAATTTTAACCATATATAACCATATAACAATTACAGCACGGAAACAGGCCCTCTCGGCCCTTCCAGTCCGTGCCGACCATTTGTTTTCCCCTAGTCCCATCTACCTGCACTCAGACCATACCCCTCCATTCCCTTCACGTCCATTTTGTAGTCTTTTCCTCTCCATGGCGCCCAAGTTGCCGAACAAAGCCATGATGCAACCAGTCAGCATGCTACTGTGCACCTGTAGAAGTTAGAGAGAGTCCTCCTTGACAAATCTTTTCTCCGTAATCTTCTCAGGAAGTAGAGGCGCTGATGCGCTTTCTTGATGATTGCATTAGTGTTCTTGGACCAGGAAAGACCTTCAGAGATGTGCACGCCCAGGAATTTGAAGCTCTTGACCCTTTCATCCATCGACCTGTTGATATAAACGGTACTGTGGGTCCCCATCCTACTCCTTCCAAAGTCCACTATCAGTTCCTTGCCCTTGCTGGTGTTGAGGGCCAAGTTATTGTGTTGGCACCATATGGACAGTTGCTCGATCTCTCTTCTATACTCTGACTCATCCCCATCAGTGATATGTCCCACAACAGTGGTGTCGTCAGCGAACTTGATGATGGAGTTCGCACTGTGACCAGCTACGCAGTCATGAATATAGAACGAGTACAGCAGGGAGCTGAGCACACAGCCTTGAGGTGCTCCCATGCTGATTGTTATCAAAGGACACATTTCTACCAATACGACCAGACTGTGGTCTGTGAATGAGGAAGTCGAGGATTCAATAGCAGAGGGATGCGCAGAGACCCAGTTCTGCGAGTTTGATAACCAGCTTGGAGGGGATGATTGTGTTAAATGCCGAGCTGTAATCAATGAATAACAGCCTGACATAAGAGTTTTTGTTGTCCAAGTGGTCCAGAGTGGAGTGGAGGGCCAGCGAGATCGCTTCCACCGTTGATCTGTTGTGGCGGTAAGCGAACTGCAGTGGGTCCAGGTTTTTGTAGAGGTAGGAATTGATTTGCTCCATGATCAATCTCTCAAAGCACTTCATCACCACAGGCGTTAGTGCCACAGGTCGATAGTCATTGAGGCACGTCAACTTACTCTTCTTGGGCACTGGTATAATTGATGCCTTTTTAAAGCAGGTGGGGACCTCAGACCTCAGAAGTGAGAGGTTGAAAATGTCCGTAAAAACTCCAGCCAGCTGGTCCGCACAGGTTTTTAGAACACGACCGGGTATACCATCAGGTCCAGGCGTTTTTCGAGGGTTCACCCCTCTGAAGGATTTCCTGACGTCGGCCTCTGTGACTGAGACTGAAATATCATCACAGCGAATGGGGGCTCGGGAAGGCATATCAGTATTCTCCCTATCAAAGCGTGCGTAAAACGCATCAAGCTCGTCAGGGAGTGATGTTTCGCCGACATTCAAGCTGCCTCCTGGTTTCGCCTTGTAGGAGGTGATTGCATTCAGGCCCCGCAGCAGCTGCCGAACATCTGTCTCATCCTCCAGTTTGGAGCAGAAGTCCCTTTTGGCCTTTTTGATGGCCTTACCAAGGTCGTATCTGGACTTCTTGTAGGCCACTGTATCATCGGACGTGAATACCCGGTGTCTGGACTTCAGAAGAGTGCGTGTCTCAAAGTTCATCCAAGGTTTCTGATTGGGAAACACTCGGAAGGTTTTTGTAGGGATGCAGTCCTCCACACATATCTTTAAGAAGTCTGGCGTATTCGTTCAAGTCCATTGCTGAATCCTTGAACATTAAGCAGTCTACAGACTCCAAACAGTCCTGGAGATGTTCCTCTGCCCCCCCCCCCCCCCCCCCCCCCCCCCCCCCTTTTTCCCCCCCCTTCCCAACCAGCTCTGAACTGTCCTCACCTCTGGGGGTGCGCTCTTTAATTGCTGACTGTGGCCAGGAAGAAGCAGCACGGATTTACTGAAGTGAGGGCGAGGGATAGAACGATAGGCATGGTCGGATTTATCGAAGTGAGGGCGAGGGATAGAACGATAGGCATTCTTGATGGTGGTGTAGTAGTGGTCGAGGGTGTTTGGTCCTCTGGTGCAGCAGGAGACATGTTGGTGGAAGTTAGGGAGTGATTTCTTGAGGTTTGCCTTATTGAAGTCCCCAGCAATGGTGGTAAATGCCTCGGGGTAAGACGTCTGGTGTGTGTTGACCACGGCGTGCAGCTCCTCCAGTGCCAGATGGACGTCTGCCTGTGGTGGGATGTAGACCACGGTCAGAATGATGGAGGTGAATTTCCTTGGGAGGTAGAAGCGACGGCACTTCACCGCCAGATGTTCCAAGAGTGGAGAGCAGGAGTTGGACAGGACTGCCACGTCTGAGCACCACGCAGAGTTGACCATGAGGCAGACGCCCCCTCCTCTCCCTTTCCCAGATGCCAGTGTACGGTCCATACGGTGGATGGAAAACCCTTCAGGCTGGACCGCTGATTCTGGGGAGATGGGGGTGAGCCATGTCTCTGTAAAGCAGAACACAGAGCATTCCCTCAGCTCCCTTTGATAAAGCAGTCTTGCTCTTAAGTCCTCCACTTTATTTTCAAGGGACTGTACATTGGCCAGTAGGATAGTAGGGAGAGGGGGTCGAAGTCCCCTGCGCTTCAGTCTGACCTGAAGTCCTGCCCGCCGGCCATGTTTCCGGACACAATGGAGGCTCCCCTTTATTTCCAGGTACTGAGTTTACTGTACCTGCTTTTTCTGCGGACCTGCGCTGGAACGGGAATTCCCTCACAGACGGCAGCTCCAGCTCTGTAACGAACGGGGGTTCCCCCAAAGTCAGCAGCTCCAGCTTAATTGTTTCTGGGAGATCCAGCCCGTTGGCTCTGGAGGTCATCCCTAGGTTTCCAGGTGATCCTCAGTCAGGTCGGGAGTTTCACAGCCAGCGTGGGAAAGTTTAAAGTCCAGGGCTCCCACAGCTGCGGGAGATCGCGAAATTGCCAGCGCTTTCAGCTGCCCAAGCAGCTTGTCGGAAACGGCACCGATTACTGCCGTTTCCCTGATCCAGGTGAGTTGATTGAAGTTGTAGGTAAATATTTTCTGTTCTGGTGCTCCGCAAAAGTCGCCGTAGGCAGGCGCCATCTTGCTCCAAGGAAAAAGGATCCAGCCCCCTTGGAAGAGTGAGACTTGAAATTATTTGAATTCACACCCGCTATTAGCTACTTACTACACTCTATTCATGTTGAGATGGTCTGCACCAGCAATCTCTTGAGAAAACTATTAAATAACAATAAAGAAACTATCCTTCATCTCATAGGTACTAGCAAGCTCAGTGTACCTGTATACATAATAACACCCCCAATCTCCGATCTTGTGGGTATGCTGTCAACTCCAAATTGTACCCAACCGTGCCCATTTTTCTTTATGAGATTATTCCCATAACAAGCTACCCTCATGTCAGTTATGACCCAGAGACCGAGCCGGAGATCCATTGCAGAATCTCCATCGCAGAAGTTCCATTGCAGACCAAGACTGACCACATCTTGAGCCCCATGCTTGCCAAACAGTTCCCTTCTGGAGCTTAAACATGACATTGCTGTGCAAGACACTCCTGCCAGCATTTCTGAGCCCAATAAGACAGACTGCTCCTTCGGCCTACAGCCTCTTTGGAGCCTTGCTGGAGCTTACTGTGCAGGGCACGCTATCAGTTTTACTCCCAGCCTGGTTAGCCAGGCCGCTCCTTTCGGCCCCTTCTGTTCCTTCGGAGCCTTAGTACCCTGATCTTAATTCGGCAGCCTTCTGCCTTTTTTGACAGATCGCGCTGCCAGTTTCTTCCAGCCTGGATCGACAGGCTGCTCTTTTGGCCAGCTGCTCCTTCGGAGCCTCAGCGGGGCTCACTGGACAGGTCACGCCTGCCAGTGCTGTAAGCCTGGACCAACAGGCTGCTAATGCGGGACAGCTAGTGACTCCCAACTGCTCCTTTCTGGACTTTCAATGGAGGAAGCTGTACAGGTCGCGCCCTTCAGCTTCTCCGCGTACCGCTGTCTGCTCCCTTCTGGAGCCTCCACGGAGGTGTCTGAATGGTTTGCGCCCGTCAACTTCTCTGCGGTCAACCGCATGCTCCCATCTGGAGCCTTATTGGCGGCAGCAGCATGGGTCACGCCCATTAGCTTCCCTAATTCAGGCCGAATGCTCTCGTTTGGAGCCTCATGGCGGCAGCTGTATGGGCCGTGCCTGACAGTTTTACTAATGCTGGTCGTCTGCTCCCATCCAGAGCCCCCCCCCCCCCGCCTGCTCCCGTTCGGAGCTCCAATGGCGGCAGTCGCACAGGCTGCGCCCGTCAGCTTCTCCGGGTCCGCTGCACATATTTTCGGGGCAGCGGCCCGTTCCTGAAACAAAATTGTCTTACCTGCCGGAGCAGTTTCGAACTGCTCCGATTCCCGCGCCATGCGTCGACGTATTGACGCGCATGCGGGCTCTTCACGTAGTCACTCACGTGACTTCAATATAAAATTCTCTCCCACCTTTCTTAAAAAGTGGGATAACATTAGCTACCCTCCAATCCATAGGAACTGATCCTGAGTCTACAGAACATTGGAGAATTATCACCAATGCATCCACAATTTCTAGAGCCACTTTCTTAAGTACCCTGAGATGCAGACCATCAGGCCTTGGGGATTTATCAGCCTTCAGTCCCATCAGTCTATCCAACACCATTTCCTGCCTAATGTGGATTTCCTTCAGTTCCTCCGTCACCCCAGATCCTCTGGCCACTAAATCAGGACAATTGTTTGTGTCCTCCTTAGTGAAGACAGATCTAAAGTACCTGTTCAACTCATCTGCCATTTCCTTGGTCTCCATAATAAATTCACCTTTTTCGGTCTTCAAGGGTCCAACTTTGGTCTTAACTATTTTTTTCCTCTTCACATACCTAAAGAAGCTTTTACTATCCTGCTTTATATTCTTGACTATCTTACCTTCGTACCTCATCTTTTCTTCCCGTATTGTCTTTTTGGTTATCTTCTGCTGTTCTTTAAACATTACCCAAACCTCTTGCTTCCCGCTCATCTTTGCTACATTGTACTTCTTCGCTTTAATTTTTATACTGTCCCTGATGTCCCTTGTCAGCCATGGTCTTCCCTTTCTCCCCTTGGAATCTTTCTTCCTCCTAGGAATGAACTGATCCTGCACTATTCCTAGAAATACCTGCCATTTCTGTTCCACTGTCATCTCTGTTAGTGTATCTTTCCAGTCAACTTTGGCCTGCTCCTCCCTCATGGCCCCATAGTCCCCTTTATTCAACTGCAACACTGACACTCCGATCTACCCTTCTCCCTCTCCAATTGTAGATTAAACCTAACCATGTTACGGCCACTGCCTCCTAATGGCTCATTAACCTCGAGGTCCTTTATCAAATTGGGTTAATTACATAACACTAAATCCAGAATTGCCTTCTCCCTGGTAAGCTCAAACACAAGCTGCAAAGTCCCTTTCTTGAGGTCCAGTACCAACCTGATTTTCCCAGCCTACCTGCATGTTGAAATCTCCCATAACAGCCACAGCATTATTTTTGCTACATGCCTATTTTAACTTCTGATTCAACTTGCACCCTATGTCCAGGCTACTGTTTGGGGGCCTGTAGATTAGTCCCATTAGGGTTTTTTTACCCTCACAATTCCTTAGTTCTATCCATACTGACTCCACATCTCCCGTTTCAATGTCACCCCTTGCAAGGGACTGAATTTCATTCCTCGCCAACAGGGCAACCCCACCCCCTCTGCCCACCTGTCTGTCTTTTTCAATAGGAGGTATACCCTTGAATATTCAGTTCCCAGCCCTGGCCCTCTTGCAGCCATGTCTTCGTAATTCCCACAACATCATACTTGCCAGTTTCTAACTGAGCCTCAAGCATGTCCACTTTATTCCTTATACTTCACGCATTCATATACAGCACTTTGACCTTCATACTCACTTCCCCCCTTGCAACACTCGCAATTGGCCCTGACCTTATTCTGTTGTCGATTCTCGAACTTTCCTTCCCATTAATTCGAGAATCTTTTGTAATTTTTCCTGTAGTCGCTCCCCCTTCAACTCCTTTATACTCCCAATTTGTCAATCCCTCCCTCCCACTATTTAGTTTAAACCCCCACGTGTAACCCTAGCAAACCTGCCTGCCAGAATGTCGTCCCCCCTCCAGTTAAGGTGTAACCCGTCCCTTTTGTAAAGGTCACCCCTAACCCAGAAGAGATTCCAGTGGTCTATAAATCTAAATCCTTGCTCCCTGCTCCAGCCCCATATCCACACATTCAGATCCCCTATCTCCCTGTTCCTGTCCTCACTAGTACGAGGTACTGGAAGCAATCTAGAGATAACCACCCTAGAAGTCCGGCATTTCAGTTTTCTTCCCAACTCTCTGAAGTCATGTTGGAGAACCTCCTTCTACTTCTTCCCGATGTCGTTTGCGCCTACGTGCACAACTACTGCCGGCAGTTCACCTTCTCTATCGAGGATGTTCTGAATTCGGCTCGCAACATCCTGAGCCCTGGCACCAGGGAGGCAACAGATCATCCTTGCATCTCGTCTGCCACCACAGAATCTCCTGTCTGCTCTGCCTGATGTCGGTCACGCTGGTCGAGTACCATCTCTAGGATTGGAGCCACCGACTTGTCCGCCGCTCGGACTGGAAACATCGGCTCCCGAGACAGTTAGCAAGAGGCCATACCCGTTTTCATTAGGCCACCTGGGTCTTCTGCACTCCACGATTTCCACCCTTTCTCTCCGTCACACACCTTGGTTCTTCCCGTATCCTCAGCGGGACTACCTCATTGTAGGACCTGTCCAGAAAACTCTTGTTTTCCCGGATGGCCCTGAGGTCATCCAGCTGCTTCTCCAGTGCCCCAACACGGTCCTTTTGGAGCTGAAGCTGGATGCACTTACCACAGTTGTAGCAGCCAGAGGTTCCACCCATGTCCCTGGGCTCCCACATTCTGCAAGCCTCACACCGTCTCATCGGCCCCCGACATGTGTTCACCACGTTCCGTCCTCTCGAGCTTTATGCAGAGCCTCCTCTCCTCAGCCTCCTCGCCGAAGACTCTCGAGCCAAAGACTCATACTTTACTCACAAGGCACTTCCCTCACAGACGCTCCCTAAGAGCCGTCTTGCTTATATTGACCGATAAATTGCCTAATTTACCAATTTACAAACCAAATTGCTTAGTTTTAAACTGTTTTCCCCCACTGACTCACTTCTAAATCTCCTCCCACTCGGACGAGAGCCAATCACTGCTTTTTCCTGCTTCTCTTTGCTTCTGTTTCTTCAAAATCCACGGGAGCTCTGTTTACATCTTTAAATCGAAGAACTGCAACTCGCTCTGCTCTGAACAATTAGCTTTTTGGTGCGTAACTCGACGTACGCAAATTCGAATTCAAATTTGTTCGGATATAGAATTCTACAATTGATTAGAGTATTTTCAACCAATCTATAGTCTAACCACCGAGTGCCTGATACCTTTACAAGGGTCCTCACCCGTTCTTTCAGAGATCTGGATACCTCAAACAGGCATGGACTTTAACCATCATAGGCTCACCCTGTCAAAAAGGCTTCTTCCTTTCCACCTGCTTGACACCGGGTGTCAGCGCGTAACCTCTTCATGCTGGCAGTCAATGCCGATTTTTGGAGCTCACTTCCAATTTGCACCCCCAGCAACGATGCAGTACATAGCCGCTTAGCACTGTTACACCCAGGTCATCTTGAAAAATCCAGTCAATTAGATACCCGATCTGGGCAGGGCCTCGAACCTCTAGTTTTTTTTTAATGGAATAGATTTTGGGTTTCTGTCAGCAGTTGCAGCTACTAACTATGACCACGTTTTACGGGCCTTTAACCCAGAGGAGAGGGCCTTTAACCCAACCCTAGTTCTCTAGGATCTTATAGAAACTTACAAAATTCTTAAGAGGTTGGACAGGCTAGATGCAGGAAGATTGTTCTCGATGTTGTGGAAGTATAGAACAAGGGGTCACAGTTTAAGGATAAGGGGGAAATATTTTAGGACAGAGATGAAAAAAACATTCACACAGAGAGTGGTGAGTTTCTGGAATTCTCTGCCACAGAAAGTAGTTGAGGCCAGTTCATTGGCTATATTTAAGAAGGAGTTAGATGTGGCCCTTGTGGCTAAAGGCAGGTACGGGATACTGAGTTGGATGATCAGCCATTGCCATTGAATGGCGGTGCAGGCTCAAAGGGCAGAATGGCCTGCTCCTGCACCTATTTTCTTTGTTCTATAACCCAATTCTAGTTGGGCCTCTAACCCCAAAGGCACTTTTGCCCCCAGTGCTTGCTAGACTCTGTTCTACGATCTCGTTGGGACTCTTTCCCAAGTCCACTAATGATCGATCAGCTCCGACTAGCGAAGTGACGAAAACCAATGCGAAAACCGCACTGTGGCGCCGATTTCTGCACTTGCGATCGGGAACAGCTCAACACACTTAATCACAAGCTTGTTTTTGAGGGTCCGTTAAGATCCCAGACAAGCTCCCTATGTATATATGCTCTTATAAAGCTTAGACCCCAGTCTCGTTCAGTTAAAAACCACTGAGTCAAGCACTGGAACAACTAATCTATATTTTTGGATTGAACAACAAATTCCACAGTATGATAACTAAACCACCGTGGGTTCAATCCTTGTCTCTGCATGGACAAGCCCTGCAGCCTCGTGCAAGCAGAAACACTCCAAAAGGTTTGCAGTCCCAAGTGCACTTCCAGAAGATCGACACAGATTTATGGGGCGACACCTTTTGTAGGTCCACAAATACTGAGGGGCCGAACTACATAGGGGTGGTCACTTTACAATCCAATCAAATATATTAATTACATCAGTACATCATTGGCAGTTCCCCAAACCAATAACAAAGTCTCCCATACATTTTTCTACAGCAGCTTCTGGAAGGAAGCTAACTTAACTGAATAATGCAACATTTACCCTGGAACTCAAACAAACCTACCAGGATTTAACACTTCGGCCAATCAACAAACAGCAGGGTAACTGACTAGCAACAGTATTTACAATATTTACAATGCTGTTGCCTTAATCCAGCCAACTTCATGAATTTTACACTTCTTTGGAGATCCTCTGCAGAAATCTCATTTATTCTGTCAATTGAAGAGATACTCATACATTTCTTATCTGCAACATAGCTCTGGTCTCTAGACTTACTGGCACCATTCAGCAGCCTGTCTTATTTCTAGAGAAAAACAGACTTGACCAAAATGGCCTAGCAATACATGAATCCTTTACTAAATGTTGGTGTTATTCCTGCTCTGTTTTGGCAAGGATTTACATGCTCACAGATTTTTTTTTTCCCTCAGGATATTGGAATCTAAGGGTAGAGGACAATGGCTTAAGGTTAGTGGGGGGAGTTTAAGAAGAACCTCAGGTACATTTTTTAAACTCAACAGTAATCAGTATTTGGAACAAACTGCGAAAGTTATGGTTGCAGATACAATTATACCTTCATAAGATATTTGGACAAATATATGGACAGGAACAGTTGGAGAATGCAGGTAAATGGGACTAGCCAGGAACTCCAACTTAATCAGTTGGAAGGTCCTATTTCCAAGCTGTGCACCTCAGTGACTTCCAGTGCTGGGTACTCCTTGTGACCTATCCCTATATTTTAAAGTATATGCAGGCTTTAATGAGTTAGCTTCCCATGAAACACTTCTGTCAATAAAACTGCCAGGAGATGGCAAAAATGCACAATGCATTTGTAACCAAATGATGGATATCGTTGGCTATAACTGTTATATTATTTGTCACCAATTATACTTAATTAAACAAAGATACTCTTACAAAATGAATGCATCAGCTCAATTACTCTTCATCAGATCTCATTTGATGTTGGATAATTGATTGGAAAGTTAACTCTGTTTCTTTCTCCACAGATGCTGCCTGAGCGGCTGAGTATATTCAAGAATTTCTGTTCTAATATCTTAAACTCATTTGTGCATGTTCAATATCAACAAAATCCAGAGTGTGTGAAAGATGAGTACAACAGGTGAACAATACTTAAACACAATTTGCACTGGCAACCAAAAGCAAAACTCTCTTGACTTAAGGGCCTGTCTCACTGACACGACCTTTCAGCGACTGTCTTCGACCTTCAAGCTCGAGGCCACTTGCCTCGAGCTGGATCGACTGTCAGCGATTAAACCACGAGCTGGATCGACCGACCGCACACACACATCACAAAGGCGGGGGCCAGGGAAAGCGAGGAAACGTTGTCTGAAATTCACACCCACGATGAACAGGAAGGTAAAAGACGGCTGCACAGTGTACGGTAAGTCCCTTAGAGAGTGCGAAGGGGGGGGGGGGGGTGGACAACTTACAATAAAGTTTAGCGGGCATTTAACCTACCGGTCGGTTTTCCTTGGTCCTGAAAACTCCAATGAGCCAATTAAAATGCTTGGCCAGCGAAGGAGATTGCTTTTGGCTTCCCTCTACTGCCTATATCCACGTAGCGATCCCACTACTCTGCACTACGAGTTCAAAAGAACTATTCCGACCAATGTTTACTCGCGGAAAAATTTTCAACATGCTGAACATTTTTCCGCGACCAAACTGCGAGTATGTGGGAACTTCCCTAGAGCATGAAGGAGAGTTACAGTGACCTCAAAGGACCTCCTAGGACCACATGTCGACCATGCTGCGAGTTTGAGACGAGGGCAAACTCTTCTAAACTCACAGATTAGGTCTCCGCAGAATATAAATAATTGTGAAATCAATACTTGCTGTGCAACCATTGTTACCCATTATAATCACCACAGCAGCCATTAAAAAATATAGATCTATTCATGCACTTCTGCTACCTGGTTATCTGAAGAGTGATTTGTAAAAGGGTATAGAAATATATCCAGGCACAGGTACCCTAATTAAATCAGCATACAACAAAGACAACCTTACCTTGAATTACTATCATGATGAGTCTAATTAGAAGCTACCTAAGAAATGATCTCCTTATTTCCTTCATCACATGTAGTGTTTATTTTTTGTTATTAGCAACATAAGTGTGGCCTTGATTTACAACAATGTGAATTGGAGCAGAATTCTAGTGTAGCAAAGAATCCCAGATTAGAGCGGAATCAAGCCATTTTGAAGACATCCCCTAAAACCATACAAAGTGCCCGTTTTCTAGCAAATGATTCCAATTATTTTAAAAATCTGTGCCAAAATTTTTTTTTATAAAGTTTTTTTTTTAATGGATATACTGTTTGGAATTCCAGTTACTAAATCATAAACTTTTGCATGACTTAGGATGGTTATTTATTGAGTCATGTCCATGGTAAACAAAAAATCCCAAAGCAATGGCACAGTGAAACAATTGATATAGCTACTGTCTCACGGCATCAGAGACATGAGTTTGATCATGGCCTTGAGTGCTTTCTGTGCAGATGGCATTAATGGTAGGAAGTCTGTCTCTGTGATCGACTAGGATTATGTACACAACTGCAATTTCTTGGGGTCTTGAGATTGGACAAATATATCTTCAGAGATCATTTGAAATTGTTTATAATTATCCTAATGGGTCCTTTTTAAGTCCCTACTGGTGGATGCTTTTGTGTGTTATCCACTAATGTGATAATGTAGGATAGAAACATAGAAATATAGAAAATAGATGCAGGAGTAGGGCATTCAGCCCCTCGAGCCAGCACCGCCATTCAATATGATCATGGCCGATCATTCAATATCAGTACCCCGTTCTGACTTTTTATCCATATCCCTTGATTTCCTAGCCCTAAGAGCTAACTCATTTTATAATTAATGGGAGTTGAAATCTCCTCATTCAGAAAGTGTAATCCTATAGAATTTTCTACCAGAGAAGGTTTGGAGGTCAAATTCCTAATATATTTAAAATAACGATAGTTTATGAGATGCATAAGGCATCAAGAGGGATGGGGAGAGAACAGGAATGTGGTACAGAGATAAAGGATCAGTTAGAATCAAAGTTGAAGGCACAGCAGGAAAGAGTCCTGACCCAAAACATCACCTATTTATTTTCCTGAGATGCTACCTGACTCACTGAGTTACTCCAGCACTATTCAAAGGTATGGGTCTCATTGTCAGCTCGAGTCATGAAATCAAGGAAAGCCTATGGGTGAATTGACATTATATAATATTGACGAGGCGATTTCCACTTTTGATCAACAGTTAATTTGAAATTTTAATTGGAAGTCAATTTTAATCTGATTTCTGACGTGGAGGTGGGAGACTTATGATAGAAGGTATCATTCATAATTTAAATTTGATATCTGAGAGTAAATCCAATTTGCAACAAAATAGTTTGGCCATGTGCAAGTCTACAGTCACTATGGTTTAGTTGCACATAAACATAATGACTTGACTCTAAAGGAATTAAATATATTTATATGACATTGCATCATGTCACTAAAAACAATGTTTATAATTCCTGGTCATATGTTTGTTATGTTGACAAACTTTTTGTGCATGGGTTTCTGATCTGACAGTATCCCTCTGCTTGACTAAAATCTACTCTTTACTGCTAACCTCAGGTCAGATTAGATTTGACAGAGTGTTGGCATCTGGTTGCATTCTTGTAACTATGTCCGAAAGTCCCGTTTTTAAACCAACCACCAAAACTAAACTTGCGAGTTAAGAATCCAGGATAATATTTCCTTCTAGTTCACTCTAAATACTGCCTACAACTAATGTGAAGTATCCATTGGAATGTTTGGAAGAATGGAAGATATATCTCAATATCATTATTAACATTCCTCCTGCAACCAATTCCACAATGATTATTTATTTATTTAGTTAATTATTTGAAGATGACTGTTATGCACAAAATCCTTGTCAACATAACAATCATATGACCAGTAATTTGGAATACACTATACTGTTTAATGACATGCTATGATGTAAGATAAATATATGTCCTTCCTTTGGAGTCATGGAATTTCTTAGTGTTTAATTATATTCCAGTGCCATTTTATTATCCGTATTAATTAGTGTACTGCAGAAACAAGGAGCTGTAAAGGCTGGTTAAAAAAAAATGAAACAAAGTGCTGGAATACAGTGGCTTGCAAAAGTTTTCCCCTTGAACTTTTCCACATTTTGTCACGTTACAACCACAAACGTAAATGTATTTTATTGGGATTTTAAGTGATAGACCAACACAAAATGGCGCATAATTGTGAAGTTGAATGAAAATGATACGTGGTTTTCAAATTTTTTTACAAATAAAAAACTGAAAGGTGTGGCGTGCAAAAGTATTTAGCCCCCTTTACTCTGATACCCCTAAATAAAATCCAGCGCAACCAATTGCCTTCAGAAGTCACCTAATTAGTAAATAGAGTCCACTTGTGTGTAAACTAATCTCAGTATAAATACAGATGTTCTGTGAAGTCCTCAGAGGTTTGCTAGAGTACATTAGTGAACAAACAGCATCATGAAGCCCAAGGAACACACCAGACAGGTCAGGGATAAAGTTGTGGAGAAGTTTAAAGCAAGGTTAGGTTAACAAAATATATCACAAGCTTTGAACAGCTCATGGAGCACTGTTCAATCCTTCATCTGAAAATGGAAAGAGTATGGCACAACTGCAAACCTACCAAGACATGGCCTTCCACTTAAACTGACAGGCCGGGCAAGGAGACCATTGATCAGAGAAGCAGCCAAGAGGCCCATGGTAACTCTGGAGGTGCTGCAGAGATCCACGGCTCAGGTGGGAGAATCTGTCCACAGGACAACTATTAGTTGTACACTCCACAAATCAGGCCTTTATGGAAGAGTGGCAAGAAGAAAGCCATTGTTGAAACAAAGCCATAAGAAGTCCCATTTGCAGTTTGCCACAAGCCATGTGGGGGACACAGCAAACATTTGGAGGAAGGTGCTCTGGTCTGATGAGACCAAAATTGAAGTTTTTGGCTTAAATGCAAAACGCTGTGTGTGGCGGAAAACGAACACTGCACATCACCCTGAACACATCATCCCCACTGTGAAACATGGTGGTGGCAGCATCATGCTGTGGGGATGCTTTTCTTCAGCAGGGACAGGGAAGCTGGTCAGAGTTGATGGGAAGATGGATGGAGCCAAATACAGGGCAATCTTGGAAGAAAACCTGTTAGAGACTGCAAAAGACTTGAGACTGGGGCGGAGGTTCACCTTCCAGCAGGACAACAACCCTAAACATACAGCCAGAGCTATAATGGAATGGTTTAGATCAAAGCATATTCATGTGTTAGAATGGCCCAGTCAAAGTCCAGACCTAAATCCAATTGAAAATCTCTGGCAAGACTTGAAAATTGCTGTTCACAGATACTCTCCATCCAATCTGACTGAGCTTGAGCTATTTTGCAAAGAAGAATGGGCAAAAATGTCAGTCTCTAGATGTGCAAAGCTGGTAGAGACATACCCCAAAAGACTTGCAGCTGTAATTGCAGCGAAAGGTGGTTCTACAAAGTATTGACTCTGGGGGGCTGAATACTTTTGCACGCCACACTTTTCAGTTTTTTATTTGTAATAAAATTTGGAAACCATGTATCATTTTCCTTCCACTTCACAATTATGCACCACTTTGTGTTGGTCTGTCTCATAAAATCCCAACAAAATACATTTACGTTTGTGGTTGTAACGTGACAAAATGTGGAAAAGTTTAAGGGGTATGAATACTTTTGCAAGCCACTGTATCTCAGCAGGTAAGCAGCATTCTGGAAAACATGGATAAATGACTTCTCGGGTCAGGTGCCTTCTTCCGACAGGTGAACTGCTACACAATGCTGATCCACCTGCATGTTTTAGAGTTAGGCAGCTCAGTAGCAGTTGCAATGAGATAGTTTTGCAATGAGATAAAACATTGGATATTTTTAATTGTATCTACATTGAAGGAAAGCCTATTAAAATTCATTTCAAATATTGGAACATTTAGATTTATATCAAGTACATAATTCATTCAAGAAAATTCCATGCCTATTTGTTCCTGAAAAAGGTTTCTTTCATTCCAAATTTGCCACCAAATGTTCCTGTGGTAAAATTGTAAATTACACATCCTGTGCTTGCTACTGTACATTTCACACATTCTGCAGAACAAAATAAACTTAATATTTGCTATTAACAAGGTAAATTGGAAATAGAAAAAACACTTTTCCATTGTTACATTGAAATTGCTTTCATGTCATTTTGTTCCTTAAAAGGGAAAAATAAGGATACATTTAGAAAATAAACAGGATTATACGACTGCATGTTCTCTCTGGGAAAACTGCTCATAAAAGATTTTTGATAATGAGCATCGCCATATTAAAGGTTAAGGACTATCGCCTATTATAACAACTCCATGCAAAGAAGCATGAAATTCAGGTTTGTGGATCCTTTGTTCGAGCGATACAAGCAACATTTGGGTAGTGCAGTACATGCACACACCTATGGTGAAAGGATGGCTTACAGACATGCAACACCTACTGAGACTATGAAGGCAGATGATGACAGTATCAGCATGCAACCTCATTTGACACCTGCACTGTAATATCACATAAACAACATTTGTCCACCATTATCATCACCGTAATTTAAAATCTGTTTTTAAAATGTATAAATAGAATATGCTTCAAAGGCTTGCCAAGCATTTAAAAAAGTGAAAGCACATGTCAATTGTTTTTTACCACAGATTGATTCCAAAGTCGTCAACCCAATTGGAGGTTATTATCATATGCACAAGAATGAGCCAACACAGCAGCATCACAGATATATAGACTCAGACAACACACAAACACATAAATTATCCATTATTCGGTGTGGCCACGTTGAGCCGAAGGGCCTGTTTTCATACTGTATGACGCAATAAATGACATAAGTTACATAAGAAGGTGAGGTGTTGCATTTTGGCAAGTCTAACTTGGGCAGGACCTACTCAGTGAATGGTGCAGCTCTGGGGAATGTTATAGAGCAGAAGGATCTAGGAGTGCAGATGCATGGTTCCTTGAAGGTCGAGTCATAGGTAGATAAGATGGTCAAAAAGGCTTTCGGCACATTGGCTTTCATCAGTCAGAATAGTGAATATAGAATTTGGGAGGTGATGTTGCAGTTGTATGAGATGTTGGTGATCTTCAGACTAATGATCAATCTGATGTCCCGATGATCAGTCTGAAGAAGGGTCTCAACCTGAAATATCACCCATTCCTTCTCCCCAGAGATGCTGCCTGTCCCGTTGAGTTATTCCAGCATTTTGTGTCTATCTTTGGTTTAAGCCAGCATCTGCAATTACTTCTTACACATGTTCATATTCGTACAAGATGTGGTCAGTATTGTTTTGTTGCTG
Source organism: Okamejei kenojei (assembly GCA_035221665.1). NCBI lineage: Eukaryota > Metazoa > Chordata > Chondrichthyes > Rajiformes > Rajidae > Okamejei > Okamejei kenojei. Next base: position 152,775,702 of record CM069131.1, read on the forward strand.
ACGGTAGGAATAGGATTGTACAGGTCAGTTCAAGAACCTGTTGATTGCAAAAAAATAGTTGTAACTGATCTTGTTATACAGTCCTTAAGCAGTCTGCATTTTCTGCCTGTGAGTATCAGAAAGAAGCGGGCATGGCCAAGATGGTGGAGATCTTTGATTATCAACGCCACCTTCCTAAGACAACACCTCATGTAGAAACCGCTATGCAATGTTATGGGCTAAGTCCGCTACATTTTGCAGCCGCTTATACAACTGAGCAGGCCATATTCTACAATGCATTTGTAGAGGTTTGTAAAATTATTCAGGTAATGCTGAAACTCTTAAAGCTTTGAAGAAAGTAGAGGAACTGGCGAGCCCTCTTCAAGAATTACATCTGTGCACTGGGTCCTAGGACAGGTCATAACAAGATGTTAATTTCCCAGGCATTTTAATCTGCTAACCCAACAATGAAAACTGGTGCAATGTCTCACAACTTCACCTTTCTGATCAGCAATTGATTCCTTGGTTTTGTTGATGTTGAGCATGAGATTGTTCCAGTGTCATTCAACCAGTGTTCTCTGTGTTGTTGTTATGTTTGTGTGCAGGTCTTTCAGCAGAGAAAATAGATAAAGTGTTGACTGAACCACAACAGTTATAGAGATCCACCCCTTCAGTAGATGGGATAGTATTCACTGATTCCATTGTAAAAAAAATATGCTTATAAACATTGCAACACATTTTACTGGTAAAATGTTGATTTTCTCTTAGATTCAACGTCCATTCAAAAATTGACATTTTTTTCTCCATGTTTCGTAGATTAAGTGAAGTGAACATTGTGTACATTCAAGACTCTAATTAATGTATATTTGAATTCCAAGGAAATCGAGAGTTTTGGCGACAAGGCAATTTGTTAGTTAAGCTGAGAGAATGGCCACGATTTTCTTGACAAGCAAAGTAAACTCAAGGGATACAGAGCCTTCCCTTTGTCCTGTTTCTCATGTTCTCACAGGAGACCAATTGTGAGTAGTTTTATGCTACATATTATCTTGTGCAATCTACCATCTGCTTTTCCTTGTACTAACAGAAAATTTACAATGAAAAGTACTTTGTAAACAAACAACATTTATGTGAATGAATGTAAAACGACACATTCTCCAGTCAGCCTATTTTCCATCTGGTGTAACATAAAGCAGACAGTCAGTATTGAACCATTTCTGTCATGGGCCAACTCATTACAACAGTCTGTACATGTTATACACCAGCTGAAAATCTCTCAGCCTACCTGCCTGGTTAGAGACAACATTTCCCGTTAACTATTGAAAGCTGCTTCTTGGAGAGGAGGGAAATGAAATATGCTTTTTAGCACTCATTTCTCAACAAAGTTCCAACAAAGTTATAAATTTGGACTGCATTGTCCATCACATAACGTCACACTAGCCCTACGATCTGGCGTAATCACTGAAAACCAGTTTAGTCTTTAGTCTCTACAGATTAATGTGAATTAGAAGAATGCACAATTTGATTTATTTTTGCATTTGACATTTCATCTAATCATCCTTAGCACTATTCTAAATGGTTTATATATCCTTGCCAGTAATCACTTTGAATAAACTGACTTCATAACAAAATTATACCATACATTGGACCAAAATCCCTAGCCCAATCAGATAAGCAAACATCTTCAGCTATTGCAATTGTCAAAGATATAAGGATTTTAACTAAAACTGCAATACATGCTTCCTATGTCCAGACCAGAGTCCCCACTATTGACTCCAGTTAGAAGTCGATTAGAGTCGAAAGGCAAGATTGTTTCATTGTTATACTGTATGTACCAAAAACAGAACAATGACATTGTTACTTGCAGCAGCCGCACAACAGGCTTGTAAACACAGTACTCAATAGATAACATAATAAACAAACAAAAAACAAATTTAATACGTAACCAAAAAGGTTAATGAATACAGAGCTGTAGACATTGTATATATATAGATTTCCTCAAGGCATTCGACATGGAGAGATAGCTGAATGTATAGAACTGCTCTGGAAGGTTAGATGGCATGGGATCAAAGGAGAGATAGCTGAATGGATAGAACATTGGCCTCATGGAAGGAAGCAGAAGGTGATGGTGGAAGGTTGTTTTTCGGACTGGAGGCCTGTGACGAGTGGCGCACCTCAGGGTTTGTTGCTGGGCTCATTGCTGTTTATTGATTGTATAAATGATTTGGATGATAAGGAACATGACATGATTAGCAAGTTTGCAGATGACACAAAAGTGGGTGGTATTGTAGATAATGAAGTTGGTTGTCAAAAATTGCAGCAGGTTCTTGAACAGTTGGGCAGGTGGACTGAAGAATGGTTGATGGAATTTAATACATAGATTTGTGAGGTGTTGCATTTTGGGAAGACTAACAGGCAGGACCAACACAGTGAATGGTAGGGCTCTGGGGAGTGTTTTCGAACAGGGGGATCTAGGAGTGCAGGTGCATAGTTTGTTAAATGTAGCATTACAGGTCGATATGATGGTCAAAAAGGCTTTCGGCACATTGGCCTTCGTCAGTCAGAGTATTGAGTTTAGAATTTAGGAGATCATGTTACCATTGAACATCTAAAAGAAACCAAACTATGCAGCAAACCTGAAACCTTTCTTATCTGTATGAGGCAGTACTGCACATTCACCCCCGACAGCTGAGTTTTAATGAGAGATTCAGTGTTAGCTGTCACTATTTTAAAGTTTACCATCAGGTTGCAAATTTATTCTAAGTGGTTTATAAATATCACTTTATGAGGCGCTAGATAAAAGTATACTTAAGGGCAATGAACACTGTGAAGTAAGTTCATTTACATAACCAATCTATGTGGAAATTAGGTATAGAGAATATTTTTTTAGATGCATTGTGAAATAGCCGAGGAGAAGATTGATCTCAGTGCCAGTATCAACCTTCTCAATTAAGTGTACAATATTTGCAACTCTGTGCCTCAAGAGTTATTCTCTGCTGATATAATTTTTCTAAGTAGTTTACAGTGTTATTATAGTTAACAGACCAGAAATACTGAGACTGAATGACAGAGAAGCAGTTTTTTGCTGCATGCAAGGATCATTCTATTACAAATGGAGGTTCGCCAGAACTTAAATTATTTCTTCTCTTCTGAAGAAATAAAGCTCCAAGAGCACATGGATCCTAAGTAATTTAATAGAAAGCATTGAAAACATAAATGGAGTTTAAAACCAGTTGAACAGGATGGTAAAAATCATGGACAAGTAATGGCAGCCGAGGCAGAGTACAGATGAGGAATCACAAGAAACAGGAGTCTTGAGCAGGGGAGGGGGAGGCGGAAGGGATGGGAGAGGGAGGGGGAGGGGATGGGGAGAGGAGCGGAACAAAGGAGGACCTGGCATGGGATTCTTTGTAACTTTATCAGCACCATTTATGTGGCAGCTCTTTACATACCTTTGGTGTGCAAAACAAAATATTTCACTGTGGCTTGTCACAGGTGACAATAAAGTATTCATTCATCACGTTTTTTGATCTATTATCCTGGAAGGAATGTAGAGGCCGCTCACTGAAAAAAACCCCAATATCTTCTCCAAACTCTCCATTAGGTAAGATCAAATGTCATGAAGGCTGATTTACCTCTCATGAGAGCACATTTTATTTTATTAAATTGCCAACCTTTTATTGCAGATTAACAAATCAAGGACGGCACAGTGACGCAACAGCAGAGTTACTGCCTCACAGCGCCAGAGACCGGGCTCAATCCTGACTATGGGTGCAGTCTGTACGGTGTTTGCACGTTCTCCCTGTGATCCTGTTGGTTTTCTCCAAGTGCTCCGGTTTCCTCCCACATTCCAAAGACATGTAATTTGTAGATTAATTGGCTTCTGTAATATTGACCTTGGTGTGTAGGATAGAACAAGAGTGTCTGTCCCCTAGTGTGTAGTTATTGGAACTAGTGTACGGTTGATCATTTGATGGCGTGACTCGGTTGGTTGAAGGGCCTGTCTCCACACTCTTTCTCTAAACTAAAATAAACTCCTATCACACTACTCTGACCCTCCACGTGTGACTCTCTGCAAATTAAGATCTTGCATTACCATTAGGGGGGAAATGGTAATTTTCATAACATGGAAAATTCAGTTTGTGGACATTCTCAGGAACAGAACACTTATGTAAATTGGGATGCCCTCTATTTATTTTCATCTCCCCAACTAGATTAACTGCACATGAATAGCTCATCTGACCCTAATGGAACCCTCAGAGCCATGTGCATCGTAGTGTTTTGTTAAGGGCCTGTCCCACCTGGGCATTATTATTTTATTAGGACATGGATACTATTTCAAGTTCTGGTTGTCTAAGATCCAGGAAAAGCTGATTGTTGTTTAGTGGATGTCTGGCCCAGTAAATAAAATGGCTGCATTGTAGAGTCCCTTCTTAGTAAAACCTGTCAGTCAGTCAATAGATTGGAAATTGAATGAAACCAGGTAGATTCAGCATGGAAGTCAGTAAAAACAGGAAGATACTCAAAAGAGGAAAAGTTCAATTTTTCTGGTTGGTTCATCATTAGGTGAGGCACAGTGGCTCAGTGGTAAAGTTGCCACCAAACAGTACCAAAGACCAGGGTTCAATCCTGACTACGAGTTCTGTCCATAAGGGGTTGGTACATTCTCTCTGTAACCTGCATGGGCTTTCTCCTAGTGATTAGGTTTCCTACCATACTCCAAAGACGTACCGTACATGTTTGTAGGTTAATTGACTTTGGTAAAATTGTAAATTGTCCCTAGTGTGTGTAGGATATTGTTAATGTGCAGTAATCACTGGTCAGCATGGACTCAATGGGCCGAAGGGCCTGTTTCCGTTCTATATCTCTAAACTATAAACTAAAGGGAAGGTTATTTAAGATGAACCAGGCACCTTTACATATAAGTTTCCCATATGTTCTGTGGTTGTGTTACCTAATTCAAACTTTCCTTTCACTCTTTGAAATGGCTCACTGTGTCCTGAATAATTCAGATTTTCAGCAAGTAAACAACATGAAAGCACATTTTTTGTTTTCAAATGAGAAAGTGAAAAGAAGACCATGCTTGAAGAACTAACAGAAACGTCCACCTCAGCAAGACATAGACAAATAAGACTTGTGTGTGTAGGAAGGAACTGTAGATGCTGGATTTCACCGAAGATAGACTGGAGTAACTCAGCGGGTCAGGCAGCATCTCTGGAGAAAAGGAACAAGGGACATTTTGGGTTGAGACACTTCTATGGGGGGTCTTTCTTCAAGGACTTGTATGGTGTGTCAAGTACTTCAGGAAGCTAATGAATGAGTTCAAAAGTACTGCATCAAATTCTTGACTTGCACTTTGTAGATAGATGATAAAATAAGTTTGAGGTGTCAGGAAGTCAGTCAGTCACTTCAAGATACTCATACTCTTTGACTCATTCCTGTTTACACAATGTTTATATGGCTGGTTTAATGGAATTTCTGTCAATGCTCACCCCAGAGAATGTTCATAGTTGGGAATTGACAATGGTAATACTGTTGAATATAACGAGATGGTGAGCACATTCACTTTTGATGTTGATGTTCAAAGCTGGGAACTGCTGTGGCACAAGTATTTATTAGCCCCTCTTTATATGTTGTAAATGTGTTATTACATAGAGGCACAGGTGGCTGTGATTTCTTTGTGGGTGGACATGAGTACTGTGTAACCAATACTGATCCATCCTCTTATAACAAAAGGAAGTTCAAAAAATGAAGTACCTGAAAATGATTGTGCCTCGGATATTGTCCTGATGATCTCCTGCATTAATTTGAGACACAAAATACTGGAGTAACTCAGTGGGTCTGGCAGCATCTCTGGGAAACTTGGAAGGGTGACGTTTTGGGTCAGGACCCTTCCCCACTCCATTCTCTTCCCCTCTGAATGTACAGCTCTCTTTTTTTTAAATAGAAGAAGGGTCCCGACCCGAAGCATCACCTATATCCATGTTCTCCAGAGATGCTGCTTGACCTGCTAAGTTCCTCCGGTACTTTGTGTCCTTTTGTATGCTAAAGGGCTGTTTCTGTGCTGTATCTCTTTACGACTTTATGATTATTTATGAAAACACATAGTTCTAGTTCCCAGGCATCGGCACTACCGCATGTGGGGAAGGGGATTGGGTATCAGGGGAACAGGCACAGAAATGATCGACCGCATCTACTTTTGAATTTGTTACACCATGTCAACACACACCTTAAGGGGCCTGTTTCCGTGCTGTAATTGTTATATGGATATATGGTTAATACCTGTGGCCACCTTCATCCCAAACAGCAAAAACCTATCTGGTGGGTAGTGTTCTTTCTTGGTCAATTCAGGGATTGGTGTAGATATGGATGAAAGTAGATTTGGCCCATTAAAAAGCAGTAGGGAACGGTCTATGAAAACTGGATAACTGGTAGAAATGTTTTGTGTGCTGGGAGGTGGTGACAGTTGAATGATTTGACATTTGTAATGTTGAGCAGTAATAGTTTGTTTTCCAGTTCTCACTAATGCCAAGTCTGCAAATATCAAATGTTGAAAATACTTCATGCCACGAATCAAATTTGCTTTTGATTTTTTTTAGTTTAGTTTAGAGATAGCGTGGAAACAGGCCCTTTGGCCCACCGAGTCCGCACCGACCATCGATTCCTGCACATTAACACTATCCTTCATACACTAGGGGAGCTTACATTTATACCAAGGCAATTAAGCTACAAACATCTATGTCTTTGGAGTCTGGGAGGAAACCGATGAGCTCTGAGAAAACCCACGCAGGTCACTGGGAGAACGTACAAATTACATACAGACAGCACCCGTAGTCAGGATTGAACTTGGGTCTCTCGCACTGTAAGGCAGCAACTCTACCACTGTGCCACCAAGATTGGATTGGAAAATTTCAGTAATAAAGATATGGTGCAGATAATATAAAAATCAACAAATCTTTCATAAAAGAGCCAAAACTAAAAAATCATTGTAAATATTAGGAAATACATATTTAATATTTACGTGGAATTCATGTCCTCGTTATTTTAATGAGGCATTAATCCGTCCGAAATTAAACTAATCACAATCAAATTATTTAAATAACTAGCTGAAAAGTGTGATAAAAAATGTGATGCAGATATACTGTATATTTTAAAATAAGCAACTTTAATTTCTAGCTTCATGAATAAGTCCAAAGGGAATGACTAAAGAAATATTTCCACTTTCTTTATGATTGAAGGGGAGGTGAAAGCAAGCCTGTTCTTTAAAGTGGTCTGGAATGGAGCCCTGAGGGCCTATTTCAGTAGTATCTTTCCCGCTGTGAGCCCACCGCAGGGAAGAAAATAGGCCAGTCAGACATAGTTAACACAAAAATAAAGCAACATTCAGATTATTCTCTTGCCTGGAAATATTTGTATACTGTACAGTGGCAATTGTGAATATTGTCTTGCATCCAAAATCAGCATGAGTCATAGAGTCATACAGCATGGAAACAGTCCCATCAGCCCAGCTTGCCCACACAAACCAACATGTCCCATCTGAACTAATCCCACCTACCTGTGTTTGGTCCATATCCATCTAAACCTGCCCTGGTCTCACTGTACCTCCCCCTTACCTAACCTAACCCCATTGAGATAATAATCTGCCCCCTTGTATTTGCCACCAAATATTTAACCTCACATTTATCTATATTATATTGCATCTGCCACACATCTGCCCACTCACTCAAGCTGTCCAGGTCACCCTGCAACCTCCTAACATCCTCTTCACAGTTCACGCTGCCACCCAGCTTTGTGTCTTGCGCAAATTGCTAGTGTTGCTCCTAATTTCCTCTTCCAAATCATTAATATATATGGTAAACAGTTGCGGCCCCAATAACGAGCCTTGCGGCAATCCACTCACCACTGCCTGCCATTCTGAAAAGGATCCGTTCACTCCTACTCTTTGCTTCCTGTCTGTCAAACAATTTTCTATCCACGTCAACACCCTACCCCCATTACCATGTGCTCTAATTTTAGCCACCAGTCTCCTGTGCGGGACCTTAATCAAAGGCTTTCTGAAAGTCTAGATACACAACATCCACTGGCTCCACTTCATCCATTTTACTTGTCACATCCTCAAAAAATTCCAGAAGATTAGTCAAGCATGATTTTCCTTTCAAGCGGACTAATCCATTTACTGCTATCCAAATGCCCCATTATTACCTCGTTAATAATTGACTCCAGCATCTTTCCCACCATCGAAGTCAGGCTAACTAGTCTGTAATTCCCCATTTTCTCTCTCGCTTCTTTCTTGAAAAGTGGGATAACATTAGCTATCCTCCAATCCCCAGGAACTGATCCTGAATCTATTGAACATTGTAAAATGATCACCAATGCATCCACTATTTGTAGATCCACCATGAGGACCCTGGGATGCAGTCTATCAGGTCCAGAGGATTTATCATCCTTCAGTCCCATTAGCCTACCCAATACTATTTCTCGCCTAATGAAAATTGATTTCTGTTCCTCGACCCCCTTAGATCCTCTGTCCTCCAGTACATCTGGGAGATTGTTTGTGTCTTCCTTAGTGAAGACAGATGCGAAGTACCTGTTCAACTCTTCTGCCATTTCCTTTTTCCCCATAATAATTTCACCTGTGTCTGCCTTCAAGGGACCCACATTTGACTTTGCTATTCTTTTCCCTCAACATATCTAAAGAAGTTTTTACGGTCCTTCTTTACATTCCTGGCCAGCTTCCCCTCATACTTCATCTTTTCAGCCCATATTGGTAATTTTGTTTCCATCTGTTGTCCAATGAAAGGTTTCCAATCCTCTGTCTTCCGGCTACTCTTTGCTGTGTTATACAACTTTTCTTTTAGTTTTATTCTATCCCTAACTTCTCTTGTTAGCCACAGTTGCATCCTACTCCCCTGAGAATCTTTCTTCCTTTTGGAAATGAAGTTATCCTGCATCTTCCAGATTGTGCCCAGAAATTCATGCCTTTGCTGTTCCACCGTCATTCCTGCTAGTATCCCTTTCCAGTCTACCTTGGCCAGCTCCTCTCTCATGCCTTCATAATCCCCTTTGTTCAACTCAATGTTAGACATGTTGGGATTTGGAGAAATTGTGATTATTCTGCTAAACAACCAGCACAGTCTCCATGGACTGCCAATGTTTCTGGTTCAACTGAACACTTTGATTTGAGAAAATCCACAAGGAACAAACACATATATTGATATATTGTGCTTTACAGCACTTCATGGTCAATGTAATATATTACAAGTGTAGTCCCTGTTGCAGGAAATTAGTTGGCCAATTTCCAGACGAACAACAATAATATAAATAATCAAATTGTCTGATTTGGCTGTTCACAATGGGGCACTAACATCCTGCACATAATCTAAAAGTCCATCTTCCCTCTCTCTCTCAAAGTCTCAGTTTAATATATCTAAAACTCAACATGTCCAGGGGAGCAGCACCCCCCACACTACAATGGAAATCCCAAAGATGGACACAAATTGCTGGAGTAACTCAATGGGTCAGGCAGCATCTCCGGAGAAAAAGATATGGGTGATTTTTTGGATTGGGAGCCTTCTTCAGACTGACTATAGGGGGTGGGGTTGGGGGCGAAGAGCTGGAGGCAAGAAAAGAGCAATCAAGGCCAGCCACAAATGGCCTCAGGCAGGGCGGTGCCTGGTGATAAGATCATGTCATAAGTGATAGGAGTAGAATTAGGCCATTCAGCCCATCAGTCTACTCCACCATTCAATCATGGCTGATCTATCTCTCCCTCCTAACCCCATTCTCCTGCCTTCTCCCCATAACCTTTGACACCTGTACTAATCAAAAATCTTTCTATCTCTGTCTTAAAAGTATCCATTGACTTGGCCTCCACAGCCTTCTGTGACAAAGAATACCACAGATTCAACACCCTCTGACTAAAGAAATGTCTCCTCATTTCTTTCCTAAAAGAACATCCTTTAATTCTGTGTCAGAACTGAACGAGGAGGAGGGCACAAATGCAGGCTCAGACATAGGGCAGATCCATATTCAGAGTTTAATCGGTCCAAGTCGGTACACAGGTAAGCGAACACTGAAGCAACAGTAATCTAGGAGCAGGCAAAAACAGTGGTCTAAAAACAGGCCGTGGTCGAGTACACAAAGTCACAATATTTCTAGAGCTGGAACAAGGTGATACCAGGTAGCATACACAATGAACTGGCAAAGAAACCTAAAACACAAAGGCTTAAATACAGACTTAACAGGGGATAATGAGACACAGGTGAAACATATCAGGGCAGGGTCAACAATCACATAAGGGTAAACGACCTGACAGGAAATGGCACCTGAAACAAGAGGAGATGTGAGGCACCAAAATAAAACAAGAATGCAACCTCAAATACTCAAAACCAATAAGGAACAGAAACTAGATTAAACGCAAGACCTGACATTCTGAGGCTATGGCCTCTAGTCCTAGAGTCTCTCACTAGTGGAAACATCCTTTCCACATCCACTCAAATTTCACAATTCTGAATGTTTCAATGAGGTCCCCCCTCATTTTTCTAAACTCCAGCGAGTACAGGCCCAGTGCTCATCATAGGTTAACCTACTAATTCCTGGGATTATTCTTGTAAACCTCCTCTGGACCCTCTCTAGAGTCAGCACATCCTTCCTCAGATATGCTGCCCACAATTGCTCACAATATTCCAAATACAATCTTACCCTTGCCTTATAGAGCCTCAGCATTACATTCCTGTTTTATATACAAGCCCCCTAGAAATAAATGTTAGCTTTGAGCTTGCTTTCTTTACTACCAATTCGATTTGCAGATTAACTTTTTGGGAATCCTGCACAAGCATTCCCAAGTCCCTTATGCACCTCCAATGGTAAGCCCATTGTTGGTGAGGTGTGATCTCAAGGTGGACACAATCTGGAGAACTGTGGAACTGGTAAAACAACTAGGGTGGAGGAGAGGGCCATGGAGGGAGGGGAGGAAGGAAGGGGAGTGTAAGTAGAAGTTACTTAAAGTTTTAGAATTCAATAGAAAATAGAGAATTATGTTGTACGCTACCCAAGCCAAATATATGGTGCTGCTCCTCTAATTAGCATGTGGCTACACTATGGCAATGGAGGAGGCCCAGGACAGAAAGGTCAGTATGGGAATGGGAAGGGGATTTGATCCTGGAGATCAACTCTACATACCAGGAGATCCCGTAGGCTTGAATCTCTAAAGTGGGACACAGCCAGTGGCAGATAATGCCACCTGTAGTGACTTGTTTTGTGTGTCATTAATGATGGCATGTGTCTTTAAATTTTAGACTGCCCGTTATATTGTGGGTGGGATTTATGAAGTATTTTAGGGCATGTTTAGTGCTAGGTTTCTTGCGCAGAAGCTTAGTTTTTAGTTTAGTTTTGGACCAGCATGGGGAAGGTATTCCCTTTGTCCATGCAGAGTGTAACAAAGATACGAGGAGTTTTCTAACCTTTAAAGCGATAAGCTGGAGTTCGATGAAGATTATAGTGTATGAGTAGGAAGAAGTTTGGATGTACCTTATTGTTTTTCATGAACAATAAAGAATCTATTAATCAAACAACTGAGTTATGAAGATTTATCAGTGAAGAAACTCCGAAGGTTTCTTGGAGAGCTCGCATGCGTATAATGACATACCACTTAACCATGTATCCAGTTAGTGGCTAGAGGGAGTAATCTCTTGAACGATATTAAAATCTGCCACTACATTAAGTCAAAGGATACCTCCAGCGGAGGGTGACAGCCAGTCCAAGAGAGTGGGACAGAAGATTTGGCTAAGATCTCGAAAGAGGATTTGGCCAGAATACGTTCCACCCAAGGAACTGAAGACACTAGATCTCGGCCAGAGATGGCCTCAATGTCTATCGACAGTGACACAACTTATCTGAAGATCTGAAGACATTATCACAGAAATTGTGAGTAAAATCGGCTATTATTTCTTTGATTTTTGAATCTGCAAAGCTTTAATTTTAAACGGCTTCTGTAAGAAGAGTCAGAAAGTGTTTTTCCGCTGTCTGGAGATTCAAGCCAGTTCGACCTTGGATTGTTTTGAACACTTGATAACATGCATTCCTTTCGAACTATCGTCATCTTAAAGCCCATGGATGTTTGAGAGATGTTGTCCACAATATCATTTTGTTATTGTTTTGGGAAAATTGTTTTCAATTTAGCCACTCAATGTTTACACAAAGTTGGAGCAGGATTCAGAGAAGACTTTGTTCATTTAATTTAAATACTTGGAAATCTGCCAAGACATCTTTAAAATCATGGAGCCAGAGATGAAGAAAGAGACATGTCTGAGGAACCACAAGTTGGCGGTCAAGCTTAGTCAAGGACAACCTGCCTGCCTGATGGAGAATAAGAATGAGGAAAACTCAATATGGGAACAAGTTAAGTAAGTAAGTAAGTAAGTTTAAGTAAGTAAATAAGTTTATTGACCAAGTATTCACATACAAGGAATTTGCCTTGGTGCTCCACACACAAGTAACAACATGACATACAGTGACAGTTACGAATGCCTCAGTAAACACTAAACATTAATAATAATAAAACATTAATGATAAAACACCATTGATTAAGCATGTGAACCAACAAAATAGCAGATCAAAGGGAGGCTACAGATTTTTGGCTGTTGAGTAGAGCATCTACTCGTGGATAAAAACTGTTTTTATGTCTGGCTGTGGCAGCTTTGACAGTCCGGAGACGCCTTCCAGAGGGGAGTGATTCCAAGAGTTTGTGGCCAGCGTGAGAGGGGTCAGAGATGATGTTGCCTGCTCGCTTCCTGGCCCTTGCAGTTAATGAGGTAATTGAAAGCTACAGAGAACTCATGTATCGAGAAGAAACAGATAATACACATGCTGCCTCCTTGAAAGAAACTGAGGAGAGAAACACATTCTGGAAACAGGTTACCAGATTAATTGAGAAACAGAAGAAACAAATGGAATCAGTACAGAACACGATCAAAGTGAAATCTAATATGAGCCATCTATGGAACCTCTGCCAAGAGGTTGGAAAGAAACAAAATGTGCTGCTGTGTTCACAGCCATCTCAGGAAGAACACATAAGACATGCCCAGTGGTGGGAAGACAAGGTAAAGATATTTAATGGTTTCATGGATAAAGCAGAGGAGTGGTTATCTGAAATTATATCACAACTTACGAGGTTAACTTAGCTGGAAGTACGAGACAACAAGGTGCCAGAAAGGAAGATGAGATAACACCACAAGATAATATCTCAAAAGTATCTACACGAGGATCAGGGCATAAATCTGGTTCTACAGCCAGTTCGGTATCAAAGGTTTCTGCTCATTTGGGTGTTGAAGCTGATCTAGCTGCTCTCTCAATAGAAGCAGATGCATTGAAGATGAAACATGAGATTGAGCTTCAAGAAGAGGAGATGAGCCATCAAGAAAAAGAGCTAACGCGACAAAAGGAAGAGATGAGATGACAAGAAGAACAAATGAAGGGGGGACTTCCGGTGATGCCATTTGGAGAAGTGGGTTCTCCAAACATTCCATTTGGAGAAGTGGGTTTTTTTTGAGGAAGCCGCTGATTGGTGGGAAGTGGACTAGGGAAAGCAGCTGATTGGTGGGAAGTGGACTAGGGAAAGCAGCTGATTTACAGTCAGATCCCAGCAGTTTGTAGTGATTTTATATTGTGTTGCTATTGTATCCTGTGTAAGGGGGGCAGTATGAAGGCCAGGGCAGTGTACTGTTCTGGATGTCAGATGTGGGAGGTCAGGGAATCTGATAGCCCTCCAGACGTACACATCTGCGCCAGGTGTGTCGAGATGGGGCTCCTAAAGGATCGTGTTAGGAACCTGGAGCAGCAGCTCGATGACCTCCGTCTGGTCAGGGAGAGTGAGGAGGTCATAGAGAGGAGCTACAGGGAGGTAGTCACTCCCAGACCACAGGAGGCAGACAAGTGGGTCACGGTTAGGAAGGGCAAGGGGCAGAGGCAGGGGCTAGAGAGTACCCCTGTGACCGTACAACTGGAAAATGGGTACTCGGGTTTGAGTATGATTGGAGGGGACAGCCTAGCTGGGGCAACAACAGCGGCCGGGCCTCCGGCACAGAGACCGGCCCTGATGCTCAGAAGGGTAGCAAAAAGAGGAGGGCAATTGTAATAGGGGACTCTATAGTTAGGGGGTCGGATAGGCGATTCTGTGGACGCAGTCGGGAGACCCGGATGGTAGTTTGCCTCCCTGGTGCCAGGGTCTCGCATGTGTCAGAACGTGTCCAAAAGATGCTGATAAGGGAGGGAGAGGAGCCTGATGTTGTGGTACACATAGGTACCAATGACATAGGCAGAAAAAGTGACGAGGTCCTGAAGGGAGAATTTAGGGAGTTGGGGGGAAAGTTAAAGAGAAGGACCAAAAGGGTAACGATTTCAGGATTACTGCCTGTGCCGCGTGACAGTGAGAGTAGGAATGAAATGAGGTGGAGGCTAAATGCGTGGCTGAGGGACTGGTGCAGTGGGCAGCGATTCAAGTTTCTTGATCACTGGGACCTCTTTTGGGGAAGGCATGATCTGTACGCAGAGGACGGGTTGCACTTGAACCCGAGGGGGACCAATATCCTGGCAGGGAGATTTGCAAAGGCTACTGGGGAGACTTTAAACTAGAAAGGCTGGGGGGAGGGACTCGGGTAGAGGGGGCTAGGGGACAGGGTGTGGGGCAAGAGGCAGAGAAGGGAAGCACCCGGACCCAAAATGTAGGCGAGAAAGATGAAAAAGATAATAGACAGAGAATAAAGGATGGTGGGTTTATAAAATGTGCATATTTTAATGCTAGGAGCATTGTAAGTAAGGTGGATGAACTTAGAGCCTGGATTGACACCTGAAAATATGATGTTGTGGCAATCAGTGAAACATGGTTGCAGGAGGGCTGTGATTGGAAACTAAATATTCCAGGATTTCGTTGCTTCTGGGGTGATAGAATTGGAGGGACCAGAGGTGGAGGTGTTGCATTGCTTGTCAGAGAGGATATTACAGCAGTGCTTTGGCAGGATAGATTAGAGGGTTCGTCTAGGGAGGCTATTTGGGTGGAACTGAGAAGTGGGAATGGTGTAGCAAACACTTTTAGGGGTGTACTATAGACCGCCAAATGGGGAGCGAGAATTGGAAGAGCAAATATGTAAGGAGATAGCAGATATTAGTAGTAAGCACAAGGTAGTGATTGTGGGAGATTTCAATTTCCCAAAAATAGACTGGGAAACACATTCTGTAAATGGGCTGGATGGTTTGGAGTTTGTAAAATGTGTGCAGGATAGTTTTTTGCAGCAGTACATAGAGGTACCGACCAGAGAAGGGGCAGTGCTGGACCTCCTGTTAGGAAATGAGGCAGGACAGGTGACGGAGGTATGCGTTGGTGAGCACTTCGGGACCAGTGATCACAATACCATTAGTTTCAATATAATTATGGAGCGAGTCAGAACAGGACCTAGAGTGGAGATTTTTGATTGGAGAAAGGCTAACTTTGAGGGAATGCGTGAGGATTTTAAAGGAGTGAATTGGGACACTTTGTTTCATGGGAAGGATGTAGAAGAGAAATGGAGGACATTTAAAGGGGAAATTGTAAGAGTACAGAATCTTTATGTCCCTGTTAGGTTGAAAGGAAATAGTAAAAATTGGAAAGAGCCATGGTTTTCAAGGGAAATTAGACACTTGTTTCGAAAAAAGAGAGATATCTACAATAATTATAGGAGGCATGGAGTAAATGAGGTGCTAGAGGAGTATAAAGAATGTAAAAAGAATCTTAAGAAAGAAATTAGGAAGGCTAAAAGAAGATATGAGGTTGCTTTGGCAAGAAAGGTGAAAGTAAATCCAAAGGGTTTCTACAGCTATATTAATAGCAAAAGGATAACGAGGGATAAAATTGGACCATTAGAGAACCAGAATGGACAGCTATCTGCAGAGCCAAAAGAGATGGGGGAGATATTGAACAATTTCTTTTCTTCGGTATTCACCAAGGAGAAGGATATTGAACTCTGTGAGGTAAGGGAAAAAAGTAGAGTAGCTATGGAAACTATGAGATTCAAAGAGGAGGAAGTACTGACACTTTTGAAAAAATATAAAGGTGGATAAGTCTCCAGGTCCTGACAGGATATTCCCTAGGACATTGAGGGAAGTTAGTGTAGAAATAGCAGGAGCTATGACAGAAATATTTCAAATGTCATTAGAAACGGGAATAGTGCCGGAGTATTGGCGTACTGCGCATGTTGTTCCATTGTTTAAAAAGGGTTCAAAGAATAAACCTAGCAATTATAGACCTATTAGTTTGACGTCAGTGGTGGGCAAATTAATGGAAAGGATACTTAGAGATAATATATATAAGCATCTGGATAAACAGGGTCTGATCAGGAACAGTCAACATGGATTTGTGCCTGGAAGGTCATGTTTGACAAACCTTCTTGAATTTTTTGAAGCGGTAACTAGGGAAATTGATGAGGGTAAAGCAGTGGATGTTGTCTATATGGATTTCAGTAAGGCCTTTGACAAGGTTCCCCATGGAAGGTTGGTTAAGAAGGTTCAACCTTTGGGTGTTAATGACGGAGTAGCAAGATGGATTCAACAGTGGCTGAATGGGAGATGTCAGAGAGTAATGGTGGATGGCAGTTTGTCAGGTTGGAAGCCGGTGACCAGTGGGGTGCCTCAGGGATCTGTGATTGGGTCCACTGTTGTTTGTCATGTACATCAATGATCTGGATGATGGGGTGGAAAATTGGATAAGTAAGTATGCAGATGATACTAAGATAGGTGGTATTGTGGATAATGAAGTAGATTCTCAAAGTCTGCAGAGAGATTTGGGCCATTTGGAAAAGTGGGCTGAAAGATGGCAGATGGAGTTTAATGCTGATAAGTGTGAAGTGCTACATCTTGGCAGGACAAATCAAAATAGGATGTACATGGTAAATGGTAGGGAATTGAGGAATGCTGTGGAACAGAGGGATCTAGGAATAACTGTGCATAGTTCCCTGAAGGTGGAATCGCATGTAGATAGGGTGGTAAAGAAAGCCTTTGGTGTGCTGGCCTTTATAAATCAGAGCATTGAATATAGGAGTAGGGAAGTAATGTTAAAATTGTACAAGACCAATTCTGGAGTATGGTGTACAATTTTGGTCGCCTAGTTATAGGAAGGATGTCAACAAAATAGAGAGAGTACAGAGGAGATTTACTAGAATGTTGCCAGGGTTCCAGCAACTATGTTACAGAGAAAGGTTGAACAAGTTAGGTCTTTATTCTTTGGAGCGCAGAAGGTTAAGGGGGGACTTGATTGAGGTCTTTAAAATGATGAAAGGGATAGACAGAGTTGACGTTTTTCCCATTGAGGGTAGGGAAGATTCAAACAAGAGGGCATGACATGAGAATTAAGGGACAGAGGTTTAGGGGTAACGTGAGGGGGAACTTCTTTACTCAGAGGGTGGTGGCTGTGTGGAATGAGCTTCCAGCAGAGGTGGTGGAGGCAGGATCGATTTTAACATTTAAAAGTAAAGTGGATAGGTATATGGACGTGAAGGGAATGGAGGGGTATGGTCTGAGTGCAGGTAGATGGGACTAGGGGAAAACAAATGGTCGGCACGGACTGGAAGGGCCGAGAGGGCCTGTCTCCGTGCTGTAATTGTTATATGGTTATATGGTTATATGATGCCATGGAGCACTGAACAGGCGCAGCATTTAACTCTGCTCCCGAAAAATGCAATAAATCACTTTAAAAAATGGTTTGGAGAACGGGACCGATTTAAAAATACTTAACGGAGCTGCCTGACGTCGCGCTGGTGACGTCATCAGAAATCACCGTGAAAATAACGGTGGTTAAAGGCACTTTTAAATGAAAAAAGTGATTCCTTCCCAAAGCCCTCAAAGATCTGTTACAAAACATCTTTTGAAAAATCAGCAAACCTCTGAATTAGCCTCTGAAATGGCTACAAGGGCAAAGGCTGAAATGTCTACAAAGGATAAAGAGCTGGAAGAAATAAAGCAGTCGGTAAGAGATTTAAGTTGTGAGATTGCTTCTGGGAATAAAAGTATGATGGAGAACATGACCCTTGGGAATCAGAAAATTATTGACTCGATTGGTAATTTAACTAAATGAATTGATGATGTGGAAGATGAATTAAATGTGAAAATCGATCGGGTGGAAAAATATTCCAAGGAAAAGTTTGAGTGTTCTCCAAGCTACTACAGCATATCAGACTGCTATGAAAAATATGGAAGCAACTATGAAAGAAATGTCCAAAGATATGCGGAGAATGCAGAAAGATCAGGAGCATGTCTTGGGGCAATTGGCTAAAATGACTGATAAATGCCTTGATTTGGAAGCACATTCGAGATGGCAGACTTTAAGATTAGTTGGTGATAGAGGGAAAGGAGGGGGAAGATCCTCGTGCATTCGCTGCCAACTTTCTTAAACAAGTAGTCAACCTGCCTGTCGAACCGAAAATAGATGTAGCACATCGGGTGGGAAGAGCACAATCAAGGCATGGAGCTCCCCCAAGACAGATCATAGTGAAATTTCGTGACATCTCAGCTTTGGAAGATATTATGAAAAAAATCCAATACGGAAAGAATATGATGTTTGGGGGGGATACCATTAGACTCTTCAGAGATTATCCTATTGAAATTGCAAAAAAACGAGAATTGTTTTCAAAGACAAGACAGATCCTGAAAGGAAATCAAGAAGTAAGATATGGTATAATATACCCTGCAAAAATGAGGATCACTTATAAGGGTATTGAAAGTGCATTTACTGACCCAGAAGCAGCACACAAATATGCTCAAGACATCATAAAAGAGATAGCTGTGTAAGTAAATCATCACGACTGTCAGGAGAAGGCTCTTTATTCTACAGATATCGGTGGAGGGGAAGCTGAGACCTTATCTTCTTTGGAATGCGAACTCAAGGACATTAGTTGTTCCATCTCGAATGAAATACCAAAAACAAGGGTGCGGCTGAATGGAGAAATTAATACGAACGGACTTGAAAATAAACTTTTTGAATTAAAGTCTTTTACAATTTTAATCCTACACTAACACAGAAACAACTGAATTAACATAGCAAAGCAATTGAATTTAATGCGAGCTGTTAAAATGCTATTATGTAATAATGTATTATAATGATTGACCCGGGGAGGGGAATGGGGGGTTAAATATAAGGAAATAGATTACTAACATACTAAAAAAAACTTACTTCTATTATATATTAGATTCCAGTTCCAGTTATGCTTGGGAGGAGGTGAGAAGATTCAGGCGCTTGGCAAACAGCCAGGAGTCTGACCCTGGTTAACCCCTTACAACCAGCAGCTTATTATTACTGAATGTGAAGCAAATGTAAGAATTGTTAGCATAAGTAAATGGTAGACAATCTGAAGACTTAATCAGATAAGACTTAATTAGATATATATATATATATTGTAATTTTGTTATATATAATTTGGTTTTGAATTGGCGCCCCCTCCCTTTTGCAAGATTTGTCAAGGAAGCGGAGCTAAATGTAGATTAACAACAACAGAAGTCAAAAAATATTTAACTACCACCATTAGGTGGCTAATTTGTTACAGTGTCATCATTTTTAGACACTATAATACCACTTAAAACATTTTTTTGGTCATATTATCTCACACTTTTTTGTCTTTTTTGTTTAAGGACAATTTTAAAGGGGATGTACCAACATAGCTTAATAGCCGCGATTGCTCCCCCATCACCCAGAGTCCTGGGGTATTTGGTTGCACCATATGACTTAAAGATATCAAAGTAATTTAAAATGCAAGACGATAAACAAAATAAATTTGGATGAATCACATTTTGTAGTTGGAACATAAGGGCTGCTAACAAACCAATTAAAAGGTGTAAGATTTTCGCACAATTGAAATCAATTAATTCAGATATAATTTTCTTACAAGAAACACATCTGAAACTGCAAGCTCAGACTAGATAGAAGGCAAATTGGATAGCTCAAACATATCACTCTTCATATATCTCTAAATCTAGAGCTACGTCAATTATTATTCGTAAAGGTATACCATTTAAATCAAAGATTATCATAACAGATAAAGAGGGGAGATATCTCATAGTTACCAGAGAGATCCACTCCACCCCAATCACCATGGTAAATATTTATGGGCCTAATTTTGATAATCCCCAATTCTTTAATAAAATCTTGAATATAATTTCAGAGTTTAATTATCAAAATGTGATAATTGGAGGAGACTTTAATTGTGTTTTAGATCCTTAACTGGATAAATCTGCACAACAAAAGAGGTGTAATATAAAATCTAAAACTAGTGAACTCCTAAATACATACATAAAAAACACAAATATAACAGATGTTTGGAGGATCGCTAATCCAGCTGGAAGGGAATACACATTTTACTCAACGGTACATAAAACCTATTCACGTATCGACTACTTTTTAGTGGACACAAAGGTAATTCCTTACACAATTAACCCAAAATATCATAACAGCATCATCTCCGATCACTCCCCATTAACTTTTTTTTTTAAATTAGAATGAACGCCCAATAAAAAATTGTTTTGGAGGTTTATTCCTCAAATCCCAAATGATCCACAAGGTGGTGTATATATAAAACAACAGATGGAACTTTTCTTTGAGACCAACGACACCCCAGATATCTCACCCGCTTTACTATGGGAATCTTTTAAGGCATTTATCAGAGGATCTATAATTTCATATCAAGCTTTTCAAAATAAAAAGAACAATAATGAACAAATGCAGTTAGAAGAACGAATTAGACAATTGGATCTAGATAATGCTAAAGAGCCAACTATCGATAAACATCATAAAATAACAACATTGAAATTTAAATTAAAAAGGATATTATATGCAAAAGTTATAAGATTATTTCAAATTACAAAACAGGAAAATTTTGAATTCGGTGATAAACAACATAAACTTTTGGCACATCAACTGAAAAAACGGGAAAAAGATCATACGATTTTAAAGATTAAATCAGATAAAGGAGAATTGTTAACATTACCTAATGATATCAATAAACGATTTGCTCAATTCTAGCAAAATTTATATACATCTAAAACATCAGCAGATAGTACTAAATTTATAAAGTTTTTGGATAACTGGAATCTTCCAAAACTTAATCTGCTCGAACAAGAGGAATTAGGAGCACAGGCCTCAATTAAGTAAATAGAAGAAACAATTGAGTAATGGCAAAACACCAGGACCAGATGGATTTAGTAATGATTTTTATAAAAGATTTTATGAGATAATTTCACCACGTCTACATAAAATGTACACATATGCTTTCAAAGAACAAACATTACCAGAAACATTAGAGGAATCAAAGATTACACTTATACCTAAAAAATATAAAGACTTAGAAGACCCTGGCTCATACAGAGCCATCGCACTGTTAAATACAGATCAAAAAATATTAGCAAAATTATTAGCAAGAAGATTAAGTAAATATGTTAGTAAATTAATAAACACGGATCAAACGGGGTTTATACCCAAGAGATACTCATGCAATAATTTGAGACGTCTGTTTAATATAATGCATTCATATAAAACTGAAGAACAATATTATCAATTATTTCATTGGACGCAGAAAAAGCATTAGTTCAAGTCAAATGAGATTATCTCGTTAAAGTATTGCAAAAATTTCAAATGGGAGAGAATTATATCTCATGGGTAAAACTATTATATGACAGGCCGTCTGCTAGAGTATTAACTAATAACATGTTGTTTCCAAAATTTCAACTATCCAGCGGCAATAGGCAGGGATGTTCACTATCACCTCTGCTATTTGCGCTTATAATTGAACTTCTAGCCAAAAGTATTAGAATACATCCGAATATCCATGGTTATAATACAAAATACTCAAATAACAAAATATCATTATATGCAGATGATGTACTATTGTATATTACAAAATCGCAAATCAGTTTACCAAATATATTACATTTAATAGAGGAATTTGGATCCTTTTCAGAATACAGAATAAATTGGAATAAAAGTGAAATTATGACCATAAAACCGCAAGACGCGACACACCTGTTAAAATTCCCTTTTAAAATTGCTACAGAAAAATTTAAATACTTGGGAATTAAAATCACCAGAAATTATAAATCTTTATTTAATGCAAATTATATGCCCCTACTTACTAAATTAAATGCCCTGATTCAATTTTGGAAAACTCTTCTGATGTCTTTAATAGGCCGAATAAATGTGATAAAAATTATCTTTCTACCACAAATTTTATATTTATTCCAATCAATACCAATATACTTACCTAAAAAGTTAAAAAAAAAAAAAAACTGGATTCTGATATCACAAATTTTATATGGGACTATAAATCCCGCAGTATTCAAAGAAGACATTTGTGCAAATCTAAAGAATTTGGTGGATTAACACTCCCTAATTTTTTGTATTACTATTGGGCAGCAAATGTCAAAAATGTGATTCACCTGTTGGACAATTCAGCCCAACGGGTGATTGGATAGTAATGGAGAGAGAGGATTGTTCCCCTTTTAATATAGGAGCGATCCTTCTCTCACCAATAAAATGGAATAATACAATATACAGTAAAAATCCAATTATTCATAGTACTATTAGAATTTGGAAACAAATAAAATTAACCCTTAAATTAAGAAATCTATCACTTCTCTCTCCCAGAGTTAATAATCCGTCGTTGAAACCTTCCACTAACGATAAATCATTTATACATTGGGAAAGAATAGGAATGAAAACGTTTGGAGACATGTATGAGAATGGATTTTTTTTAATCATTCCAACAACTACAACTTAAATACAATCTGAGAAGTAATCAATATTTTAAATATTTTAAAATTCATGATTATTTGAAAAAATATTCACAAGAATACCAAAATCTGACTCCAGACCTATTAGACGAAGCTATGAATAGAAAGGCGGACTCAACTAATTTAATATCATACTTGTATAATATCATCCTAAATATAGAAATACCATCATCCGATAGAATTAAAAGAGATTGGGAACAAGAACTAGATGTAAAAATCTCGAAAGAGAGTTTGGATAAACACTTGCTATATGCACATAAATGCTCGATTAATGTAAGACATATTCTAATCCAATTTAAAATCCTACACAGATTATATTATTCGAAAACTAAAATAAAATCTTTCCAAATGTTTCCCCCATTTGTGATAAATGTCTATCTCAAGAAGCAACTTTAGCACATTCCTTTGTTTTTTGCATAAAAATACAAACATTTTGGAATTAAATCTTTGAAATTTTTGCAAAATTATTTGAAATAAAATTGGAACCGAACGCAGAATTGATTATTTTTGGAACAATGGAAGTTGGTTTTGTGCTGATTTTGTTCCAAAAGAGTTTCCTCAATTATGGCTTAATAATGCCAAAGAACCTCATACTTAAAATCTGGAAAAACGCTCCCACACCAACGGTAAAAATGTGGATTTCAAATATGTCTGAAATATTACACCTCGAAAATATGAGATTCATCCTAGCAGGCAAATCAGACCTATTCCAAAAGATTTGGTCTCCATTTATAGACTTATTACAAGCATAGGGTGCAACATAACTTTGAAAATAAACGGTTTCAGGACCTCGCGAGGGGTGTGTAAAGATAAGTAGGTACATCCCTTTTATCTTATCTTATTTTCTTATATTTTCCTTTTTTACATTTTTCTCTTTCCTTTATTCATGTTTTATGCCTCTACGGGTTCTTTCTTTTCACTCTCTCACGCACTTACTATCTTATCTAACGTTCTCTATTTTTCCTTTTCTTAAAGTTTAAAACAAGAAGTGGTACATTAAATGTATTTATGTACTTATACTACTGTAATGTCCATTACTTCTAATAAAATGAAATATTAAAAAAAAGAACAGATGAAGGAAGAGATGACGTGACAAAAAGATGAGGATATGAGGTGACAAAAGGAACAGATGAGGCGACAAGAATAAGTGATGAGATGACGAGAAGAACCGTGAAAGAAGAGATGAGATGATGAGAAGAACAGATGAAGGAGGAGATGACGCGACAAAATGAACAGATGAGGCGATGACAGGAACAGCTGAGGCGACGACAGGAACAGCTGAGGCGATGAAAGGACCAACTGGAACTAGACACAAAGATGGCGGTGGTCAAATCAAAGAAGGAGATACTGGAATGTAACGTTTAAAGATGCAGCTCCAGATAACTGAAGATGTTGAGCTCTAGACCAAGAGAAAAAAACTGCTCCAAGTGAGTCAGCAGATGGATCAATTCCACAATCGAGGTCCACATGATTTCATGGCTTAGAAAACCTATTGGAACAGATTCAGATGGGTACAAATGGGTGCTAGATCGAAACAAACTACTAATGGGGCGTCTATGGAGGCTCGAGACAAACCAATAGCGGACCATGCTTTTCGGTGGGCCTGATGCTAAGGCTCGAGCAAGCCAATTTGAGTCACAGAGGCCTGTAGCCAAGCCAAGGTTATCAGGATGGATTATTGGCATTGGTGAAAAGTCAAGCTGAATTCATAGCTCAACAAAATACCTCTATCATTCTACTACCAGCAGAAATTCCCACATATAATGGAAATCCTTTGCAGTATGAAGCTGTTGTAAGGACGTTAGGAGAAGTATTAGAAACGAAAATTACAGAAGAAAAAGAGCGCTTACGATTTCTGGTGAAGTACACACGCGGAGATGTTCATGTACTTGTAGAAAGTTGTCAAAATGAGCCCAGGCAGCCATGGCTATAAAAAGGCGAGAAGGAATGCTGTGGAACAGAGGGATCTAGGAATAACTGTGCATAGTTCCCTGAAGGTGGAATCGCATGTAGATAGGGTGGTAAAGAAAGCCTTTGGTGTGCTGGCCTTTATAAATCAGAGCATTGAATATAGGAGTAGGGAAGTAATGTTAAAATTGTACAAGGCATTGGTAAGACCAATTCTGGAGTATGGTGTACAATTTTGGTCGCCTAGTTATAGGAAGGATGTCAACAAAATAGAGAGAGCACAGAGGAGATTTACTAGAATGTTGCCAGGGTTCCAGCAACTATGTTACAGAGAAAGGTTGAACAAGTTAGGTCTTTATTCTTTGGAGCGCAGAAGGTTAAGGGGGACTTGATTGAGGTCTTTAAAATGATGAAAGGGATAGACAGAGTTGACATGGATACGTTTTTCCCATTGAGGGTAGGGAAGATTCAAACAAGAGGGCATGACATGAGAATTAAGGGACAGAGGTTTCGGGGTAACGTGAGGGGAACTTCTTTACTCAGAGGGTGGTGGCTGTGTGGAATCAGCTTCCAGCAGAAGTGGTGGAGGCAGGATCGATTTTAACATTTAAGAGTAAAGTGGATAGGTATATGGATGTGGAGGGAATGGAGGGGAATGGTCTGAGTGCAGGTAGATGGGACTAGGGGAAAACAAATGGTCGGCACGGACTGGAAGGGCCGAGAGGGCCTGTTTCCGTGCTGTAATTGTTATATGGTTATATGGTTATATGGTTAAGATTACTTAAAGAACATTTTGGCTATGAACTGAGGATTGCTAACACATACATGGAGAAGGCCCATGCTTGGAAAGAAATCAAGCCAGAAGATGGGAATGCATCGAGTAAATATATAATATTTCTGAGAGGTTGTTGCAGCTCGATGAAAAATCTCGGCCACATGGAGGAAATGAATCTTGCGAGTAATACTGGAGTCATCATTAGCAAGTTGCCCAGAAAAGAGATAAAGCAGGCGAAATATTGGATAAGAAGAAGCGAGTAGCCAGGCTACGAGACCTGGTGAAATTCTTAGAAAGAGAAGTGCGGCACATGTTAGAACCACACTACAGGACTATTGAAAATCATAAACCGATTGCAACTAACAAAGGTTCTATCTTTACCAAAACTGAAGAAATATCAGAACCTATGAGAAATCATTTTGCTATCACAACCATACGTGTGGAAAAGGCTGATAGAATGAAAGGAAATGTATCTACTAGCAAGCAAATAGTGTTTTGTTTGTTATGTGATGAAGTTGGTCACATCATAAGATGGTTTCGAAGATTCAAGATGAAAGAACATGAAGATAAGATGGATTTCTTGAAAGAGAAGGGTATCTGTTTTGGATGTTTGAAAAAAGGACATATGGGAGAGACTATAAGAGTCCTAAAATGTGTTATAAATGCAGGCAATATCATCCTGAAGCACTTCACACTGAAAAAGAGCTACCAGAGCATTGGAAAGGGGAAGAATTGGAACAAATAGATGAAGAGCTACCAGAGCAAATAGAAGAGGATGAACCAGAGCAAACAGAACAGAAAAAGAAGGCAACTACTCGTCATGCTATCACCTCGCCTCAAGTAACTACTCGTATTGGGTTCTAGTATCTATCAAGTAACTACAACATATCAGGTTGAAGCTTGTAATGTTTCTATCCTACCAGTACAGGTAAGGAATAGTAAGACGAATACACTGTTGCAAACATATGCTTTTTTAGATCACAGAAGTTCGACTACCTTTTTCACAGAAAACCTGACGAGAAGGCTGAACATAACAGAAGAGACTAAGATTCAATTACGTACCATGGCTAGAGATAAAGAGAGCAGGAGTAATGACATTACGAGTATGGAGATATCCAGTTTGGATGAGGGTAATTTTATGCCAACATCTGAAGTGTTTACTCATGGAACCATGCCTGTTGGATGTCAAAATATACCAACAAATGAAGACTTCAAACAATGGCCTTACCTGAAGGATGTCAAGATATCTAAAATAAATTCTAGTGTTGATCTACTTATCGGAACAAATGTTTTGAAGGCATTAGAACTTATACAGATTGTGAGGAGCCAAGGTGATGGACTGCATGCTACGAAAACCCGACTTGGATGGGTTATCTATGACTCCTTGAAAAGGTATAACGAAAACGAGAATCAGAAGAACTATCCTACCATTGCTGTTAATCAAATATCTAATGATAAATTAGAAAAGCCGGTGTTGAAGCTATACAATCATGACTTCAATGAAAGTACCAGCAAGGAATATGAAGATATAAGTCGAATGAAGAGTTGAAGTTCATGGATATTATGAACTACTCAGTAAAGATTGACGGACACTATTGTCTGGACTTACCTTTCAAACATGAAAGTGTTAATCTGCCGAATAATCGTCGTATGGCAGAGCACCGTACCCAGAATTTGAAACGCAGGTTTGGCGAGAATACTAAATTTCATGAAGTAAGAATCTCTTTGCAGAATAATTTCTACGTAGATGATTGCTTAAATTCCATGTCTACTGAGCAGGAAGCAATTCAACCAGTAGAACATCTGACTTCCCTTTGCAATAAGGGAGGATTCACACTTTCCATGTGGATCAGCGACAATTGTGAAAGCAATTAGATGATAGTAAGAGTAAATGAGAACTTACCAGTTTGAAATTTGATCTTGATTTTATGATGAGTTATGATGAGCGATTACGTGAAGAAGGCCATCAGTCCGCATGCGGTGTGAAATCACAGATAAGAGAAGTTCACCTGAAGATAGTAAGATTTGGAGAACTAGAACTGCCAGATGACCTTGATAATATGAGGGTTGGGAGCGGTGGGCACGTAATCGCTCATCGTAACTCCTCAAAAAATCAAGATCAAACTTCAAACTGGTACGTTCTCATTTAATCTTACTATTTTACTTCGGAGTTACGTGAGTGAGTACGTGAAGATTTCAATGCTCTGTGATTTGACGCCGGATACGAGTCCAAGCGTCACATACTGAATGGATTGACCATGGATGAGTGAAAAAGATTAACGCATTTAGACATAACATAGTTAGGTAACAATACTGATGCTTTAATTATTTAAAAAAAAATAGTAACCCCTCCCATCCTGGGGGGAAACTATAGAATAGAATCTAAAATGGTACGTGCAATCACCCCCGGTCCGAAAAATTGGTTTGGTTGTAAAACTGGTGGAACATTGTTCATTGGCCCATCCTGCAGCCACTAGGATATTGTCGAGGGGGACGTCCATTGCCCTCGCTGCTGACGTAGATGCTGCCCTAGTGGAGTGAGATTTAAAACTGTCAGTGTTCACTCCAACACTCGCCAGAACCTCCTTTAACCATCTGGAAATGGTTTGTGCTGATACCTTGTGGAAAGCTTTCTTATAACTGATCAGGACAGATAACTCAGAGCCTCTGAGACTCTTGGTGACTTTTATGTATTGGTGTATATGTGATACTATACATAACCGTGGATCCTCGGGTATGCCAGGAACTCAAGCTTGAGCCCTGACACACCCGGCCTGCTCTGTTTGATTAAATCATATATGATGAAGGTTATGGTATTTACATCGGTAGTCATGTTGTCCAGTCGTAGCTTGTGCAACATCTGGACTTGTTGTGCTGTTACCAGTGCCATCAGCATGACCATCTTAATGGTGAGTTTAGATAAGGATAGGGAGGAAGCTGGCGCCCATTGGCGAAGCAGTGTAAGCATCACGATTGGGTGGTATGGAATTAAAAATGCCCTTCGTGAACCTCGTTATTAAGGGATGTGTCCCTACCGATTGATGCCCCGTTCCCAGCACTAAATAAGAAGATAGTGCGCTTCTGGCACTATTGATGGCACTGTAGCTTAATTTATGATCATAGAATAAGGTTGATTGGAACTCCAGGACATCCATGATGCATGCTGTATCATATGATTGGTTGGAGACATGACAGTACATCTCCCATATTGTTTTTGTGTACTGTCCCTCCAGGCCGCTGTAATCATACAGTATGCCCGTATGCCTAATCATGACAGCTATGACAGAAATATTTCAAATGTCATTAGAAACGGGAATAGTGCCGGAGGATTGGCGTACTGCGCATGTTGTTCCATTGTTTAAAAAGGGTTCAAAGAATAAACCTAGCAATTATAGACCTATTAGTTTGACGTCAGTGGTGGGCAAATTAATGGAAAGGATACTTAGAGATAATATATATAAGCATCTGGATAAACAGGGTCTGATCAGGAACAGTCAACATGGATTTGTGCCTGGAAGGTCATGTTTGACAAACCTTCTTGAATTTTTTGAAGCGGTAACTAGGGAAATTAATGAGGGTAAAGCAGTGGATGTTGTCTATATGGATTTCAGTAAGGCCTTTGACAAGGTTCCCCATGGAAGGTTGGTTAAGAAGGTTCAATCTTTGGGTGTTAATGGCGGAGTAGCAAGATGGATTCAACAGTGGCTGAATGGGAGATGTCAGAGAGTAGTGGTGGATGGCTGTTTGTCAGGTTGGAAGCCGGTGACCAGTGGGGTGCCTCAGGGATCTGTGTTGGGTCCACTGTTGTTTGTCATGTACATCAATGATCTGGATGATGGGGTGGAAAATTGGATAAGTAAGTATGCAGATGATACTAAGATAGGTGGTATTGTGGATAATGAAGTAGATTCTCAAGTCTACAGAGAGATTTGGGCCATTTGGAAAAGTGGGCTGAAAGATGGCAGATGGAGTTTAATGCTGATAAGTGTGAAGTGCTACATCTTGGCAGGACAAATCAAAATAGGATGAATACATGGTAAATGGTAGGGAATTGAGGAATGCTGTGGAACAGAGGGATATAGGAATAACTGTGCATAGTTCCCTGAAGGTGGAATCGCATGTAGATAGGGTGGTAAAGAAAGCCTTTGGTGTGCTGGCCTTTATAAATCAGAGCATTGAATATAGGAGTAGGGAAGTAATGTTTAAAATTGTACAAGGCATTGGTAAGACCAATTCTGGAGTATGGTGTACAATTTTGGTCGCCTAGTTATAGGAAGGATGTCAACATAATAGAGAGAGTACAGAGGAGATTTACTGGAATGTTGCCAGGGTTCCA
Organism: Okamejei kenojei; assembly: GCA_035221665.1. NCBI lineage: Eukaryota > Metazoa > Chordata > Chondrichthyes > Rajiformes > Rajidae > Okamejei > Okamejei kenojei. The sequence goes on from CM069131.1 coordinate 152,805,497, forward strand.
GCAACTATGTTACAGAGAAAGGTTGAATAAGTTAGGTCTTTATTCTTTGGAGCGCAGAAGGTTAAGGAGGGACTTGATTGAGGTCTTTAAAATGATGAAAGGGATAGACAGAGTTGACGTGGATAAGCTTTTCCCATTGAGGGTAGGGAAGATTCAAACAAGAGGGCATGACATGAGAATTAAGGGACAGAAGTTTAGGGGTAACGTGAGGGGGAACTTCTTTACTCAGAGGGTGGTGGCTGTGTTGAATGAGCTTCCAGCAGAGGTGGTGGAGGCAGGATCAATTTTTAACATTTAAAAGTAAAGTGGATAGGTATATGGACGTGAAGGGAATGGAGGGGTATGGTCTGAGTGCAGGTAGATTGGGACTAGGGGAAAACAATTGGTCGGCACGGACTGGAAGGGCCGAGAGGGCCTGTCTCCGTGCTGTAATTGTTATATGGTTATATGGTTATAAAGAGACTAAAACAGGAACAAGAAAGTACTGGGAGGGAGCTTGCTAAAATGAAGTATAAATGTACGGACTTGGAAGCAAGATCAAGGAGACGAAATTTGAGGATAATTGGAGTAAAAGAAGGAAAGGAGACTGGACAAAACTTTCAGGAGTTTGCTGCCAATTTACTCAAACAAGTACTTAAGCTGCCTGAAGCCCCGAGAATAGATATGGCTCACCGGGTCCGACGTAAGGCTCAAGCAAGCTTAACTGCCCCCCCCAAGACAGATTATTCTGAAATTCTATGACATTTCAACCCTGGAAGGAATTATGAAAAAGATTCCATATGGAGTGAATTTGATGTTTGGAGAAGACAAACTAAGATTCTTCCGTGATTTTCCAGCTGAAGTCATGGAAAAGAGGAACACGTTTACAAACAGAGAAGGCTACAGAAAGAGGTCTCGGAGTAAGATATGGGATAGTATATCCCGCTAAATTGAGAATTTCTTATAACCATGTTGAACGTGCATTCACGGATCCCGATGAGGCATTTAAATATGCACAAAGTATCACAAAGGAGGTCTACTGATCGTTAGGAGTTGGTCTCCTACAATAACATCAAGGAGAAACGACAAAGAAAGGATTGTGTCTCTTTTTTTAACAGACAAAAAAGACTGCTCTTGTTAAAATGGCGTACCTTCCTCGAGGCACTGTCTAGACATTTTATCTTTGGAATGTTAATTCAAGGTCGGATTTTATGTTTCATCTGAACAAAGGACTGACAAAGAAGAGAAACTGTGGCGGGGAAAATAAATTGAAAATATAGTGTATTATTACCCATATCACACATCTGAGGTATGCTTTTACAAAATTGTATTCCCTTCGTTTTTACTGCCAGCAGGGGTAACAGGGGAATATTTTCTTGTATTCCCCTTTCTTGCAAACGCCTATGGACTTTACCTGTTAAAACAGTGGGGAATATAGTCTTATATTCCCCTGGTCTCACATCCGGGAACTTGGCAACGTGACGCTGCGTGGGAAATTTAGAATATTCAAACGGCAGACAGGAAGACTGCCGCGTCCATTTTGGTTAAATTTTAGGGAGTGCAGAGAAGGTTCACCAGACTGATTCCTGGGATGTCAGGACTGTCTTATGAAGAAAGACTGGATAGACTCGGTTTATACTCTCTGGAATTTAGGAGATTGAGAGGGGATCTTATAGAAACTTACAAAATTCTTAAGGGGTTGGACAGGCTAGATGCAGGAAGATTGTTCCCGATGTTGGGGAAGTCCAGGACAAGGGGTCACAGCTTAAGGATAAGGGGGAAATCCTTTAAGACCGAGATGAGAAAGACTTTTTTCACACAGAGAGTGGTGAGTCTCTGGAACTCTCTGCCACAGAGGGTAGTTGAGGCCAGTTCATTGGCTATATTTAAGAGTGAGTTGGATGTGGCCCTTGTTGCTAAGGGGATCAGAGGGTATGGAGAGAAGGCAGGTACGGGATACTGAGTTGGATGATCAGCCATGATCATATTGAATGGCGGTGCAGGCTCGAAGGGCTGAATGGCCTACATCTGCACCTAATTTCTATGTTCTATGTTTACGTGGAAGTCCGCCGAGCTGAGATGTTCAGATTTTCCTCTAGATGTCTGATATAGGTAATAATAACTATATTGACTGTCCTCTTCGACTCGGGCAATATGAATCTACTTCAGACAATATATGTCGTATCCCCCTAAAGGCCAGTCAATATTCTATTAATATAGAATATTATCAGTGGACTTGTATATAGAAATTTATGATTTAACAAACATATAATTACATATTAACATAAAATATAATTAATAAAATTGGGTAATATTAAGGCATAGCTTAACTATAGCTGATGTTTATTTCATGATGTTAATTATTTGCTAATAAGACTAACGAGTTAAATATGATTGATAAGTATTAATTACATAATAACCAACAACTATGTTACAGAGAAAGGTTGAACAAGTTAGGTCTTTATTCTTTGGAGCGCAGAAGGTTAAGGGGGGACTTGATTGAGGTCTTTAAAATGATGAAAGGGATAGACAGAGTTGACGTGGATACGTTTTTCCCATTGAGGGTAGGGAAGATTCAAACAAGAGGGCATGACATGAGAATTAAGGGACAGAAGTTTAGGGGTAACGTGAGGGGAAACTTTACTCAGAGGGTGGTGGCTGTGTGGAATGAGCTTCCAGCAGAAGTGGTGGAGGCAGGATCGATTTTAACATTTAAAAGTAAAGTGGATAGGTATATGGACATGAAGGGAATGGAGGGGTATGGTCTGAGTGCAGGTAGATGGGACTAGGGGAAAACAAATGGTCGGCACGGACTGGAAGGGCCGAGAGGGCCTGTTTCCGTGCTGTAATTGTTATATGGTTATATGGTTATTCACATCCACTGTTCGTTCAGTCAGTCCGAGTCCCAGGTATGGCCTCCTCAGAATCTACAAATCAATAAATTGATTTGGTCATGTAGTGGGTGGTTACCCCCCGTTACTGGATGAACCAGCAGGTCCCTGCTTTTGGGGACAGCCATGAAAGGCTGTGTTATCATTCCTAGGCCTTGTGGGAACCAAGACTGTGTAGACAAGTCTGGCACTACCAAAATGCCTGTGGCATTGTCTTGCTTAATTTTTGCCAAGCATCGGCTGATGAGGCAAAATGGGGGAAAAGAATACAAGAACAAGAATACTTCCCAATGCAATGAAAATGCATCGAACTGCCACTGCCCCTGGGTGTGGTTCCCATGACACATATTTGGGTAACTGGTGATTCAATCTGGATGCAAACAAGTCAATATCCGGCATGCCATACCGGGCGACAATGTCGTTAAACACTTCATGATTCAACATCCATTCTGTGTTGTCATTGAAATTCCGCGATCTAGTGTCCGCCAACATTTGTATCTACCTGGTAGGTAGATTGCTGAGACCCAAATGTTCCTTGCAATACACAAGTGCCAAAGAAGGTTTGCCAATTTATCCCAAGATACAGACTTAATTCCACCCATGTGATTGACATCCGCCACCACTGCAGTGCCCATATAGTGCTCCCAACAACTCTAAGTAGTTAATACCATGTTGCTGAAGGTTTAAGGACTCCCGCACATTCCATCTACCTCCGCAGCTAGAGATGGTATATGTTGCTCCCCATCTTAGGGCGCTTGCATCAGTTTGTAAGATAACCGATGGTGTATCAATTACATTTTTTCTGGAGCTATGATGTATATTCGTTACCCACCATTGTAATTTAACAATGGCCTCTGCTGGTAATCACATGGGTCTACTGAATTGGCCTACATGGGATTTGAGTGCCTGTTCCTTTGCACACTGAAAATTTTGATAGTGCTAAGGCCCGAATTGCTCAGCTGGTAAGGCAGCCACAAATCTGCCAATTACACTTGCTGCTAGTCTAATTGAAGGCTGCTGTTTAACAATTAAATTGTTGCAGGCTTCTATTAACTCTAATTGCTTGCCCCTTGGCAGAGTCACAGACATGTGAATTCAGATAATTGTAAACCCCAGGTAATCAATTACCCTGGTAGGTGTTAACTGGATGGATTAGAAACCCCAATCTCTCAAACATGAGTTTGCTGGCTGAGACGGATGATTCAGCTGATTCCTTGGTGTCCCCGATGATTAGAATGTCATCCAAATATACCATGACTTTGTGATTCTGAGCTCGTAGTAGCCCCAGAACTGGTTTTAGTAGTTTAGTAAATAGTCTAGGAGCTGAAGTCAGCCCATTAGGCAAAGATTTGAACTGCCTCAATTGTCCCATCCAATTACATTTCAAATATCTCCTGTGAATTGGTACTGAGTAATATGTATCTTTAAGATCATTGCATGCCATATAACCCCCTTTCGAAACCAGTTGGATGGCAGTGCCAAGTTATCCATTTTGAAATGTTTATACTGCACAAAGGTGTTGAGTTCAGTCAAGTCAAGAATGATACGACATCCTCCATCCCTTCTCTGCTTGGTGAATATGTTGGATACAAATTGGTGAGGTTCCTGATGCACCTCTGAATGACCTCTTTTTTGTATAAAGCCTGTTTCAGCTTGTACATCCAAACTTTCCTGTTGTGAAAACACACATGTGTGGTTTGGTAAATGTTGTGTGGGTCGTAATGAATCAAGAAGGAACTCAATTTTGAAACCTTGTATATTGTGCAGTATAAACGGGTCTGCTGTGATCCAACTCCATTCATCCAAGAAATGTTGCAATATCCCCCCAACCTGTGAGTGAGTCATGTGTAAGGTGTTCCACAAAGAACTAGATTTACCTACCTCAGACGTTACTGGCGGTACGGTGCTGGTCTTCATCCTCGAGGTTTGGGAAGTAGAGCTGATGGCAGGTGCCCTCCGCGCATCCTTGCCGTGGGCCAGCTGGGGCCATTGCCTAAAAAAGACCTTGGTGCCTCCAGTTCGAGTCTTCCTCCAGTTCCGGAGCCCCTAGGCAGGTATCGCCTGGTACTGAAGGGGGCATAGGGGTGTGCCCGGTATGATGAGCCCCTGGGTGTGGTTTGGGCTCTGCTCATGAGACAGATGGTCTTACCTCATCATCCAGCTCCCGGACCTGCTTCGGCAGATCTGCCCAAAGTAGGTAATTGGCCGTCTAGATGTTGCTGGCCTTGCACAGCACAGCAAATTTGAGGTTTAGTGCCGGCCGTATTGCATTTTTGCGCGGGCAATTGATCTCAAAGTGGGCATTACACATTAGCGCCACTGCATCCTGCTGTGTTTCAGTCAGCAGCTCCCCATCGACAGACCTTGCAAAGGCCGTGATACCAGAGGCCAGCAATTTCAAAATTTTCTGGAGCTTAATTTCCTGGGCTCTTACACCCGCTCCAATATGACCCCAGATGGAGTGGTTTACGGCTAGCAAATTTAGGGAGGCACAGTTGGCAGGAGTATGGTCCCTGTTTGTGCTCTCCTCCATTGCCAGATCTTTGAGCTGGTGTGATGCCAAATAATTTATTGTGGTGGTTAGGTCTTCATCCAGGGGTGCTCCTGTTGGAGAAGGTATGGCAAATTTGGATGCCAATAGTGGCACTTCAGCCCCGTGCCCCCGGGAGTGCTCACCTGCTGTGCCTCCATACTCTGGGTCAGATAAATACTGACTCCTTGTACTCCCTTCTCCAGAGAGGGAGACACTTTGCAGCCCTGTAAACGGTGCTGCTGGCACGGGCTCCTGTGGAGACCTGTGCTGATATTGTTCCCTCCTCTGGAGCATATCGTTCTGGAGCCACCTCTCCATAAGGTGCTCCATCTGGAAAGTCATCCATAGACGCTTCCCAATGAAGGAGGGGATCCCTCCGGGCCCGACTCATCTGAGTCTACGGGCCTCGCAGACTTTTGTGTGGCCTTTCGCCGCAGTGGGACTGCCACGGCGCTTTCCACGGGCACCAAGTCTGCTGTCGCTGGCTCCACCGCCAGCGACATGGAAGGCGATACAGACAGTTGCCCGCTACCCGTCGTCGGTAGCCGGCTTCACCACAGACCATCTCTTCACCTTCGACATATTTTGGTTCAAACTTGCTGCAAACACAAGAATTATAGAACCCGCCAATATGACCTCAGAGTAGTTTTAAAAACACATACCTGAGATTTTTAAACTTACCGCTGGAAGGAGCGACGCGCCTGCCAGTCAGTCGTTGGCGCATGCTTCAGAAGCAATGATGCGCATGCTTCAGAAGTAATGACGGCCTTCTTCACGTAGTCACTCACATGACTCCGAAGTAAAATAGCGCCAAAGAAACCATAGAGTTGTATTTGGAGTAAGATGATCTGCCAATGGAAAAAGCATTGGGAATTACCAATGTTGTCCAACTGAAATATGTTAACACAGAAGAAAATCCTGTGAATGAAGTTTCCAGAGAACCAGCAGCAAACTGCTTCTTAAGCAATAAGAGATGGATCAATGAACTAAAGTCTCTTTGTAAGCCAGACAGAGAATGGCCAAAGCTTGCGCTGGGATTTGAAATCTCTGCGAATGGTCAAACCTAACGGTGAACTTTATTACTAAAATCCTGTTAGTTTCTTGAAGGATTTTCACACGTCAACATTGTTGTTACAACACATCCATGATTTGATCGGACATGGAGGAAGACGTTTCATGCTATCAAATCTTTGGGCTGTTATGTTTTGGACTATATATTGGGCAACATTTGCAAAGGCTACTGGGGAGACTTTAAATTAGATCGGTTGGGGGGAGTGACTCAAATACAGAAGGCAAGTAGTCCGTTTGTGAGGCAGGAGGCAGAGAAGAGAAGCAGTCAGACGCAACACGTAGGGAGGAAAGAAAAAAAAACAAACGGAGAATAAGAAGTGGAGGGTTTCTTAAATGTGTGAGCAGAGAGACAGAGGGGTGTAAAATGAGGATAGGAGCAATAAGTAGCAAGGTGAAAAGTGGCAGGCAGACAAATCCAGGGCAAAAATCTAAAAGGGCCACTTTTCAACATAATTGTAAAAGGGCCAAGAGTGTTGTAAAAACAAGCCTGAAGGCTTTGTGTCTCAATGCGAGGAGCATTCGTAATAAAGTGGATGAGTTGAATGTGCAGATTGCTATTAATAATTATGATATAGTTGGGATCACAGAGACATGGCTCCAGGGTGACCAAGGCTGGGAGCTGAACATCCAGGGATATTCAATATTCAGGAGGGATAGATAGAGAGGAAAAGGAGGTGGGGTAGCGTTGCTGGTTAGAGAGGAGATTAACGCAATAGAAAGGAATGACATTAGCTTGGAGGATGTGGAATCGATATGGGTGGAGCTGCGAAACACTAAGGGGGAGAAAACGCTAGTGGGTGTTGTGTACAGGCCACCTAACAGTAGTAGTGGCGTTGGGGATGGCATCAAACAGGAAATTAGAAATGCGTGCAATGAAGGAAAAAACGTTATATGGGTGACTTCAATCTACATATAGATTGGGTGAATCAAATTGGCAGGGGTGCTGAGGAAGAGGATTTCTTGGAATGTATGCGGGATAGTTTTCTAAACCAATATGTGGAGGAACCAACGAGAGAGCAGGCTATTCTAGACTGGGTATTGAGTAATGAGGAAGGGTTAGTTAGCAGCCTTGTTGTACATGGCCCCTTGGGCAAGAGTGACCTTAATATGGTTGAGTTCTTCATTAGGATGGAGAGTGACATTGTTAATTCAGAAACATGGGTCCTGAACTTAAAGAAAGGTAACTTTGAGGGTATGAGACGTGAATTGGCCAAGATGGACTGGCAATTGATTCTTGAAGGGTTGACAGTGGATATGCAATGGAAGGCATTTAAAGACTGCATGGATGAACTACAACAATTGTTCATCCCAGTATGGCAAAAGAATAAATCAGGGAAGGTGGCGCATCCGTGGATAACGAAGGAAATCAGGGATAGTATCAAAGAAAAAGATGAAGCGTACAAATTAGCCAGATAAAGCAGCCTTCCAGGGGACTGGGAGAAATTCAGAGACCAACAGAGGAGGACAAAGGGCTTAATTAGGAAAGGGAAAATGGAGTATGATAGAAAACTGGCAGGAAACATAAAATCTGACTGCAAAAGATTTTATCGATATGTGAAGCGCAAAAGATTAGCTAAAACAAATGTAGGTCCCTTGCAGTCAGAAACGGGTGAATTGATCATGGGGAACAAGGACATGGCAGACCAATTGAATAACTACTTTGGTTCTGTCTTCACTAAGGAAGACATAAATAATTTGCCGGAAATAGCCAGGAGATCGTGGGTCAAATGAGATGGAGGAACTGAGTGAAATCAAGGTTAGTCGGAAAGTGGTGTTAGGTAAATTGAATGGACTAAAGGCCGATAAATCCCCAAGGCCAGATAGGCTGCATCCCAGGGTACTTAAGGAAGCAGCCCCAGAAATAGCAGATGCTTTAGTGATAATTTTTCAAACCTCTTTAGATTCTGGAGTAGTTCCTGAGGATTGGAGGGTAGCTAATGTAACCCCACTTTTTAAACAGGAAGGGAGAGAGAAAATGGGGAATTACAGACCAGTTAGTCTAACATCGGTAGTGGGGAAACTGGTAGAGTCAGTTATTAAAGATAGGATAGCAGCACATTTGGAAAGTGGTGAAATCATTGGACAAAGTCAGCATGGATTTTCGAAGGGTAAATCATGTCTGACGAATCTTATTGAATTTTTTGAGGATGTAACTAGTATAGTGGATAAGGGAGAAGCAGTGGATGTGTTATATCTGGAGTTTCAGAAGACTTTCGACAGGGTCCAACACAAGAGATTGGTATACAAACGTAAAGCACATGGTATTGGTGGTTCAGTATTGATGTGGATAGAGAACTGGCTGGCAAACAGGAAGCAAAGAGTAGGAGTGAACGTGTCCTTTTCAGGATGGAAGGCAGTGGCTAGTGGGGTGCCGCAAGGCTCAGTGCTGGGACCCCAGCTATTTACAATATACATTAATGATTTGGACGAGGGAATTAAATGCAACATCTCGAAGTTTGCGGATGACACGAAGCTGGGGGGCAGTGTTAGCTGTGAGGAGGATGCTAGGAGGCTGCAGGATGACTTGGATAGACTGGGTGAGTGGGCAAATGCATGGCAGATGCAGTATAATGTGGATAAATGTGAGGTTATCCACTTTGGTGGCAAAAACAGGAAGGTAGACTATTATTTGAATGGTGACTGATTAGGAAAAGGGGAGATGCAGCGAGACCTGGATGTCATGGTACACCAGTCATTGAAAGTAGGCATGCATGTGCAGCAGGCTGTGAAGAAAGCGAATGGTATGTTGGCATTCATAGCAAAAGGATTTGAGTACAAGAGCAGGGAAGTTCTACTGCAGTTGTACAGGTTCTTGGTGAGGCCACACCTGGAGTATTGCGTACAGTTTTGGTCTCCTAATCTGAGGAAAGACATTCTTGCCATAGAGGGAGTACAGAGAAGGTTCACCAGACTGATTCCTGGGATGGCACGACTTCCATATGAAGAAAGACTGGATAGACTCGGCTTGTACTCGCTGGAATTTAGAAATTTGAGGGGTGATCTCATAGAGACTTACAAAATTCTTAAGGGGTTGTACAGGCTAGATGCAGGAAGATTGTTCCCGATGTTGGGGAAGTCCAGGACAAGGGGTCACAGCTTAAGGATAAGGGGGAAGTCTTTTAGGACCGAGATGAGAAAATCATTTTTCACACAGAGAGTGGTGAATCTGTGGAATTCTCTGCCACAGAAGGTAGTTGAGGCCAGTTCGTTGGACATATTTAAGAGGGAGTTGGATGTGGCCCTTGTGGCTGAAGGGATCAGGGGGTATGGAGAGAAGGCAGGTACAGGATACTGAGTTGGATGATCAGCCATGATCATATTGAATGGCGGTGCAGGCTCGAAGGGCCGAATGGCCTGCTCCTGCACCTAATTTCTATGTTTCTATCATGCCTGATTTTAAGGGTTTGGTGCACACGGTACGACTTTAAACTAAAACCAGTGTTTTAATAAGATTAATAATCAAGTTATGCTTGCTTCTGGAAGGCGAAAGTGAAGATGAAGAATTCTGATTGCAGATATATACTGCATGCTGTTTTTTCTCGTTAGCATAGTGGTTAGTATCCCCGCCTGTCACGCAGGAGGCCAGGGTTCAATTCCCTGATTTTTGCTTTTGATATATGTGAAGCTTTCATGGCTACTTTTTTGATGTTTATTGATAATAGTAAGATTAAACGAGAACTTGCCTGTTCGAAGTTTGATCTTTGTTTTATGAGAAGTAACAATGAGGGATTACGTGAAGAAGGCCCGCCTGGCGCTGGAACGGCATACTTCAAAGCAGCGGCATGAAAAACACAGAACACAATAGCCAGAGTAAGATAGTAAGGCTCATTATAGATTTAGAACTACCAGATGATCATTCATTTTATGAGGGTGTGGAGTGGAGGGCACGTAATCCCTCATCGTAACTCCTCATAAAACAAAGATCAAACTTCGAACAGGCAAGTTCTCGTTTAATCTTACTATTTTACTTCGGAATCACGTGAGTGACTACGTGAAGAGTTTGAAGCTTTCTGTGTTTTTCATGTCGTAGAATTCTTCCATACGACAGTCCGGCTAGGTCAACACATACATGAGAAAACCAGACTAGTTTTAGTTCTTTTCATAATTTTTTTTTTTTTTTTTTTTTTAATGATAAAAGAACATATAATAACCCTCTTTATACCCGAGGGAACCATTACAAAGTGATAAAAGATATAAGTGATAACATAATTGATCATATTAATCAATAGTGAAACAAAGCAGGTGACTATAGTGAACCCAACACCGCGTGTCCAAAGCCTGTCATTGTGTGAACAGGTTTATCGTAGAACTTTGAAAAAGTTTCTTCTTTACTCCACCCTGCGGTTTCTAAAATATGCTCGAGCGGTACGTCCTGCACCTTCGCCGCGGATGTAGCTGCTGCCCTGGTGGAGTGAGATTTGAACACATCAGTGTCTACTCCTGCTAAAAGTAACACCTGTTTTAACCACCTTGAGATTGTTTGTACTGAAGCTTTTGTGTGTGGTTTCTTATGCGTAATCATTAATGTTTTTTCATTACCTCGAAAGAGTTTTGGTAATTTTTATATATTGGTTTCAAATGTCTAACTACACACAATGTTGGATCAATAGGATAAGCTTGAAAGGTTACCTTTGCTCCAGTTCTTCCTGGTCTGCTTTGTTTGATCAGATCGTAAACATAGAACACAATGTTATCTGTAGTCACATGCATACAGTCTAAACGCAACATTTTTAATGTTTGCACCCTTTGAGCTGAAACCAATGCCATTAACATTACTAATTTGAATGTTAATCTTTCCAATGACAAACCTTCGATTGGAGTCCATTGCCTAAGTAAAGTAAGTACAATGCTAACATCCCAAATCTCTGTATATCTTGGTTTTGGCGGGTTTTTGTTAAAGATTCCTTTCATAAATCTGGATATTAATGGATGTGATCCAATTGATTTCTGGTCAGATATTTGTCCTAAATAAGATGATAAGGCACTACGTGCACTATTAATGGCACTGTAACTTAAGTGTTGTTTCAAAATGCAACTCGGCAAGGAACTCCAATACGTTTGCAATGTTCACAGTATGATAAGATATATTTGACTGTCTGCAAAATCCTTCCCATTTCTTTTATATGTGTCATATATTGTCTCTGTGTGCTATCTCGCCATGATGCGGCTATAACATCCATAGTTCTATCCGACAATCCAAGCTCCTGTAGTGGTCTGGTCAAAACCTGCAGATTAACAAATTCATATAAGCATGTAATGGATGAATTTCTTTGGTTACTGGTTTTATCAATAAATCACTGCTGTTAGGAATTGACATATATGGTTCTTTAATCATGTTTAACATCAATGGGAACCACGGTTGTGTTGGCCAATTTGGGATTACCAACAATCCTGTGGCAGAGTCTTGTCCTATTTTCTTCAGACATTGCTGAACCAGAGCAAATGGTGGAAAAGCATAAAAGAACATATTCCCCCAGTGTAATGAAAAAGCATCTACTGCTACTGCGTCTGGGTCTGGTTCCCAAGACACATATTTAGGCAACTGATGATTTAGTCTTGATGCGAACAGATCAATGTCTGGTAACCCATATCAAGTCACAATTTTACTGAAAATTACTGGGTTCAGCATCCATTCTGTGTTATCTTTAAATATCCTTGATCTATTATCTGCCACCACATTGTCTTTACCTGGAATGTAGTTTGCCGAGATCCAAATTTGGTGGTTAATACACCATTGCCATATCTGATTGACCAAACAATCACATGATACCAATCTGACTCCGCCCATGTGATTAATATATGCAACAGCTGTTTTATTGTCTAATTGTATTAGTACATGTAGATTCTTTTTTGTAGAACAATATGCCTTCAGTCCATAAAAAGCACCCAACAATTCTAAATAGTTAATACCATATGTTTGGAGAAACATTTCCTCTTGGACAGTCCATCTACCTCCACAACTGGAGAATGAATCTGTTGCCCCCCATCCGAGAGCGCTAGCATCTGTTTTGTAAAATCACTTCAGGCTGTTGTATCAGAATGTTTCTAGCAGGTTGTGGGACATTTTCAACCCACCATTGTAATTCAATAAAGCTTCTTTTGTTAATTGCATAGGCCTATCAAAATGGCCTGCTCTCTTTTTTAGAGCTCTTATTTTGTCCCTTTGAAGGTTTTGGTAATGTAATGGACCAAATTCCACTGCAGGAAATGGCTTGTTTTATGTTCATTAAATATGGCATGTGTCTTTAAATTTTAGACTGCCTATTATATTGTGGGTCGGATTTATGACGTATTTTAGTGCGTGTTTGGAGCTAAGTTTCTTGCGCAGAAGCTTAGTTTTTAATTTAGTTTTGGACCAACCCTTTGACCATGCGGAGTGTAACGGACACACGAGGAGTTTTCTAACATTTAAAGCAATATGCTGGAGTTTGAAGAAGATTATAGTGTATGAGTCGGAAGAAGTTTGAATGTTCCTTATTGTTTTCATTCAACAATAAAGAGTCTATTAATCAAAAGACTGTGTTATGAAGATTTATCTGTGAAGAAGCTCTGAAGGTCTCTGACGGAGAGTTTGCATGCGCATAACGACATTCCCCTTAACCATGTAGTCCGCTTAGCGGCTAGAGGGAGTAATCGCTTGAATGTTATAAAAATCTGCTGCTACACCACCAACTGAGTCATGGAAGTATTTTTTTTAATTGATTGCCAGGAAATGTACTGCTTTACATGCTACAATAAAATTGTAGTTGCTTTGAATTTCTCAATCCATATTTTTTTTCCAGTTCCTAAAACAGATAGTATTACCAGTATTTGGAGAAGATATCCAAGTGCAAGAGTAATTGAAGCTTTCATTCATTTTTTAAAGCTTTCATGACGCTGTCTTCAGGCTTCATTCCTTTCGATAAAAATGAATTGTTCTACCAATTGCAAATTTTCTGAAGGTATAGATTGTACATTAATGCACATATATTGAGATACAGACAATCACTGAACACCAACCAGAAGCAATTGCAATTTCTGTACATGAAAGTAGTCTATGATGTGCAGAATGATATTATCATTACAAGTTGTTTGCAGTAAAAGCTGTTTAGATTCAACATTGCAAGGATTGTTGTTCAAGCATGAAATAGGCAAAATCATAGTAAATTTGAAGATTCAGCGGGGCATGCCTGATTTGAGTATGCACTGTGCAGCTGCTCAATTAGTCTTCTTAGATTCTTTTATGTGACTGTCAGAAGATTAAATGGAATAAAAATTTGACTTGGATTATTAGAATAATTACATTTTTTAATGCATTTGTAACCAGTGGACAACTCAAAAGGCTAGAGCTACATTTTTTTTTAAATAATATAGTCCCTGTTGTAATATGGTTCAATTTATGTGCAGCAAACTCCTGCAAACAGCAATGTAATCATAACTACAGAATCTGTTGGTCAAGAATTCAGGGAATAATATCCATGCACTTCTTTGATAGTGCAAAGACATAGTGGCAGGTCCGTGGAAAACAAAACTCAGGAAAGTATTTATCAGTTTTCTCTACTTCCAATCCAAAGTTATCTTCTCTATTGACCATTACCCCATTAACCAAGGCTGCTCCTTTGCACAATAAGGTGTCCACATTGAAGCAGGATTTTGTATTACATTTGCTATTTACAGGTACATGTATTTTCCACTTGTGCAAGGGAGCACATTTTGTTACGTTACAGCTTTATTTTAAAATGGATTAAATTCATTTTTTTTTATCATTAATCTACACACAATACCCCAGAATAAAGAAGCGGAAACAGGTGCTTAGAAAGTAATTAAAAATAACTAACTGAAATATCACATTTACATAAGTATTCAGACCCTTTGCTATGACACTCAAAATTGAGCTTAGGTTCTTCCTGTTTCCATTGATTATCCTTGAAACCTTTCTACAACTTGATTGGAGTCCACCATTGGTAAATTAAATTGATTGGACATGATTTGAAAAGGCACATACCTGTCTATATAAGGTCCCACAGTTGACAGTGCATGTCAGAGCAAAAGCCAATGAAGATGAAGGATTTATCTGTAGTCCTCCAAGACAGGATTGTGTTGAGACACAGATCTGGGGAAGGGTATAAAACAATCTTTGCAGCATTGCAGGTCCCAAAGAGCACAGTGGCCTCCGTCCTTCTTAAATGAAGAAGTTTGGAGCCACCAGGACTCTTCATACCCCTGGCCACCCTGCCAAAATGAGCAATCGGGGTAGAAGGGCCTTGGTCAGGGAGGTGATCAAGAACCCGATGGTCAATCTGACAGAAGTCCAGAGTTCCTCTGTGGAGATGGGAAAAACTTCCAGAAGGACAACTATATCTACAGCACTCCACCAATCAGTACTTTATGGTAGAATGGCCAGACGGAAGCCACTCCTCAGTAAAAGGTGCATGACAGCCCACTTGGAGTTTGCCAAAAGGCATGAGAAACAAGATTCTCTCATCTGATGAAACTGAGATTGAACTCCTTGGCCTGAGTGCCAAGCGTCACGTCTGGAGGAAACCAGGCACCGCTCATCACGTGGCCAATACATTACCTCTGGTGAAGCATGGTGGTGGCAGCATCATGCTGTGAGGATGTTTTTCAGCAGCAGGAACTGGGAGACTAGCCAGGATCTAGAGAATGATGAATGGAGCAAAGTACAGAGAGAGCCTTGATGAAAACCTGCCCAGAGCATTCTGGACCTCAGCCTGAGGTGGAGGTTCAACTTCCAACAGGACAATGAGCTTAAGCACACAACCAAGACAAAGCAGGAGTGGCTTTGTGACAAGTCTGTGAATGTGCTTGAGTGACCCCAGCTAGAGCCCGGAATTGAACCCAATCGAACATCTCTGGAGGGACCTGAAAATAGCTGTGGATCGATGCTCCCCATCCAACCTGACAGAGTTGAGAGGATCTGTAGAGAAGAATGGGAGAAATTACCCAAATACAGGTGTGCCAAGCTTGTAGCGTCATACCCAAGAAGACTTGAGGCTGTAATCGCTGCCAAAGGTGCCTCAACAAAGTACTGAGTAAAGGTCTGAACACTTATGTAAATGTGATATTTCAGCTATTTCTTTTTAATTATTTAAAAGTTTTCTAAACACCTGTTTAATTAAAATTTCTAAACACCTGTTTTTGCTTCTTCATTCTGGGGTATGGTGTGTAGATTGATGATGAAAAAAAAGAATTTAATCCATTGAAAAATAAGGCTGAAATGTAACAAAATGTGGAAAAGTGAAGGGGTCTGAATGCTTTCTGAATGCACTGTATGCGTAAGTCAAAATTTGACTCACATCTATGCTTTACATTTTCCCGCACTCACCTTAATCTGAAAGCTTTCTGGATGATATGCATTGCAGCTATTGTATGGTGGTGATGGAGTGAATGAATAGTTGTGTTAAGACTTTTAAATTGTCATATGCTTTGAGACCAAACTAATGAAATTCTTCCTTGATTGACCTTTACAAGCACATTAACACAACAACACAACAAATAAATGTACACTGAACAATAGCACAATACATTATTAGTAATGCCAGGTAACCAGATCATAAAGGTACAAGCCAAAGTAAAGAGTGCGACCTCATACGAAGTCCATGGTAGTTTGATGCTGATGTAGAATTGTGGTTAGGGTTGTGCAGGGAGGTTCAATAGCCTGGTGGTTGATGGGGAGAAATGACTTAGTGTAACGAATGAAGTATCAATCAAGCAGGCTGCTTTTTCATGGTGCTGTACTCATTCATGCAAGTCGAGTGTATTTTATCACACACCTGACATTCATCTTGCAGATGGTAAATAAGCTTTGGGGAATCTGGAGGTGTTGATTCTTCATAGTACATTGGTGTTTATTTCAATGTTAATCCACTTACTGTTAATGGCAGAAGATTTGGCAATATTGAAAATAATGCTATTGAATAACACTGTTAGTTGTTTTTTTTTCTTGTTGGATATGGCCATTGCCTGGCACTTTGGTGACATGAATGCTATTTGCCCTTTATCACTGAGTGTCTATTTTTGCAAGATTTCACAGCATGTTGTCATGGACTGCTTAATTTGCTGAAGAGTTATGAATAGAATTAACCATTATGCAATCAAGAGTGAACATCCCCACTCGATCTAATGACAGAGATAAGGTCATCGGTGAAGAAGCTGAAGATATATGGGCCTTGAACTTATCTCTGAGGAACTCCTGCAGTCATATTCTTGATCATTTCTAATTGAACTCTAATAACTCAAACATCTCCCTATACATTAACTAGGACAACAGTGAGTAGCGTATTTCACCATTGATTCACATTTACTTCAGTTTTACCAAGGTTTGTTGCTGCCACATTCACTCACATCCAATGGTTTTCCACAGTTTGCAGTTTTAATTTAACAGTAGCATGCCAATGTGTCAACATAACATTGTGTTGAGAATGCAAAATGAACACAGAAACAAGTCGGGCCATCAGAAAGTAATGAAGTCATATTGTGGATGCAGGATATATGAATGTTTCAAACTTTGTTGGGGTTTGCATGAAAAATAGGCACTGCCTCATAAATGGTTTACTTGAACTTCTGTTCATAAATCAGCTGTAGTGGTTGGACACATTTAATTTTGAACTGTGTCGCATGCTGTCGGTGTAAACAAATTTAAAAGATGCCTTCTGTTCTTGCCTGCAGGAAGGAACAAATCAAATTGTTAGTTATCATCAATTTCTGCTCTGGAGTTCACCAGTTGACATTAAAACTTGTAATTAAATGTATTAAATACATATTAAAACAGAGGGATTTGTAATTTGCAAAGCAAGCAATATGCTTCTCTACTCAAATTTCACTTTATATGTAATTCAAGATCTTAAGTATGAAATTTGTAAATTAATTTCTTATTGCAAACCTGGGTGAATTTAATGTTAATGTATTTCCATTTAAAATCCTATCAATAGCATGAATATTGCATAATTTTCAAACACATTTATTTCATACAAGTCTGTTTTATTTTTACTTTTAAATAATCCACATACTGATTAAATGCAGGATAAAGTTTATTTTTAGTGTAAGCTTCATAGTGCAAGATTTGATCTTAGGAATAAACACCCACATTTTCAAAATTTATATTACACAAGTTGTAAGATAAACAAAAAGCACACCTGGCCAAAATGCCCTCCTGTTGAGTTGCACTGAATGCTCTGTATCATACTGAATGTGCATCTGGGATCTGCTCTTAGTGCTATATAGCACGTTTGCCATTTATAGTTGCATGAATCCCACTGGTCCAGAAGTATATCAGAGCAGGGCTGAACATCATTATGGGGCATTTTGTGTTTATCAATGTAATAGTAATAAAACTTGAAGTTGGAATACACCGATTATATCATAGGTTGCCATAAGAAGTGCATCATTCTGGTAAGACACAAAAAGCTGGAGTAACTCAGCGAGATAGGCAGCATCTCTGGAGAGAAAGAATGGGTGACGTTTCGGGTCGAGACCCTCTTCAGACTTGTTAGGGATAAGGAAAACAAGAGATATAGATGGTGATGTGGAGAGATAAAGAACAATGAATGTAAGATATGCAAAATAGTAACGATGATAAAGGAAACAGGCCATTGTCAGCTGTTTTTAGGATGAGAATGAGATGCTCGTGCGACTTGGGTCGGGGAGGAATAGAGAGAGGGAATGCCGGGGCTACCTGAAGTGAGAGAAATCAATATTTATACCACTGTGCTGTAAACTACCCAAGCAAAATATGAGATGCTGGTTCTCTAATTTGGAGGTATTGTGACAGGTGTTGCAGGGGAAGGTACCTGGGGAGGGGGTGGTTTGGGTGGGAAGGGATGAGTTAACCAAAAGTTGCAGAGGGAATGGTCTCTGCGGAAGGCAGAAAGGGGTGGAACTGGGAAGATGTGGCTGGTGGTGGGATCCTGTTGGAGGTGGCGAAAATTTTGGAGGATTTTTTTTGTACGCGACGGCTGATGGGGTGGACGGTAAGGACTAAGGGGACTCTGTCTCTGTTGTGATTAGGGGGAGGGGGGCAAGGGCAGAGCTGCGGGGTACTGAGGAGACATGAGAGCCTCATCTATGATGGGAGAGGGGAACACCCATTCCCTAAAGAATGGGGGCATGTCGGATGTTGTGGTATGGAACACCTCATCTTGGGCGCACATGCGGCGTAGACGGAGGAATTGGGAGTAGGGGTTAGAATCTTTGTAGGAAACAGGGTGGGAAGAAGTTTAGTCGAGATAGTTGTGGGAGTCAGTGGGTTTGTAATAGACGTCAGTCAATAGTCTATTTTCTGTGATGGAGACTGTGAGATCAAGAAAGGGGAGGGAGGTGTCGGAGATGGTCCAAGTAAATTTGAGTGCAGCATGAAAATTGATGGTGAAGTTGATGAAGTCCATGAGCTCTGCATGGGTGCAGAAGGTAGCACCGATGCAGTTATTAATGAAACCGAGTTCGGGGATGGGGCCAGTGTACGCCTGGAACTGGGATTGTTCATCATACCCTACAAAGAGGCAGGCATTAGTGTGTCCCATACGGGTGCCCATAGCTATGCCTTGGAGGAAATGGGAGGAGTTAAAGGATAAGTTGTTGAGGGTGAGAACCAGCTCCACTAGGCTGAATAATGTGTTAGTAGAGGGATATTGGATGGTTCTTTGGTCGAGTATCCCACCACTAGCCATATCTTCCCATCTCCACCCCTTTCTGCCTTTTTCATGCTACAAACAGCTAACAATGGCCCGTTTCCTTTATCATTGTCATTTTTTTGCATATCTTTCAATGATTGGTCTTTATCTCGCCACATCACAGTCTGTATCTCTAATTTCCCTTATTCCTAACCTGTCTGAAGAAGGGTTTTGATCCGAAATGTCACCCACTCCTTCTCTCCAGAGATGCAGCCTGACCTGCTGAGTTATGCCAGCATTTTGTGTCTTTCTTTGGTAAACCATCATCTGCAGTTCCTTGTTAAAACAACAGCAAAGTTTGACATACAACTATTTGCCTAAAGCTATTCATTGTCAACTCCGAAAATATCTGTAAACAAAAATCTACTGATTTAATTTTCCCATCTCCATATGAAAAAATATTAAAAAATGAAACTCTGTGTGATCTTTGCCACACTGGGAAGTGACCAATATATTGTTAATTCCTCAATGCCCTTGCAAAGATAATAGTGTGCCAGTTTGTTGATATATGACATTCCTTCTGATTAAGCCACATTGTAGTTACATCGATACATAGACACAAAGAAAATAGGTGCAGGAGTAGGTCATTCGGCCCTTCGAGCCAGAACTGCCATTCAGTGGCAGTGCAGGCAGTGAAGAAAGCGTGTTGGCATTTATAACAAGAGGAATCGAATATAGGAGCAAAGAGGTCCTTCTGCAGTTGTACAGAGCCCTAGTGAGACCACACCTGGAGTATTGTGTGCAGTTTTGGTTCCTTAATTTGAGGAAGGACATTCTTGCTATTGAGGGAGTGCAGCGTAGGTTTACAAATCCCGGGATGGCGGGACTGTCATATGCTGAGAGAATGCTGGGCTTGTACACTCTGGAGTTTAGAAAGATGAGAAGGCATCTCATTGAAACATAAAAGATTGTTAAGGGTTTGGAGATGCTAGAGGCAGGAAACATGTTCCCGATGTTGTGGGAGTCCAGAACCAGGGGCATAGTTTAAGAATAAGGAGTAAGCCATTTAGAACGGAGACGAGGAAACACTTTTTCTCACAGAGAGTGGTGAGTCAGTAGAATACTCTGCCTCAGAGGGCGATGAAGGCGGGTTCTCTGGTTGTTTTCAAGAGAGAGCTAGATAGGGCTCTTAAAAATATCGGAGTCAGGGGATATGGGGAGAAGGCAGGAATGGGGTACTGATTGGGGATGATCAGCCATGATCACATTGAATGGCGGTGCTGGTTCGAAGGGCCGAATGGCCTACTCCTGCACCTATTGGCTATTGTCTATTGTCAATGTGATCATGGCTGATCATCCACAATCAGTACCCCGTTCCTGCTTTCTTACCATACCCCCTGATTCCGCTAGCCCTTAGAGCTCTATCTAACTCTCTTTTGAATCCATCCACTGCCTTCTGAAGCAGAGATTTCCACTAATTCACAACTCTGTGAGAATGTTTTTTTCCTCATCTCAGTTCTAAATGGCCTACCACATATTCTTAAACTGTGGCCTTGGGTTCTGGACTCCCCCAACATCGGGAACATGTTTCCTGCATCTACCATGTCCAATCCCTTAATAATTTTATATGTTCTATAAGATTCCCTCTCATCCTTCTAAATGTCTGTGAATACAAGCACAGTCACTCCATTCTTTCATGATATGACAGTCCCGCTCCAGCTCCAGCTGCGGCCCGACTCTGGAGCTCCAGCTCCAGCTCCAGTTGCGGCCCGACTCTGGAGCTCCAGCTCCAGCTGCGGCCCGACTCTGGAGCCCCAGCTCCAGCTTCAGCTGCGGCCCGATTCCGGAGCTCCAGCTCCAGCTCCAGCTCCAGCTGCGGCCCGACTCCGGAGCTCCAGCTCCAGCTTACAGTCGGTGGACTGTCGGGACATTGGGAGCTCGCGGGTCCAGGTGGGAGACCGCTCCCGCAACACAACTTCTCCAGCCCGTGTCACGGAGTTGAAACGACCCGGAGCGGGGCCGAACATCGCCCGGTGCGGCTTTAATCGCCTCGGGACATTCCAGCGCCCGCCGGGGGCTCCAACTTTGTGACTTTGGGTCTGGAATGGGGCGCGGCCTCAATGGCAGTGGGACTTAACACCGCCCGCCTGGGGCTTCGACATCGCGAGAGAAATCGTGCGCGGGAGAGAGAAGAACTTTGCCTTCCATCACAGTGAGGAGGAGATTTACTGTGATGGATGATTGTGTGAATTGAATTGTTTGTGTGTTTTTTTATGAATTGTTCTGTTTGTATGGCTTGTAGAAACGGACTTTCGTTCGAGCCTCTCTGAGGTTCGAATAACAAGTAATAAAATCAAATCAAATCAATTGTGAACCTACGCTGCACTCCCTCAATAGCAAGAATGTCCTTCCTCAATTTAAAAGACCAAAACTGCACACAATATTTCAGGAGTGGTATCACCAGGGCCGTGTACAAGTGCAGAAAGACCTCTTTGCTCCCATTCGCAACTCCTCTCGTTATGAAAGCCAACATGCCATTAACCTTCTTCACTGCCTGTTGTACCTGCATACTTACTTTCAGTGACAAAAGGGCATGTCCCACTTGGGTGTCATTTGCGCGTCACGCAGATGGCGCGCAAATATTTTGTACATCACACTATTCTGAGGCACCACACGCCACTGCCTAGGTCTCCACACACCGTGCGCACATAATGCGCACCATGCTCGCATCACGTGCGTGGCACGACGCGCGGGTCGTGCGTCGTGGCGCATATAATATGATGCATAAATTACGTGCAAATGACGCCCAAGTGGGACAGGCCCTTAATGTACAAGGACAGCCAGGTCTCGTTGTACTTCCCCTTTTCCTAACCTGACACCATTCAGATAATAATCTGCCTTCTTGATTATGCCACCAAAGTGGATAACCTCACATTTATCCACGTTATACTGAATCTGCCATGCATCTGCCCACTCACCCACCCTGTCCAAGTCACCCTGCATCCTCATAGCATCCTCCTCCAGTTCACACTGCCATCCAGCTTTGTGTCATCTGCAAATTTGCTAATGTTACTTTCAACTGTTTCATTGAAATCATTAATGTATATTGTGAATAGCTGCGGTCCCAGCACCAAGTTCTGCTATTGGATGAGGGCATCAGGATTCATAGTCATAATGTCATACAGCATGGAAACTGGACCCTCGGCCCAACATGTTAATGCCAGTTAAGGGAGAAAAAGGTGGGAGCACCCCCTCTGCTGCTTTCCTTCAGCCTGAAGAAGGGTCTCAACCCCCAAAACTGAGTGGTAATTGAATCATACATAATAAGATTAAACAAGAACTTACCAAGTTCGAAGGTTGATCTTTATTTTACGAGGAGTTGCGGTGAGGGATTTCGTGAAGACCCCGCCAGCACACATGCGCGACATCCTTCAAAGCAGCGGTGTGGAATCACAGAACGCACCATGACTGAAAATAGTAAGATGAAGAACGTAGAACTTCCGAGTTGACCTTATGATAGAGGGTGGGAGCGGGGGGCACGAAATCCCTCACCGCAACTCCTCGTAAAATAAAGATCAACCTTCGAACTTGGTAAGTTCTCGTTTAATCTTACTATTTTACTTCGGAGTCACGTGAGTGACTTCGTGAAGATTTCAAAGCTCTGTGATTTCACGCTCTGGACAACGTCCTTGCTATCACACGGCCACAATTCTGATAGAGGAAGGCTGTTAATGCAGTTCAGTCGAAACTGGCTGAAAAATAATACAATTTATTAATCAAATAGTAACAAACAAATAACCCCTAATTCGGGGACAGACATTCACTGAGCAGCTCCCAGCACAGCTTCTGCGAATGTCACGGGGGCAACCAGTGGCTTATTGTAGAACCTTTGGAAGGTTTCTTCACTGGCCCAGCCCGCGGTGGCGAGGATGTGGTCCATGGGCACCTCCATGGCCCTCGCCACTGATGTGGATGCAGCCCTAGTGGAATGAGATTTAAAAATGTTAGTAGCAACTCCTGCAAAATGGGGGAAATGCGTAGCAAAACCATTTCCCCCCAATGGATAGAAAACGCATCCATTGCTATTGCCCCAAGGTCTGGTTCCCAAGACACATACGTTGGTATCTGATGGTTCAACCTGGACGCAAAAAGGTCAATATCTGGTGTCCCGTAGTGAGCTATAATGTCTCCAAAAATTTGGGGGTTCAACATCCACTCGATGTTGTCATTGAATACTCGTGACCTGGTGTCCGCCACTGTATTAAGCTTCCCTGGCAAATAGGTCGCTGTAATCCAAATATTCCTCTCGATGCACCAGTGCCAAATTGTGTTTGCCAATTCATCACAAGATAGCGACCTGATACCACCCATATGATTGATGTAAGCCACCACTGTTGTGTTATCTATTTGGAGGCGGACATGTAAGTCCCATGAGTTAGTACAGTAAGCCCGCAGTCCATGAAACGCCCCTAACATTTCTATATAATTTATCCCATGTGACTGAAGGAAGGTAGACTCACGAGAGTCCCATCTGCCACCACAACTGGACATAGTGTCAGTTGCTCCCCAGCCTTGTGCGCTTGCATCAGTCTGTAGCACGACGGATGGGTTGCTTACTATGATGGGTCTGCGACACTCGCTAATATTGTCAATCAACCATTGTAGCTCGGTTCTAGCCTTTGGTGGTAACCGGATTGGTCGATCAAAGTGCCCAGCATTTGCTTTTAATGCTGCGATCTTTGTTCTTTGTAAACATTGGTAATGTAGCGGTCCGAATTGTGCAGCTGAGAATGTAGCTACCAATTTCCCTATTACTTTTCCCGTTTGCCAGATGGTCGGTACCCTGGTGCAAGCAAGACTGTGGCACTCTTCTTTTATAGCGGTAGCTTTATTGGTTGGGATGGTGATCATCATTAAGGTAGTGTCTAGGGTGAACCCCAAATAATCCATTACCCGGATGGGTGCAACTTTGACTTGTCTGGATGGATTACAAATCCCAGCTTCTCGAATAAAGCCTTAGTTGCTGCCACTGCCCGTGTAGCCAATTGGAGGGTCTGACCCACTATTAGGATATCATCTAAATATGCCATGACTATGTAATTTTGTTGTCGGAGAAGAGCCAAAATAGGTTTTACTAATTTTGTAAATAGCCTAGGGGCTGTGGTGGTACCATTGGGCAATGCTTTGTATTCCCACAATAGTTCCTTCCAGACAAATTTCAGAAATTTTCTGCGAGATTCAGTGATGGGCACTGTATAGTATGCATCTTTTAAATCGATGCATGCCATAAAGTACCCCGGGTAAAGCATCTGCTTTAATGGTATCCATTTTAAAGTGGGTATATTGTACAAAAGTGTTCAGCTCAGTTAGGTCTATTATAATTCGACACCCCTCATCTTTTTTAATGTTGGTGAAAATGTTGGACACAAACTCAAGGGGTTCGTGCGTTGTTTTCCCAATCATCCCTTTTGCTGCTAGCCGTACAATTTCAGCATGTCCTGCTTCCACCTCTTTTTGGGAAAGTGTAAATTTCCGATGAGGCGAATGCTGGGTAGGGGGATTTTTACCACCGATGAATTCTATGACATAACCTTGAACACTTTGTAAAATAAACTCGTCTGTGGTGACAGTGTTCCATATTTCCAAAAAGACCCGCAATCGCCCACCAATTTGTGCAGGAAGGGATGCTACGGTCTGAGAGGAACCAGGCCCCCTTACCTCCATGGTTAACGCCGGTTCCTAGCGTATGTCGTTTTGGGTGGATGTTGTGGAGGTTGTCGGGATGGCGGCCGCATCTTCCATGCAGGCCGCTGTTGGCCTTGCCCTAAAAAAGGCCGCTGCGTTTGGGGGAGGGGGATAGGCCCTTGGTGTCCTGTCCGGCTGCCGCGGTTTCCAGTTGGTGTGAGGTTGTTGCCGGTGGTATGGGTGAGGTCTAGTCGTAGGAGGTTTTATTAGGCCCCCTGTTTTGGCCTCCTTGTCTAGTTCCTTCATTTGTTTGGACAGATCTCGAAACAGTTGATGAGGCGGTGGAGCGGTTGATAGACGGCACAACCCCGTGAATGTGGGGTTGAGTGTGGGCTTTATGGAGCTCTTATGCAGGCAGTTGATCTCATACTGGGCGTTGCATAGGAGTGCCAGGGCATCTTGTTGTTCGCTGGACACATTATCCCCGTCAAGGGTCCTAGCAAACGCCGTTATACCCGTGGAGAGGACCTTCAAGATACGCTGGAGGCGGACATCCTGCATCCCTGTTTGTGTGGTCGTGGCAAACCTGCCCACCACGTCCAGCATATCCTCCTCGTGCTCTGGCTCAGCGGTCTCTAGCTGTCTCGGGTTGTCTTCAAATACAGCAGCCGGGCAACTGCTGGCACTTCTGGCTGGTGAAGACGAGACTGAGTGGACTCCTGGCGCGGCTTGTGGATGCCCACGAGTCCTGTTCTTCCCGGTCCCTGTCCCACTGGAGGAGTTGCTCCACTAAGAGCTCCAACCGCTCTATGCGACCATCCCTGCATTGTGCAGCGGACAAGCTGACTTCCCCAGGCCCTGCGATATCACCAGGGCTTCCACCATCGGACCACACCTCCGTAAGGTGCTGTCTAGGGTCCAATGGCAGGTTGTCGTGGCCTACCGCCCGAGTAGGCTCATATGACTCCCGTACGGACTCTCCGCTAGTCTGTTATCTTGCAGACTGTGGAGGCCACCTGTCTGATACGAAGGCAGGTGAGTTGGATCGGCGCCAGCCCCCGAAACCTGGCTCCCCGGAGTCCGTGCAGGCTTACCTCCACTGTCGCCCAGTATTCGGCGTGGAGGCGCATGGCCGGCCGGTCCCAGAGCTAAGCTGACCCACCGCCCTTGATCGCAGCCTGACGGGGTGTTTTGTCGGCAGCACCTGCTCCTACAGGTCTGCTCGATGCAGCAGTAGATCTGCCAGACTGCTCTACGGCAGATCTCCCTGGCAGTTGTACGTGGTATGCAACTGCTGGGCTCCCCTGCAGTGCACCTGTCCCCCGGCCCTGCCCCCGTGGGTCTGCTGGAACTCGGGGTGAGGTCGCTGGTGATGAGCGAGGCTCCTTCCCACGTACCTGTTTTCCCCCTCTTTTTCTGGGGGATGGAGGCTCGAAGTCTGGATCAGCAGTCTCCAGCTCCGGTGCGGTGAACCATTCAGGTGATGAGCCGGGCACTGGTGTAACGGGAGCGCCCGACTTCCGCATTCTTACCCCCACACGTCCCGAAGCTGCTGGTGGTGCTTGCAGCTCCAGTGACAAAGGCCGTTGGCTGGTCGATGCACCACGGCTCCTGGAGAGCGTTGCCTTCCGTTTCTCTTTGTCCATCCTGTGGGAGTAAGGTAAGTACTTACCTGCCGGTCCTAATGAAGGAGCTGGTGGAGAGAGCGCACTCCCCCCCCCCCCAGCTTGTCGAGCAAATGCGCGCGACAATATGTCGCGCATGCGTGCTGGCGGGGTCTTCACGAAGTCACTCACGTGACTCCGAAGTAAAATAAAGATTTTACTTCGGAGTCACGTGAGTGACTACGTGAAGACCCCGCCAGGACGCATGCGCGACATATCGTCGAACGCATTGCGGAAGCGACAGTCGGGAGGAGCGCCGCTCCTCCAGCGCGAATTTTGAAAAATTATTGAAGGTAAGTCTTACCTTTTCTGGTGAGCGTGGCGACTCGGTGTGTTTCTTTTTCAGAATGGAGGAAGCACCATGGAGTCGCGCAGGGGAGAGCAGCAGCTGATACCGCTGCTGTGGAAGCAGCCAGCAGCGTGCCGTCTCTCCAGAGCTGCAGGTGCTGCCAGCAGCTGCCGGCTTCTCGCCGCTACAGACCGCAGGTGCGCCGCGGTCGGCGGCAAAACCACCCGGAAGTCGGACAGGTCCGTTGACTCGGCTGGGTCCGGACCTGAAGACACCCCGTTCATGGATAGGGACGGCGGGCGTCTTTCCCGCGGGAGCGGATGGGGAGCAGTGCTCCAGCGTGACCTGCTTATGCAGGGGCAGAGTCACAGTGGGTCTCTTCGCAGACCCACGGCAGCATCCTTTCAAGGACTGCCAAATGTCTCACCCTCTTCGCAGGGGAGCATTAGGGGTCAGAGCTGGGCTGACCCTGAAGAAGGGGCAATGGCTGAACAGTCAACTGTGAGGGGTGCCAGAAGAGAGAGCAGCAGAAGATTGTGGCATGCTGTATCAACTCAAGAAGGACTGCCTATACAAAGCTGCAAGCCAGTGAAAAATACATGGCTACAAACCAGCTACAGGAGCAAGCCATTAATTTTATGGCTGGGAAGTACATTGCTCCAGAGAACTCCATTTCTCTTCAAGTACCAGCAGTCCATGACCCCATCTGGGGCAACAGGAGCCCATCTATAAGGAGCCAGGAGGTGAAGCTCCAGAGGAAACTGCTGGCTGCTAAAATCACAGCAGTACCAGGACAACTGATGGGGTTGATTTGCCTGAAGAGTTACGTGATGCTCTAGCAGACTGTGTAATACTCAGTGGAGATTTACATTTACAGGAAGAGCATCATCAAGAAGTGCGGAATTATGCAAGACAAGTAGCACACAGGCGCCAAAATTGCTGTTGGGGGACCTCCCGAAGCAGGTGAAAGACCTGCATGAGGAAGCCAAGGCTATAGGCCTGATCAAGGTGCCAAGCACCTCTAAAACCCCCTATCAACAGCGGCAGCACCCCTACACACCCACCAGACATCGGTGCTATGGAAGACCATCTGGTGGTGAAAGCTCGAAGGCCGGCCCACCTGCACAGCGGTCTTTCAGACCATGGCCCAGCCCGGCCTTCATGGAAAACGCGCCAACCCCACAACGCAGCAACACAATACCAGAAGAAACAACTGCGGAGACAACCCACACAACACCGGTAACCATGGAGGTAGGTGGGTCTGGTTGTCTTAAAAAACATTGCATGCCCGATTCATTAAAGTTGGGGGACGGTTGCACTTGTTTCATCATGTGTGCTGCACTTTTACCTCTGAACTTTTACATACTCGGAAGTATTCAGAATTACAAAATTGAATTTGTATACAAACTA
Organism: Okamejei kenojei; assembly: GCA_035221665.1. Lineage (NCBI taxonomy): Eukaryota > Metazoa > Chordata > Chondrichthyes > Rajiformes > Rajidae > Okamejei > Okamejei kenojei. The sequence goes on from CM069131.1 coordinate 152,833,627, forward strand.
CCGTCCCAGTTCAGCATACGCCTAGCAGGAAGTTCATACTTCACAAAAAGAGAGAACAGCAGGCCATGCTGAACTGTTAAGACTAAACACAAAAGGGATTGAGAAAACAATCAGAGAATTTCAAGATTTCGTATCAAATATATTTATAAAAAACTAAAAAGATGGTGGTTTCCGTATCATTATAGATTTGACCGAACTAAATACTTCCGTTCAGTATGCCCATTTCAAATTAGACACGTTTGTCACACACAGGGTCATCGTAAATACCTGGAATTTATCTGGATGGGACAGCAATGGCAGTATGCCTTATCCAATGGGTTGTCATCAGCACCCAGGCTATTACAAATTTATTAAAACCAGCTTTAGCATACTTAAAGAAACATAACCATATCGTCATGGCTCACCTTGATGATATTCTCATTGTCGGTGAAAATTGGAGCTGGCTACATTGGTGGTATCAGCCACAACAGAGAGGTTTAACGTACATCCAGATAAATCAAAATTGGAACCCTCCACTACCATGGATTATTTGGGGTTCACTATTGACTCTGTTCATATGTCTATCACCTTGCCACCAAACAAAGTGACAGACTTGATGGGAGTATGCAAAAGCCTCACTGGCATCAGGGAACCATCCATTCGGCAAGGAGCAAGAGTGATTGGGAATTGGTGGCTGCGTTCCCAGCAGCACAATTGGACCACTCCATTATTAAAACCTGGAAGAGGGAAATTTTAGCTCTCAAAAATCATACAGGCCATTTCAATAGGCCTATGCAACTACCAGGGAAAGTAAATTAGAATTAAACTGTGGATAGAAATGTTCCATATTATCCTAACCCCATCACCCCATTCTATATCCCTAGGGTACATTACAGACTGATGCCAGTGCTAAAGGTTGGGGAGCAACTAATACCACCGCAAGTTGTGGTGGCAGATGAGTGCACAAAAATTATTCTGTTTAAAGCACTAGGAATTAATTATCTAGAAATGCTGGGAGCGTTTCATGGACTCAGGGCCTACTGCTCAGATGAGCACCAGTTACATGTACGGTACAGATTGATACCACACTGGGGGCCTATATATAATCATATGGGTGAAATAAAGTCGATATCATGTGATGAATTGCCTAATAATATCTGGCACTGGTGTCTGGGAGAGAGATTTGGATCTCAACCACTTACCTTCCAGGCAAGCTAAATACAGTGGCAGACATCAGGTCACGTAAATTCAACGACAACATTAAATGGATGTTGGATCGGAAAGTGTTTACAGATATTATAGACCGGTATGGGACACCAGATATCGACCTTTTTTCCATCCGGACTAATTCACCAACTACCAACATATGTTGCTTGGGAACCAGACCCAGGGGCAGCAGCGATGGACGATTTCTCGCTGCATTGGGGGGGGGTGATTTGTTTTGCTATGCATTTTCCCTTCTGCCTCATCAGGCGAGTCTTACAATAATTAAACAAGACGCCGCAACGGGTACCATGGTTCCCAACAGTACAAAGATGGTCTCAGAACCCTGCATCTGGATCAACAACGGCCAAGGAGGTTGGCACACCCCGTGCGGGAAAGTATCCGTGCCATGACTGTATGAACTTGTTGATTTGCAGTTTCTGAACAGGCCATTTCTGGGATACGGACTCTCCGACAGGACGATCAATGCCATCTCAGCGTCGTGCAGGGAGTCCACGAGAAGACAGTACCTGACATATGTCAGGAAATGGGAAGTGTTCAGCACCAGGACGAACACTACATATGACTCAGCCACCAACACTGAAGTGCTGGAGTTCTGGCCACCCTTCATTTCGATGAAGGATTGAGTTACAGTGCCATTATTGTGCAAGGAGTGCCCTATCTAATATCTGGGCAGAGGGAGTGATCACCTGGCTATAGGATCACACCCACTAGTACCTAAGCGAATGAGGGGTATTTGTACTCTATTCCCCCCAGGCCCAGATACACCTATATATGGGACATAGGTAGTACACCATGTTACGAGGATGGACACCAATATCGGGGCTCACTCTGGACAAACTAATATCCTACATGGGAATGATTATGGCACTTGGATCAGCACAACGGGTCCAGTCCTTACACAAGCTAGAATAGGACGTCATGTCTGTCACAAATGGCAGATAACCTGCTACATACAGGGGTACTTAAACAAGACTGACCCGGTTCCTTTGGCCAATATTAGAGTTCTGGCCTATCCTGCAGATAGTCGGCCCTGCATAGTGACACATATTTTCCAATATATAGTCACCTAGACACTTATGGGCACGGAGAGAGCTTTCTCATTAGCCATAAATGCCCTCACCTAAGGTCACAGTGCAAACCATATCCAGATGGTTTCGGGTGGTATTACATGCAGTGGTGAATACTAATGTTTCAAATCTCACTCCAACAGGGCTGCATCTACATCGGACGCTAGGATGATGGGAGTTCCTATGGACCACATCCTTGCCACAGCGGGGTGGAGCAATGAACGCATTTAATGCTTTATAATAAACCCGTGGCCGATCCTGAGACGTTTGCAGGGAAAAATTAAGTTCTGTAAAATAAATTACCCAATGTGGGGCATATTATTTTAGGTATGAATAATACCTTTATTGTTTTTCAGCACAGTGTCGTGTGTGAAATACGTTCATCCTCCGTCCCAGAATGGCAGTGTGTGAGCATGGTCTCGTTCCAGGGCATGAAATCACAGAGCTTTGAAATCTTCACGTAGTCACTCACGTGACTCCGAAGTAAAATAGTAAGATTAAATGAGAACTTACCAGTTTGAAGTTTGATCTTTATTTTATGAGGAGTTACGATGAGGGATTACGTGCCCTCCGCTCCCAAAACCCTCTATTATAAAGTTCAATTGGTATGGAAGTTCTCTCTTATCTTACTATATTAGTCTACTCTGGTATCTGTGATTTCACACCACTGCTTTGAAGAATGTCGCGCATGCGTCCTGGCGGGGTCTTCACGTAATCCCTCATCGTAACTCCTCATAAAATAAAGATCAAACTTCAAACTGGTAAGTTCTCATTTAATCTTACTATTCAATGGAAGATTGGATGTACGTAGACAGATACAGGAGATATATGGATGGTGGGTGATGATTTTGGTCAATATTCCTCTCTGTTGGACGAGTTCTTGGGATGAAGCAATCAGATCTGTCCAATCAATAAAAGATCTTGTTCTGTCTTGAATGCCAATATATTTGAGGTAGGTTGGTAAGCCATAAGTTTGGTAAGCTGCGATTCTCTTCCCAATACTTGGCCTGTTATAGGGTTTTGAGATCTCCCCATCATGAGCAGATAGACAGAGAACTGCATCGTTTGTAGTTAAATAATATCCCATTGTTTGCAACCATGTGTGGCATGCACCAATCTGAGTACATAGTGTAAGAAATAAATTATTTTTAAATAAAAGAATGCACCCTGGAAGAAAATATTAGGTCCATTACATGATCCTTATTTAACATTAAGACTGAAGGCTCATCTGTATCTGCATGCCCTTACATTTAAAAATCATGCAAACTCACTTATGAACCAGTATTTAAAATATTTGGCAAGATTGAGAAATATACATCAAAATGATTATGGATATTGCTATATAAAAGCCAAGTAAGCAGAATATAGGAACCCTGTCAGATAAATGCCCATCAGATGCACCATATGCTTTCACCCAAATTTTTAAATGAACATTTCATGCTGAATATGTGTAGAAATTGTTGTTCTGCTTTGGATTTTTTTTGTTTGCATTCAAAGTGAAAAATATGACACCAGGGACACACGGGAGCCTCCCTATTGCTGAGATTTTATTTTTCTGCAGGACTCACTCATCAAAGGCCACAGCCTGACTTTTCGAAGAGAGTTTTGATGGAAATCAAGTCACTGAAGCATGAAATTATTAGTCCTTTGTTGAGTATGAATGTTGCAATCCTTGGAATCTAATCTGCAGTAAAAAGGTAGAAAATAGGCTCCTGAAGGTCATAAGCAGTGGTAGAGATCAGGGGAAAGGAATAAATGCCTTGATTGAATATTTGGAGATGAGGGACAATTGGATGTCGGTGGAAAATGGATGGGTTAGATCATTCAACTTAGTGAAATTGCTGAGAAGTCTTCAGAATGTCTGAAGTCTCATCATACACATGCTCCAATAGCTTTTATACAGGAGCTAAGAGATGCTGTAAGAGTACTTATTCTCCAGAAATGAAATTAACTTCACAGGCTAGTTGTCTGAGGGGTCGGGAAGAATGACAATTCTAATAAATCACTGATGCATTTGATTAAGCTACTGAAAATGAGAACTGTAGTTCTGAAGGCCAGGGTTTGCATTTTCCTTCATCTCATTATGGGACAGAATTAGGTTGAAAAACAAAGGCAAATATATTTTTAAAGGATATTGATTTACCAAGGAAAAAGTGCAGCATAATTATATTCCTAAAAATAAATCTCCTTTCTTTCAGATCCATCACAAGCCAATTCTACTGCATGGAAATAGCATCCAGCAGCTAAAACTAACCCATCTGACCTATTCCCATTACTGCCCGCTCAATACTTCCCAAATAACTGTTGCTATAATACTAACAGTTCTTGTGACTTATCATCCATGAAACCAGTTATGTAAAGTATTTTCACATAGCAATCTGTCATTGAAGCACAAGGAAAGAGCACTAGAACTACTGTGACACTTATGAAAATCCCAGACATTGATATTCCCTTGTGAGGGTAATGAATGAAGCAGGCAGGAAACATCATGAGATTCAACACAACCTCTGCTCTACAAACTCCATAGCAGGATTCTCAGCCGCCGTTCCCTGTACATTAACATTAAGTGTTGTACATATGAATTATAGCTTATTCATCAGGTCATACATGGATTGTGGCCCCTATGTTTTAATATGGTTGACCAAAAGCTAATTGACTTTAAATATAGTAAAACTCTGCTAACATGGCACGTTCAGGACTTTGATAATGCTGCTTTGGCAGATTTTACTCATTATTGGATAATATTCCTATTAATGTACGAATGGTCTTTTATTTCAGTTTTTTTCACACATGCAACATAGTACTATACAGAATCTGTTCCTGAGCCTGGTGGTACATGATTGGTACACGGGCTGGGAGAAGAAGGAATGACCAGGGTGCTGATCCAGAAGATTAAGATGCTTGGGATTAACAGATTTGGTCACATGGATTGAAAACTCTTGCTGATAGAAAACAGAGGTTTGTGGAGGATGGACAATATTCAGGCTGGCGGAAGTTCCACAGTGATCTGTGCTGGGGCCTCTATTGTTTCTGATATATATATATATATATATATATATATATAAATGACAAAAGTATATATATATATATATATATATATATATAAATGACAGAAGTAAACATAGAAGGGTTGGTTATATGTTTCTATAAGATCCCCTCATCCTTCTAAATTCCAGTGAATGCAAGCCCAGTCAACTCATTCTTTCATCATGTCAGTCCCGCCATTTCGGGAATTAACCTGGTGAACCTATGCTGCACTCCCTCAATAGCAATAATGTCCTTCCTCATATTAGGAGACCAAAATTGCACACAATACTCCAGGTGCGGTCCCACCAGGGAAGGAAATCACAAAGGCAAAAATGGGGGTGGAGAGATGGCTCTGGCAGATAATATAAATGAAAATCAAAATAAAGTTTATAAGTTGATGAGAGGAAAGAACTAGAGATCTAGAGAGAAACAAAAACGGTCATCTCTGTGTGGAATTGGCTAGGATAGACTGGCAAATTATGCTTAAATTGAAGATGCAATGGCAAAGATATAAAAATCGCATGGATGAACTCCAAAAATTGTTCATCCCTGTCTGGTGAAAATATAAAATGGGGAAGGCGGCTCAACCATGGCCAACGAGGGAAATCAAGGATAGTGTTAAATCCAAGGAAGGGCATATAAATTGGCCAGCAGAAGCAACAAATCGGAGGATTGTGAGAAATTTAGAATTTAACACAGGAGGACAAAGTGGTTAATTAAGAAGGAGAAAAAAGAGCATGAAAGCTTACAGGGAATATAAAAACACTGGAAAAGATTAGTGGAGACAAATGGAGGTCCCTTACAATCAGAGACAGGTGAATTTATAATGGGAAGCAGGGAAATGGCAGAACAGTTAAACAAGCACTTTAGTTCTGTCTTCAATAAGAAAGACAAACAATCTCCCAGAAAACAATCTCCCATGGGTCGAGTAGGAGGGAGGAACTGAAGGGAATCCATATTAGTCAGGAAACGGTGTTAGGTTAACTGTTGGGACTGAAGGCAGGTAAATCCACAGGGCCTGATGGTCTGTATCCCAGAGTACTCAAGGAGGTGGCCCTTGAAATCATAGATGCATTGGTGGTCATTTTCTAATGTTCTCTCTTCTCTGAATCAGTTCTTGTGGACTGGAGTGTAGCCAATTTTTGTGTATCCTAATTTTTAAAAAAGGAGGGAGAGAGAAAACAGGGAATTATAGACCATTTAGCCCTACATCGGTAGTGAGGAAGATGCTGGAATCATTATTAAAGATGTAATAGAAGAGAGAGAAGGGTAAGGGTAAATTCTGAGGTAGAAGGGTAAATCAGAGGTGTCAGTATTAGTTGAACAAAGGGGACTAAGGAGCCATGAGAGAGGAGCTGGCCAAAGTTGACTGAATAGATACCCTAGCCGGGATGACAGTGGAACAACAATGGCAGGTATTACAGGGAATAATACAGAAGGTGCAGGATCAGTTCATTCCAAAGAGGAAGAACGATTCCAAGGGGAGTAAGGGGTGACTGTGGCTGACAAGGGAAGCCAGGGACAGTATAAAAATAAAAAAGAAGTACAACATAGCAAAGATGAGTGGGAAGCCAGAGGATTGGGTAACGTTTAAAGAGCAACAGAAGACAACTAAAAAGGCAATTCAGGGAGAAAAGATGATGTACGAAGGTAAGCTAGCCAAGAATATAAAGCAGGATAGTAAAAGCTTCTTTCGGTATGTGAAGAGGAAAAAATTAGTTAAGTCCAAAGTTGGACCCTTGAAGACTGAAAAGGGTGAATTTATTATGGGAAACAAGGAAATGGCAGATGAATTGAACAGGTACTTTGGATCCATCTTCACTAAGGAGGAGACAAACAATCTTCCTCATGTACTAGTGGCCAGAGGATCTGGGGTGACGGAGGTACTGAAGGAAATCCACATTAGGCAGGAAATGGTGTTGGGTAGACTGATGGGACTGAAAGCTGATAAATCCCCAGGGTTCTTAAGGAAGTGGCTCTAGAAATCGTGGACACAGTGGTGATCATTTTCCAATGTTCTATTGATTCAGGATCAGTTCCTGTGGATTGGAGGGTAGCTAATGTTATCCCACTTTTTAAGAAAGGCAGGAGAGAGAAAATAGGGAATTATAGACCAGTTAGCCTGACATCAGTGGGGAAGATGCTGGAGTCAATCATAAAAGATGAAATAGCAGCTATTTTCAATATATATTAATGATTTAGATGAAGGGATTACGTAACATTAGCAAATTTGCAGACTACACAAAGCTGGGTGGCAGTGTGAACTGAGAAGGATGCTATGAGAATGCAGGGTGACTTGGACAGGTTGAGTGAGTGGGCAGATGCATGGCAGATGCAGTTTAATGTGGATACATTTGAGGGTATCCACTTTGGTAGCAAAAACAGGAAGAAAGATTATAATCTAAATGGTGTCAAGTTGGGAAAAGGGGAAGTACAATGGGATCTGGGGTCCTTGTTCATCAGTCAATGAAAGTAAGCATGCAGGTACAGTAGGCCGTGAAGTAAGCAAATAGCATGTTGGCTTTCATAACAAGAGGAGTTGAGCATAGGAGCAAAGAAGTCCTTCTGCAATTGTACAGGGCCCTAGTGAGGCCACACCTGGAGTATTGTGTGCAGTTTTGGTCCCCTAATTTGAGGAAGGACAATCTTGCTATCGAGAGAGTGCAGCGTAGGTTCACAAGGTTAATTCCCGGGATGGCGGGACTGTCATATGCTGAGAGAATGGAGCAGCTGGGCTTCAGAATGATGAGAGGGGATCTTATTGAAACATAAATGATTATTAAGTGTTAGGACACGCTAAAGGAAGGAAACATGTTCCCGATGTTGGGGGAGTCCAGAACCAGGGGCCACAGTTTAAGAATAAGGGAAAAGCCATTTAGGACGGAGATGGGGAAACACTTTTTCACACAGAGTTGTGAGTCTGTGGAATACTCTGCCACTGAGGGCAGTGGAGGCCGGTTCTCTGGATACTTTCAAGAGAGAGCTAGATAGGGTTCTTATAGCGGAGTCAGGGGATATGAGGAGAAGGCAGGAACAGGGTACTGATTATGGATGATCAGCCATGATCACATTGAATGGCGGTACTGGCTTGAAGGGCCAAATTGCCTACTCCTGCATCTATTATCTATTGTCTATTATCTATTATCTATAGAAGAGCATTTGGAAAGCATTCACAGGATCGGTCAAAGTCAGTATGGATTTATGAAGGAGAAATCATGCTTAACTAATCTTAGAAACATAGAAACATAGAAAATAGGTGCATGAGGAGGCCATTCGGCCCTTCGAGCCAGCACCGCCATTCATTGTGATCATGGCTGATCGTCCCCTATCAATAACCCGTGCCTGCCTTCTCCCCATATCCCTTGACTCCACTAGCCCCGAGAGCTCTATCTAACTCTCTGAAATCCATCCAGTGACTTGGCCTCCACTGCCCTCTGTGGCAGGGAATTCCATAAATTCACAACTCTCTGGGTGAAAACATTTTTTCTCACCTCAGTCTTAAATGACCTCCCCTTTATTCTAAGAATTTCTTCTGGAGTTTTTTGAGGATATAAATGGATAAGGAAGAGCCAGTGGGTGTGGTGTATCTAGACTTTCAAAAAGCCTTTGGCAAAGTCCCACACAAGGGATTTGTGTGCAAAATTAAAGCACATATGTATTGTGGGTCGGGAATTGACAGGGATAGATAACTGGTTGGCAGACAGGAAGCAAAGAGTAGGAATTAAACGGTCCATTTCAGAATGGCAGTCAGTGACTAGTGGGGTGCCGCAAGGCTCGGTGCTGGGACCCCAGTTATTTACAATATATATTAATGATTTAGATGAGGGAATAAATGTAACATCTCCAAGTTTGCAGATGACACAAAGCTGGGTGGCAGTATGAGCTGCGAGGAGGATGCTATGAGGCTGCAGTGTGATTAGGATAGGGTGGGTGAGTGGGCAGATGCATGCAGATGCAATATAATGTGGATGAATGTGAGGTCATCCACTTTGGTGGCAAGAACAGGAAGGCAGATTATTATCTGTATTTTGCTAGATTAGGAAATGGGGAGGCGCAATGAGACCTGGGTGTGCTTGTACATTGGTCACTGAAAGTAAGCATGCAGGTACAGCAGGCAGTGAAGGTAGCTAATGGCCTTCATTGCGAGAGCATTTGAGTGTAGGAACAAGGAGGTCATAGAAATATAGAAACATAGAAAATAGGTGCAGGAGTAGGCCATTCGGCCCTTCGAGCCTGCACCGCCATTCAATATGATCATGGCTGATCATCCAACTCAGTATCCTGTACCTGCCTTCTCTCCATACCCCCTGATCCCTTTAGCCACAAGGGCCACATCTAACTCCCTCTTAAATATAGCCAATGAACTGGCCTCAACTACCTTCTGTGGCAGAGAATTCCACAGATTCACCACTCTATGTGTTAAAATTATTTTTCTCATCTCGGTCAGAAAAGACTTCCCCTTTTTCCTTAAACTGTGACCCCTTGTTCTGGACTTCCCCAACATCAGGAATAATCTTCCTGCATCTAGCCTGTCCAACCCCTGAAGAATTTTGTAAGTTTCTATAAGATCCCCCCTCAATCTTCTAAATTCTAGCGAGTACAAGCCGAGTCTATCCAGTCTTTCTTCATATGAAAGTCCTGACATCCCAGGAATCAGTCTGGTGAACCTTCTCTGTCCTCCCTCTATGGCAAGAATGCCTTTCCTCAGATTGGGAAACCAAAACTGGTGAGAGAGCACATGGAGTATTGTGTGCAGTTTTGGTCTCCTAATTTGAGGAAGGACATTCTTGCTATTGGGGGAGTGCAGCATAGGTTCACCAGGTAAATTACGAGGATGGTCGGACTGTCATATGGAGGATTAAAGGATTGGAGAGGCTAGATGCAGGAAAATGTTCTCGATTTTTGGGAGTGCAGAACCAGGGGTCAAACTTTAAAAATAAGTAGTAGGCCATTTAGGACTGAGATGAGGAAAAACTTTTTCACCCAGAGAGTTGTGAATCTGTGGTAGTCTCTGCCACAGAAGGCAGTGGAGGCCAATTAATTGGATGTTTTCAAGAGACATTTAGATTTAGCTCTTGGGGCAAAAGGAATCAAAGAATATGGGCAAAAAGCAGTAACGGGGTACTGATTTTAGATGATCAGCCATGATCATATTGAAGGGCCAAATGGCCTACTCCTGCACCTATTTTTCTCTGTTTCTATGTTTCTATGGAAGGAAGCAGATGGCAATGGTGGAAGAGTGTTTTTCAGTTTGGAGACCTGTGGCTGGTGGTGTGCCTCAGGGATCGATGCTGGGTCCATTGCTGTTTGTAGTTTATATCAACAATTTAGATTAGAATATACATGGCATAATTTGTTAGTTTGCAGATTACACCAATGGTTATGGAGAGAATGCAGGAAAATGGAATTGAGAAGGAAATTAAGATCAGCTGTGATTGAATGGCGGAGTAACTCGATGGGCCAAATGGTCTAATTCTGCTCCAATGAATTTATGAACATTGAAGTGGTGATATCATAGAGAGCCAAGACGGTTATCAAAAATTACAGCAGAATCTCGATCAGTTGTGTAAGTGGCTGAGGAATGGTTAATGGTGTTTAATAGTAAGATTAAACGAGAACTTACCAAGTTTGAAGGTTGATCTGTATTTTACGAGGAGTCGCGGTGAGGGATTTCGTGAAGACCCTGCCAGCACGCATGCGCGGCATCCTTCAAAGCAGCGGTGTGGAATCACAGAAACACATCATGACTAAAAATAGTAAGATGAAGAACGTAGAACTTTCTAGTTGACCTTATGATAGAGGGTGGGAGCGGTGGGCACGAAATCCCTCACCGCGACTCCTCGTAAAATACAGATCAACCTTCAAACTTGGTAAGTTCTCGTTTAATCTTACTATTTTACTTCGGAGTCACGTGAGTGACTTCGTGAAGATTTCAAAGCTCTGTGATTTCACGCCCTGGACAACGTCCATGCTTATCACACTGCCGCCAGTCTGATGGAGGAAGGCTGTTAATTCAGTTCAGTCGAAACTAGCTGAAAAATCAACACAATTTATTAATCAAATAAACAACAAATAACCCCTAATTCGGGGACAGACATTCACTGAGCGGTTCCCAGGATAGCTCCTGCGAATATCGCAGGGGCGACCAGTGGCTTGTTGTAGAACCGTTGAAAGGTTTCTTCACTGGCCCAGCCCGCGGTGGCGAGGATGTGGTCCATGGGCACCTCCGTGGCCCTCGCCGCTGATGTGGATGCAGCCCTGGTGGAATGAGACTTAAAAATGTTAGTAGCAACTCCTGCTGCATCCAGCACCACCCTGAGCCACCTGGCGATAGTCTGTACAGTCACCCGATGATGCGGAGGTTTGTGGCTGATGAGGAGCCCCAGTTCCTTCATCCTGATAACTCTTGTAACTCGGATGTAGTGGTGGAGATGGGTGACTATGCAGAGAGTGGCATCTACAGGGTACGCCCGAAATTCCAACTGCAGCCCATGCACCCCGGGCCTGTGCTGCTTCAATAATTCTTCGACAAAGAAATTTATTTGACCAGGGGTGGCCACCATGCTGTCCAGTCGCAGTTTTTGTAACGTCTGGACTCGTTGGGCTGTAGTCAATGCCATCAGCATCACCACCTTGAGGGTGAGCTGTTTCAATGGTAGCTCATTCATAGGAGCCCAGCTCCTCAGTAGGGTCAGCATGATCCCCACATCCCACGTTACAGAATATCTGGGTCGCGGAGGGTTGGTGTTGAACACTCCCCTCATTAGTTTAGACACCAGGTGGTTGGAGCTGATACCTATATCCAGATATGAGGACAGCGCACTCCTGGCGCTGTTGATGGCACTGTAGCTGAGGCCAGCATCGAAATGGAGGCCAGCTAGAAACTCCAGGACATCAGGTATCGTTGCCGAGTTGGAAGTCTTGTTAGTCCGGGCACAGAATGCCTCCCACTTCCTGATTTGGGTGAGGTACGGTTTCCGAGTTGATTCTCGGCATGATGCGGCGATAAGTTCTATGGCTCGTTTTGAGATGCCCGCCTGGATGAGTGGTCTTTTCAGAACCTGCAGGCCAACAAGTTTAAGTGACCATGGCAAGGATGACTAACCCCCGTAATAGGGTGAGTAATCAATTTGGGATGTTTCCCAATCGCCATCCATGGTTGTTTTAAAATTTTAACGACCATCGGGTACCATGGTTGTGTTGGCCAGTCGGGAATGATCAATATGCCAGTTGCAGAATCTAGTTTAATTTTCTGCAATACCCGACTGATGAGGCAGAATGGGGGAAATGCGTAGCAAAACCATTTCCCCCAATGGATAGAAAATGCATCCATTGCTATTGCCACAGGGTCTGGTTCCCACAACACATACGTTGGTATCTGATGGTTCAGCCTGGACGCAAAGAGGTCAATATCTGGTGTCCCATAGTGAGCTATAATATCTCCAAATATTTGGGGGTTCAACATCCACTCGATGTTGTCATTGAATACTCGTGACCTGGTGTCCGCCACTGTATTAAGCTTCCCAGGCAAATAGGTCGCAGTAATCCAAATATTCCTTTCAATGCACCAGTGCCAAATTGTATTAGCCAATTCATCACAAGATAGCGACCTGATACCACCCATATGATTGATGTAAGCTACCACTGTAGTATTATCTATTTGAAGGCGGACATGTAAATCCTGTGAATTAGTACAGTAAGCCCGCAGTCCATGAAATGCCCCCAGCATTTCTATATAGTTTATCCCGTGTGTCTCCAGGAATGTAGACTCATGAGAGTTCCATCTGCCACCACAACTGGACATCGTATCAGTTGCTCCCCAGCCTTGTGCGCTTGCGTCAGTTTGTAGCACAACGTCAGGGTTGCTTACTATGATGGGTCTATGACACTTTCTAATATTGTCAACCCACCATTGTAGCTCGTTTCTAGCTTTCGGTGGTAACCGAATTGGCCGATCAAAGTGCCCAGCATTTGTTTTTAATGCTGTGATCTTTGTTCTTTGTAAATTTCGGTAGTGTAGCGGTCCGAATCGTGCAGCTGGGAATGTAGCTACCAATTTCCCTATAACTTTTGCTGTTTGCCGAATGGTTGGTAACCTGGCGCAAGTAAGACTGTGACACTCTTCTATTATAGCAGTAGCTTTATTGGTTGGGATGGTAATCTTCATTAAATTGGTATCTAGGATGAACCCCAAATAATCCATAACCCGTACCGGGTGCAATTTTGATTTGTCTGGAAGGATTACAAACCCCAGCTTCTTGAAAAGAGCCTTAGTTGCAGCCACTCCTTGAATTGCCAATTGGAGGGTCTGGCCCACTATAAGGATATCATCCAAATATGCCATTACTATATAATTTTGTTGTCGGAGAAGAGCCAATATAGGTTTTACCAATTTGGTAAACAGCCTAGGGGCTGTTGTGATTCCATTGGGCAATGCCCTGTATTCCCATAATTGACCCTTCCAGACAAACTTCAGGAATTTCCTGTGAGCCTCAGAGATGGGCACCGTATAGTATGCATCTTTCAAATCGATGCATGCCATAAAGTACCCTGGGTAAAGCATCTGCTTGGCTGTTTCAAAAGTATCCATTTTGAAATGGGTATATTGTACAAAAGTGTTCAGCTCAGTTAAGTCTATTATAATCCGACATAGAAACGGGAATAGTGCCGGAGGATTGGCGTACTGCGCATGTTGTTCCATTGTTTAAAAAGGGTTCAAAGAATAAACCTAGCAATTATAGACCTATTAGTTTCACATCAGTGGTGGGCAAATTAATGGAAAGGATACTTAGAGATAATATATATAAGCATCTGGATGAACAGGGTCTGATCAGGAACAGTAACTAGGGAAATTGATGAGGGTTAAAGCAGTGGATGTTGTCTATATGGATTTCAGTAAGGCCTTTGACAAGGTTCCCCATGGAAGGTTGGTTAAGAAGGTTCAATCTTTGGGAGTTAATGGCGGAGTAGCAAGATGGATTCAACAGTGGCTGAATGGGAGATGTCAGAGTGTAATGGTGGATGGCTGTTTGTCAGGTTGGAAGCCGGTGACCAGTGGGGTGCCTCAGGGGTCTGTGTTGGGTCCACTGTTGTTTGTCATGTACATCAATGATCTGGATGATGGGGTGGAAAATTGCATAAGTAAGTATGCAGATGATACTAAGATAGGTGGTGTGGTGGATAATGAAGTAGATTTTCAAAGTCTACAGAGAGATTTGGGCCATTTGGAAAAGTGGGCTGAAAGATGGCAGATGGAGTTTAATGCTGTTAAGTGTGAAGTGCTACATCTTGGCAGACAAATCAAAATAGGACGTACATGGTAAATGGTAGGGAATTGAGGAATGCTGTGGAACAGAGGGATCTAGGAATAACTGTGCATAGTTCCCTGAAGGTGGAATCGCATGTAGATAGGGTGGTAAAGAAAGCCTTTGGTGTGCTGGCCTTTATAAATCAGAGCATTGAATATAGGAGTAGGGAAGTAATGTTAAAATTGTACAAGGCATTGGTAAGACCAATTCTGGAGTATGGTGTACAATTTTGGTCGCCTAGTTATAGGAAGGATGTCAACAAAATAGAGAGAGTACAGAGGAGATTTGCTAGAATGTTGCCAGGGTTCCAGCAACTATGTTACAGAGAAAGGTTGAAAAAGTTAGGTCTTTATTCTTTGGAGCGCAGAAGGTTAAGGGGGGACTTGATTGAGGTCTTTAAAATGATGAAAGGGATAGACAGAGTTGACGTGGATACGTTTTTCCCATTGAGGGTAGGGAAGATTCAAACAAGAGGGCATGACATGAGAATTAAGGGACAGAGGTTTCGGGGTAACGTGAGGGGGAACTTCTTTACTCAGAGGGTGGTGGCTGTGTGGAATGAGCTTCCAGCAGAAGTGGCGGAGGCAGGATCGATTTTAACATTTAAGAGTAAAGTGGATAGGTATATGGACGTGAAGGGAATGGAGGGGTATGGTCTGAGTGCAGGTAGATGGGACTAGGGGAAAACAAATGGTCGGCACGGACTGGAAGGGCCGAGAGGGCCTGTTTCCGTGCTGTAATTGTTATATGGTTATATGGTTATAATGTTGCCAGGGTTCCAGCAACTATGTTACAGAGAAAGGTTGAACAAGTTAGGTCTTTATTCTTTGGAGCGCAGAAGGTTAAGGGGGGACTTGATTGAGGTCTTTAAAATGATGAAAGGGATAGACAGAGTTGACGTGGATACGTTTTTCCCATTGAGGGTAGGGAAGATTCAAACAAGAGGGCATGACATGAGAATTAAGGGACAGAAGTTTAGGGGTAACGTGAGGGGGAACTTCTTTACTCAGAGGGTGGTGGCTGTGTGGAATGAGCTTCCAGCAGAAGTGGTGGAGGCAGGATCGATTTTAACATTTAAAAGAAAAGTGGATAGGTATATGGACGTGAAGGGAATGGAGGGGTATGGTCTGAGTGCAGATAGATGGGACTAGGGGAAAACAAATGGTCGGCACGGACTGGAAGGGCCGAGAGGGCCTGTTTCCGTGCTGTAATTGTTATATGTTATATGTTATATCCCCCATCTTTTTTAATTCTGGTGAAGATGTTGGACACAAACTCAATAGGTTCATGCTTGGTTTTGCCAATTACCCCTTTTGCTGCTAGCCGTATAATTTCAGCATGTCCTGCCTCCATCTCTTTTTGGGATAGAGTAAAATAGTAAGATTAAATGAGAACTTACCAGTTCGAAGTTTGATCGTTATTTTATGAGGAGTAACGATGAGGGATTACGTGAAGAAGCCCCGCCTGGCGCTGGATCGGCATACTTCAAAGCAGCGGCATGAAAAACACAGAACATAATAGCTGGAGTAAGATAGTAAGGCTCAACATAGATTTAGAACTACCAGATGATCATTTATTTTATGAGGGTCGGGAGTGGAGGGCACGTAATCCCTCATCGTTACTCCTCATAAAATAACGATCAAACTTCGAACTGGTAAGTTCTCATTTAATCTTACTATTTTACTTCGGAGTCACGTGAGTGACTACGTGAAGATTTTGAAGCTTTCTGTGTTTTTTATGTCGTAGACTCATTCCATACGACACTCTGGCTCATTCAACACAGTAATGAGCAAAATAACACATTTTTTCCCCCAAACATTGCCTCAAGTTATGTGATGAATCATTTCACATTATAAAAGAATAAAAGTAATGCCCTTTCCATTTGAAAGGCAAGTTTATCACAAAATATCAATTGATATATATAATTTGATGGTATATAATTGATATATATATAATTTGATGGTACAAAGCAACAATTATAGAGAACCCAACACTCCGTGTCCAATCCTGACACCATGACTGGTTCCATTTAATTTAATATTTATTTTACACCCTCCTGTGGCCTTGCATCTTTGTTCGAGCGGCTCATCCTGTGCCATTCCTGTGAATGTATCTACCTCCTTAACAGAGTGATTTTCCACATTTCAGTGTCAAGTTCCACTGGGTGTTATTCCATTTTTAACCATCTAGACCCATCAGTTTTTACTGAACCTAATGTGGTTTTTTGTGTGTAATAAGTAGTACTGTCTCATCACCACAGAGACGCTTACCTACTTCAACATATTTCATCAATGTTCACACACACACACAATTTAAGGCCGACAGGATATGCTTATAGGTTTACCTTGGTTTCAGCTCTTCTTGATCTGCTTTGTTTGGTAAATTCATAAACATATATGATAATGTAATCTGTATCCATATGCAATTATAACGTAATATTTGCAATGTTTGCACTCTTATGTTGATACTAAAGTCATCAGTTACTTTCAATGTTAACTTTTTGAATCATTGATAGAATTGGAGTCCATTGCCTAAGGCAATTCAGGACTATATTGATCTCCCAACATGTATTGCAATTTTGGACAGATTATATATATGTGTGTGTATATATACACATATATGTACACACACACACATATATATATATATATATATATATTTATTTATATATATATATATATATCTGTCCAAAATTGCAATACATAAGTCGGGAGATCAATATATATATATCCCTTTTCGTATCGGGATATTACGAATGGACCCAATAACTTCTTGGTTAGTATATTGTCCGTAAATAGGACGATAAACACTCTGAGCCCTATTATTGGCTCTATCAATTAGATACTCAGAACAAATGCAATCCACAAGGAACTCACATATATCTAATATGACAAATAACTTTACTGTCTACACAGACTTCCAATTTCTTATAACAAAATATTGTTTTTTCAACTTATTTCTGCAAATTGCAGGTATAACACTTCTTTTATACATAATTATTTTATTGTTATGTTGTTATATTAGTTAAACATTCATAGACTTATTTGACCATCAAACTGTTGTAATGGTCTGGTCAACCTGCAGATAGTCAAATTCATATTTTCATATCATGGATGCCTTTGTACAACAATAAATTACTGCAACTATGAATCATCACAAGTGGTTCAACATCACTCAATATTTATGAAACCATGAAGGATCCGTTTTGGGTCACCAAAATGCCTCTGGCAGTGTCCTGCTACATTTTCATCAGACACTGCCCTATCAGACAAAAATGAGGAACATAAAAGAACATCTTTCCTCATGTAATTTGAGAGAAAAGCATCCACCTTTCCTGTTCTTGGTTTACCCACGAGAACATTTGAAAGATCGGTGATTTTATCTGTATACAACCAGATTAATCGTAAGTAATCCATATTAATGACAAATGTATTTTCCCCCCTTATATGTTGTCTCTGATAACATTGTCTCTTTCTTAGAGATAAACAGCTGTACTAAAACATTTTAGAATATGTCACATCTGTTTACTCAGATAATCCCATGATTATTATTTTACTTATTTTATGTGATTTACTATATGCCACAGCCGTGATATTGTTCACCTTGATATGACGTGGACACTTCCATAATAGAACAATCAATATTTAATCCATAACTCCTTATACTTCAATAATTAATACAAATGTTTGGAGAAATTTCTTAGGACAATCCATTTGCAATTACCTAGTATTATTGTCCGTAGTCCCAACAAGAGACGTATCAATTATTTTTATAAGAATAGATAATATTCTTATCTTACCCAAATATTCACAGAAGCTGTCCATCATCTGTTAATACTTGCTTCAGCTTGCAACAGCTGCTAAGCTTATAGTTGAAGCAGCTTGTGAACTTTTTTTTTTTTTTTTTAAATCCATTTAATAATGATAATGTATCATTTGGTATTTACATAAACCTCTCACAAAGGCATACATATTCTTATAAGCTTCTGTATTCCTTCTTTTGGAGCTTTATTTACTCTTTACCTTGGCTCCTTTTCTAATGGAGGGACAAAGCAATGAGACATATTTGTATCATGGAACAATTTTCCCCCTCTTATGGTGCTGAATTACTCCTAAATACAGAATAGTGATTTATGAATATTTTATGAATGCCTAAGCATAGGCTTTATGTGATGGGTCAGGTTCTTGCCTTTCAACAGGCTTGTAATTGCAGCACTAATTTGCAGCTGACTCTAATTTAAATGTGATCAAGATAAACCATGACCATGTCCTCATTAGTGCAAGTGCTGATCTTTTATCAGTACAATTGTTCTTCCAGTATTCTGTTTAACATCCTTGAACTGGTTTTAATCTTTTAGACAATGTTTTAACTTGCATCGCTTGACCCATTTTAATTAATTTCAAGCACCTGTAATATTTGATTAACACTTTGTTAATAACAACTGTATTTCAATGTTGAAGATGTTTCCATTTTAATAAAATGTTCTTACACTGTGAAAGTGTATATAAAATCGGAGATTTCATGAATTTATTTTGTAACAGTTGTTTGCACCTCTTCAACGTACTTCAAGCCTTCTTTTCCCAATTATATGGGTTTAGATAAGGCTATGTTGGATTATGTTTATTTATCATACTTCTGCCTTCGTTTTGATCCATTATCAAATCTTTATATTGGATCATAATTTTTTCCCCCCAAAGTTTAAAGACCAATAGTCTGTTCTTTTGTAATAAATATTTTTGAATTATCATAAGGCAGGTTTTATTCCATAATAATCAGGTGTTTAACATAACCTGATTTGTATTGATCTGCAAATCTAGAGTGCAGATTTGGACCCAATACAATTACATATATATAACTAAATTAATATTATATATTTCTTCCCATTGAGCTCCACAAACTGATGGCAATTTATTTTATTTTAAACGTATTGGTTATTTGCACAATAGTTTATTTGTTTTCCATTGAATAGTAATGCCATGCACCAGTTTGAAATACTTTGAAATCATATTTCCTTAAATCTCATATAATTGAGACATGGATATCATAAACGGATTCACCGTTGATATCTTTATAAAACATAAAAGTTTTATCATATTCTGCTGTTTCAACCATAACAGTTTTGGTGAGACCAATTAATTTTTAGTTTCCATATTTACTTTTCATGGCCTCACTCATTCATTCAGGTATCGTACCTAGTACACCTCTATATATATATTTTGTGCTGGTGTACTTAAATAAAACATAAATTTTTTATTTTTATTCTGCTGTTTTAATCATAACAGCTTTAGTGAGAGACCAACTAATTTTGGTTTCCATGGTTATTTTCCATGGCCTCACTTCTTATTCAGGTGTTGTACCTACACCTGTATATATATATATATATATTATTGGTGCTGTGCTGGGTACTTCATGACCAGCCACTACTATCAGTGCATTTTTAGGGTCAGTTTTCCATTTTATTTTTACTGCCCTTGTTACTCCTGAGGTTTTCCCTCAAGGAGACTACCTCCAAACATATCTGAGGTAGATATTCCCACAATATTTTATCATATATTTTAATATATGAAACCCCCTTAGGGTAGGTTTGGGAATGTTTTTGGGCCTTTTAACCCTTTTTGGTTGAATTTTTTATTTATTTTATTTTTATTTTTTGGAATCTTTTTTCCATTATTTTTCAAGCCATAAAGCTTTTTTAGTCTGAAGGCCTTTTATTGAACTTTTTAAATTATGGCCTTTCTGACATAAATTCCCCCCCCCCCCCCCCGCCGAAAGTTTGTGGAGCGACTAAAGTCTCCTAACGTATTGTTGACGGCCACCGGTATCGGAACCGGCTCCGTAATCTCCCGTCCCGATCGCTTCCCCGGGATGTTCTTTTAAAACTCCGTTGTTTTTATACAGAGTATTTTTATTTTAACTTTTACTTATTTTTGCTTTTAAATTCGTTTTAATCCTGGTGTTCAACACCAGCCACGGAGTTTTTAGACACTGAAGGTTTTTTCAACAGCACTTACCTGCGGGCCCGTACCTACCGCTGTCGAGGAGCTGCCTCTGCAGCTCTTGCTCTGCCATCAGCGTCGACGTAATGCCATTCCAGCACCAGGCGGGGCTTCTTCACGTAGGCACTCACGTGACTCCGAAGTAAAATTCCTATGAGGAGAATGCTGCGTAGGGGGATTTATACCTCCAATAAATTCTATAACATACCCTTGAACACTTTGTAAAATAAACTCATCTGTGGTGACAGTTTTCCATATGTCCAAGAAAGCCCGCAA
Source organism: Okamejei kenojei (assembly GCA_035221665.1). Classification (NCBI taxonomy): domain Eukaryota; kingdom Metazoa; phylum Chordata; class Chondrichthyes; order Rajiformes; family Rajidae; genus Okamejei; species Okamejei kenojei. Next base: position 152,854,507 of record CM069131.1, read on the forward strand.
TCGCCCACCTATTCGTGCAGGAGGGGTGAGAGGAACCAGATCCCCTTACCTCCATGGTTAACGGCAGTTCCGTACTTACGGTGTTTTGGGTGGACGTTGTGGAGGTTGACGGGGCGGCGGCCGCATCTTCCATGCAGGCCGCTGTTGGCCTTGCCCTAAAAAAAGTCGTTGTGTTTGTTGAAATGGAAGTAGGTAGGACCTTTGTGTCCTGTCCGGCAGTCGTGGTTTCCAGGTTGCGCTTGGCTGTTGCCGGTGATATGGGTGAAGTCTGGCCGTCGGAGGTTTCATGAGGCCAGCTGTTTTGGCCTCCTCGTCCAGTTCCTTCACCTGTTTGGACAGGTCTCCAAACAACTGATGCGGCGGTGGAGCGGTTGATGGTCGGCACAACCCCGCGAATTTGGGGTTGAGTGTGGGCTTTATGGAGCTCTTACGCAGGCAGTTTATCTCATACTGGGCGTTGCATAGGAGTGCCAGTGCATCTTGCTGTTCACTGGACACATTATCCCCGTCCAGGGTCCTAGCAAATGCCGTTATGCCCGTGGAGAGAACCTTTAAGATACGCTGGAGGCGGACATCCTGCATCCTGGTGGCCGTACTCAAGTGTCCCCAGATCTGGGCATTAACCAAGGGCACACTGAGGTTGATGCAGTTTTTGGGCGGTTTTATTTTCTCCAAGGTATCATTGCGAACCTGACTCTGAAGTTGGTGCGTAGTCAGGTAATCAATGGTGCCCGCCAATTTGTGGTGCAGAGGTTCACCTGTCTGTGTGGTAGCGGCAAACTTACCCACCACATCCAGCATATCCTCCTCATGCTCTGGCTCAGCGATCACTGGCTCTCCTGGGTCATCTTCAAACACAGCAGCTGGGCAATCGCTAACGCTTCTGGCTGGAAACGATGAGATGCTGAGTGGGGTCCTCGCACGGCTAGTGGATGCCCGCGAGTCCCGCTCTTCTCGTTCCCGGTCCCGCTGGAGGAGTTGCTCCACTAAGTGCTCCAACCGCTCTATGCGACCGTCCCTGCTATGTGCAGCGGACAAGCCGACTTACCCTGGCCCTGCGAACTCACTGGGGCTTCCACCATTGGACCACACCTCCGTAAGATGCTGTCTAGGGTCCAATGGTAGGTTGTCGTGACCTACAGCCCAAGTAGGATCATACGACTCCTGCACGGACTCTCCGCTAGTCTGTCTTCTCCCAGACTGTGGCGGCCCACCTGTCTGATATGAAGGCAGGTGAGTTGAATCGGCGCCGGCCCCGGAACCTGGCTCCCCGGAGTCCGTGCAGTCTTACCTCCACACTTGCCCATCTTTTGGCGTGGAGGCTCATGGTCGGTCGCTCCCAGAGCTGAGCTGACCGACCGCCTACTGCTGCCACCTCCGCCCTTGACCGCAGCCTGACGGGGTGTTTTGTCAGTGGTATCTGCTCCAGCAGGCCTACTCGACGCAGCAGTGGTATTGCCAGACTGCACTACGGCAGATCTCCCTGGCAGTGGTACGTGTTGCACTTTTGCAGGGCTCCCCTGTCGTGCAGCTGTCCCCCGGCCCAGCCCCCTCGGGTCTTCTGGAACTCGGGGAGAGGTCGCTTGTGAAAAGCGAGGCCCCTTGCCACGTACCTGTTTCCCCCCACTTTTCTTGGGGGAAGGGGGCTCGAAGACTGGATCCGTTGCATCCAGCTCCGGGGCGGTAAACCACTCGGGTGAGTCGGGCGCTAAAGTAGCGGGAGCGCCCGACTTCCGCATTCCTGCCCCCACATGCCTCGAAGCTGCCGGTGTTGCTTGCAGCTCCGGGGACAAGGGCCGTTCGCTGGTCGATGCAGCTCGGCTACTCGACAGCGTCGCCTTCCTCTTGCCCTTGTCCATCCTGTGGAGTAAAGGTAAGTACTTACCTGCCGGCCTTTATGAAGGAGCCCGAGGAGAGAGCGCACTCCCCCCCCCCCCCCCCCCCCAGCCTGCCGATGCAAATGCACGCGACGGTATGCCACGCATGCGTGCTGGCGGGGTCTTCACGAAGTCACTCACGTGACTCCGAAGTAAAATGCATTTACGTGTGAGGTGTTGCATTTTGGGAAGTCAAACCATGGCATGTCCTTCATTGTGAATAGTAGGACAGTAGGCTCTTCCATAGCAGAAAGATTTAGGAGTGCAGATAAATCCCTGAAAGAGTTATTGCAGGTAGATCGGGTGCTCATGAAGGCTTTTGATACATTGGCCTTCATCTATCAGGGTATTGAGTATATAAATTGGGGTGTTATGTTACAGTTGTACAAGCCATGATGAGGCTGAATTTGAAGTATTATGTTCAGTTTTTGGTCACCCTGCTATAGAAAGAATGTCTTTAAACTGGAAAGAGAGCACAGAAGATTTACGACGCTATTGTCAGGATTTGAGTGCCTGAGCTATAAGAAATGGTTGGGTTAGCTAGGACTTAAGGGTCCAGGAGGTAGAGGGGCCATATTATAGAGGTGTACCATGTGGGGAGTAGATAGGGTGAATGCAAAAGCTTTTACCCAGAGTAGGAGAATGAAGATACAGAGGACACAAGTTTAAGGTTAGAGGGGAAAGATTTAGAAGGAATCTGAGAAGTAATCTTTTCACACAGAGGGTAGTGAGTACATGGAGTCAGCTGTTGAAGGAGGTTGCTGAGGAAGGTGCTATAACAACATTTAAAAGACATTTGGAAGTTATATAGATAGAAACATTTTAGAGGGATTTGGGCCAAAAAAGGGCACGTGGGTCTCTGTAGATGGAGAAGCTGTGGCAAATGCTACGTTTCCATGCTGTATGTCTCTATGACTTTGGTGAAAAAATATTTCTGCTGGGCAGATGGAGGTCAGGATTCAATGCCATTGTGATGTTTTGAATGTATATGTCAAACTCTTCTTCTTATCGAGTCCGCACACAAGATTACAAGTTGTTCAGCCAGAGCAGAACACACTTCCTGGCATCTGCATACAATGGTGTCTGTCTTGTCGCTTCTTGTGCGTCTTGTGCCTGGCAGTGGAAAGATTGGTGGAAACAGGGGTGTGACGTGAATGTTGTTTCCTTAAAGCCTGTGTCAAACTAATACCTTTATGGGCCTGTCCCACTTAGGTAAGTTTTCAGCGGACTGCCGGCGACTGTCAAGTTACCATATAACCATATAACAATTACAGCACGGAAACAGGCCCTCTCGGCCCTTCCAGTCCGTGCCGACCATTTGTTTTCCCCTAGTCCCATCTACCTGCACTCAGACCATACCCCTCCATTCCCTTCACGTCCATATACCTATCCACTTTACTCTTAAATGTTAAAATCGATCCTGCCTCCACCACTTCTGCTGGAAGCTGATTCCACACAGCCACCACCCTCTGAGTAAAGAAGGTCCCCCTCACGTTACCCCGAAACCTCTGTCCCTTAATTGTTGCTGGCAGTTGCCTGATAAAACCAGCAACTGGAACGGCGACTGTCAGAGTGGAATACACACACATACACAAATACATCGCTTCCTTCACCAGCCAGTTATGCAGGCGGGGGACAGGGCAAGCGGGGGGAGCGATGTCTAAAAATTCGCATGGTGCAAATCCAAAGTGAAACACTGCGATGAACAGGAATTTTGGCGCTGTAAAAAGATTGCTAAAGAACAGTGTACAGTAAGTCCTTTAAAAGAGGGGGCAAGAGGGGGGAGAAGGGTGGAGAAGGGGGGAGAAGGAGTGGAGACAACTATTAAGAATCATAGAATCATAGAATCATAGAAAATTGGTGCAGGAGTACGCCATTCGGCCCTTCGAGCCTGCACTGCCATTCAATATGATCATGGCTGATCATCCAACTCAGCATCCTGTACCTGCCTTCTCTCCATACCCCCTGATCCCCTTAGCCACAAGGGCCACATCTAACTCCCTTAAATATAGCTAATGAACGGGCCTCAACTACCTTTTGTGGCTGAGAATTCCACAGACTCACCACTCTCTGTGTGAAAAATGATCTTCTCATCTCGGTCCTAAAATACTTCCCCCTTATCCTTAAACTGTGACCCCTTGTTCTGGAGTTCCCCAACATCGGGAACAATCTTCCTGCATCTAGCCTGTCCAACCCCTTAAGAATTTAGTAAGTCTCTATAAGATCCCCTCAATCTCCTAAATTCCAGTGAGTACAAGCCGAGTCTATCCAGTCTTTCTTCATAAGTCCTGCCATCCCAGGAATCAGTCTGGTGAACCTTCTCTGTACGCCCTCTATGGCAAGAATGTCTTTCCTCAGATTAGGAGACCAAAACTGTACACAATACTCCAGGTGTGGCCTCACCAAGACCCTGTACAACTGCAGTAGAACCTCCCTGCTCTTGTACTCAAATCCTTTTGCTATGAATGCCAACATACCATTCGCTTTCTTCACAGACTGCTGCAGCTACATGCCTACTTTCAATGACTGGTGTACCATGACACCCAGGTCTCGTTGCATCTCCCCTTTTCCTAATCGGTCACCATTCAGATAATAGTCTACCCTCCTGTTTTTGCCGCCAAAGTGGATAACCTCACATTTATCCACATTATACTGCATCTGCCATGCATTTGCCCACTCACCCAACCTATCCAAGTCACCTTGCAGCCTCCTAGCATCCCCCTCACAGCTAACACTGCCCCCCAGCTTCATGTCATCCGCAAGCCTGGAGATGTTGCATTCAATTCCCTCATCCAGATCATTAATATATATTGTAAATAGCTGGGGTCCCAGCACTGAGCCTTATGGTACCCCAATAGTCACTGCCTGCCATTCTGAAAATGACCAGTTTACTCCTACTCTTTGCTTCCTATCTGCCAGCCAGTTCTCTATCCACATTAACATTGAACCCCCAATACTGTGTGCTTTAAGTTTGAATGCTAATCTCTTATGTGGGACCTTGTTGAAAGCCTTCTGAAAGTCCAGATATAACACATCCACAGGTTCTCCCTTATCCACTCTACTAGTTACATCCTCGATAAATTCTATAAGATTCGTCAGACATGATTTACCTTTCATAAATCCATGCTGACTTTGTCCAATGATTTCACCACTTTCCAAATGTGCTGCTATCCCATCTTTAATAACTGACTCTAGCAGTTTCCCCACTACCGATGTTAGACTAACTGCTCTGTAATTCCCCGTTTTCTCTCTCCCTCCCATTTTAAAAAGTGGGGTTACATTAGCTACCCTCCAATCCTCCGGAACTACTCCAGAATCTAAAGAGTTTTGAAAAATTATCACTAATAGAAGCCAGAGATACACGGCTGTGAAACTTGACGGACATTTAACATTACCATTATCCTTGGTTCTGAAAACTACTGCTTACCTTTTTTTTCCCCAATGAGCCAATGAAATTCACCGGTCAGCACTGGCTACAACCGACGAGAACCTCCGAGAACCTTCAACCTCCTGGCAACCGATTAGGACCTCCTGGTGACCCATCTACAGGTCGAGAATTCTCGCTGCTCTCCATGGCGGCTTCATTCTAGTCGCCACTCATTTTTCAACATGTTAAAAAATTCACGGCGACCATAATGAGGCTGCAAATAGTTCCCAGAATGCGGGAACTCCTCACGACCATGAAGGCAACTCCCCGGCAACCGCCCGCGAACATGTGACGACCATGTGGTGACTGCATAGTCTCCTGCAGTCGCCTAAAAAGTCGCCTAAGTGGGACAGGCCCGTTACTAATATTGCTTTCATTTGAGGAATGAGGTGTTGAAATTGTCAAGTTAGTATCGGCAAATATGTCTCCTTTTTTTAAATTAGTTTGCTGCCAATTCCATATGCCTAAATAGTTTACATTACCTTTTTTAAATAATTCCTCTTGTCTACTCTGTTGCAAATATTTAAAACATCTTCAGATTTTACTTGTATCGACCTTAAAAAAAAATGAACACAGTTCAGTTTTGTGATAAGAGATTTAAAATACTCATTATGCTGAGGAATAGGAAGGATTATATAGCAAGCCATATGGCCGCTGATGATTAGATTAGCACTAATTTTATATTATCTGTCACAGATTTCTGCAGTACCCTCAGGATATAAATTAAAGAAACTTTGTGATTACACTGCTGTATCTGTATTGTGCTCTCCAGCCACTCGATAAAAGAATGGGACTAAGTTATTGGTGGTTTCTTTCTTCAGGGAGCATCGTTTGGCTGGATTTCTACCCTTGCATTCTCTGCCAGCTGTTTGAACCTCGGAGCTAGCTTGTTATAACCTACTTAGGCTGTGGGGAACTGTCATTCACCATCTCAAAATCAATGTTGCACAGTTGAGCTTGGAGGCAATACTCCCCTGCAGAAACAAACAGTTAATAGCTTCTGTAGAGGAAATCGTGAACGTGACTTACAGTTAGACAGCTTTCTCAAGCTGTACCCTTAAAATCAAAGGTGTGTGTCGCAGAATATGTAAGCTGGAATGGTTTGATAAGTAAAGACCAAAAATATAATTGTTTAAGGTTTTCAAGATTCACTTCCAATATGGTTCTATTTTGCAGTAAAGTCTTTAAATGAAAATACTTTATCCAGTGCAAACTTCATTTCCATGAAATCCCACAATTGCTGTATATACAAACTGTGTCTAATCCTAAAACTTCAATTAAAAATGCCAAGACATGAATATCTTCACCTTCACGGCGAGATGGCTGCCCTGCCAGCAGTCTGTTCGTATTTTCTTTATTTTTGTTATTTTTTAGTGCGTTAAAAGTTTGTTTTAATGTTCTTCGGTTAGACAGACGTTAGAATCTGAAGATATTTTCACTTCAAATTCCTCTCTAAAGTTTTCAGACAAATCCCTATTTTATCTACTTCTCTGTGCTTCAGCTGAAAAGAAGGAAAGGAAGGAGAAAAAATCTTTAATAACACAGGCAGTCTATTTCAGACTTTCTTTAAGTGGGAGCAAACTACTGAGGCAAGGTGTTGAAACAAAGGAGGTGGCAAGGGGGATGCATGTGGCACTGCTCATCTTGAGATGCTGGCTGGTTTGTCAACTGGAGATCCACTTAGAAAAGCTGACAGCTTTTCTTATGCAGACCTAAATGAGGCATGGAGCAAATCAGGGAACATCGAAATTTAAATGTCCCTGTTTTCCACGAGGATGTTGCGGATATTCGGGATTGGTGTGTGTTTCTTCTTGCTATTTTTACTAAGTGGCTCAGAAATGTTGGTGATCCATTATGAGATTAGCAAAGGCTGAGAACACCAACAGGTTCTTTATCATATGGTCATTTCGTAAGCGATAGGAGTAGAATTAGGCCTTTTGGACCTTCAAGTCTACTCCGCCATTCATTCATCGCTGATCTATTTCTCCCTCCTAACCCCATTCTCCTGCCTTCTCCCCATAACCTCTGACACATGTACCAATCAAGAATCTATCTAACTCTGCCTTAATTTTTTCCACTGACTTGGCCTCCACAGCCATCTGTAGCAAAGAATTCCACAGATTCACCACCCTCTGACTAAATACATTTCTCCTCATCTCCTTCCTAAATTAAAGTCCTTTAATTCTGAGGCTATGACCTTTAGTCCTAGACTCTCCCACTAGTGGAAACATGCTCTCCACACCCACTCTATCCAAGCCTTTCACTATTCTGTATGTTTCAATGAAGTCCTCACTCGTTCTTCTAATCTCCAGCGAGTAAAGGCTCGTGCCGACAAAATCTCATCATAGGTTAACCTATTCATTTCTTTATCCTATTTCTCATCACCAGTCTTTGCCAGATGTCATGACTGCACTCCGGCAATGTGCAGCCATGTCAAATCCAGGTAATGAAAGAAATACATTAAGATGGACACAAAATGCTAAAGTAACTCAGCGGACAGGCACCATCTATGGAGAGGAATGGATGACATTTCGGGTCGAGATACATTTACAGTAACTTAAATCCAGATGAGTATTCAATGAGCTGCAGAGGGAATCAATACAGTACATAATTTGCACCCAAGTGGTACACAGAGTGATTGCAATTATTAGAGATAAGGAATAGAAATTTGACCATTTGCTAAAGGTATGTTAATATCCAGATACTATTACTTTATTTATGAGTGTAGGTTCCATTAATTGAATGGAACTGAAATTTGGGAGTGAAATACAGACAACAGCAGTTACTACAAAGCCAGTTTCACACTCACTGAAGAGTACATTTCTATTAACTCTCCGAATGAATTCTGCAGTGAACACAACTTCACACACTTTTTACCTGGTGACTAAAATTATTTGTTTGCGTATATGTTTCTATTAATTATTCCTTTGTCCAGAACCTTTTGCTTGTTAATCATGATGGATTGAATTTATTTCCTTTATATAATTTGGCACTGCAGCATGACATATGTTTGCTGAACGGCTTTGAATTGTCTGTGCCATATGGCCCGATTTTATTCTGTAGAGCCTACCTTAACTAGTATATTATTGTTGCTTATCACACAAGTTATACAACCACAAATGCAGATGACAGATGTAATATTCGACTTTGCACATCCGACAGGGAGCTTTGCCTGCTGAGAGTGCATCTTGGAAATTATGACACATACTGTGCACAATTTTCAGACCGTTTGTTCGGAAAATCATTCACAGCATTTGTCAAGTTCCTCAGTAAGCATTCTCAGAGGGTAAGAAACCCCACTGTAAGACCAAACTGAAAATTATCCTTGTTTTGTCTCACACACGCACTGCAAATGATTTATTTCTTTATGCAAACCGTTACCATGATTTAACCCTTTATTACCAGGACTAAAATAATTAAATGAAGCAGTGACCTTGCATAATCTAGATTATATTTCCTTGCAAACTAAACATTTAGGGAACTCTTACCTGGTTCTTATGCTACAAATGTTGCATCCAAAGGCCTGGATCATAATTTGCCGATGTAAATTCAAATGCAATTATGATATTGGCATAATCTGGAGATAAAAACAAACAAACTGCTCGAGAAACTCAGCAGATCACGTAACATCTATGGTGGGAAATGGACAGATGACGATTTGGGTTGGGACACTCTTCAGTATTTTTATTTAATTCAATTTGATGTTATTGACCTTTATCAACTGATTTCTATTTAGAACAATTGTGCCTATCTTTATCATATCAGGATACATTGGTTTAATATTTCCAACCATCTATTTGTGACCTGCACTGACTTAAAAACCCTATTATTATTTTAAAAAACAGGAATTAATATGAAATTGTAATGGGCCTGTCCCACTTAGGCGTCTTTTTAGGCGACTGCAGGAGACTATGCGGTCGCCTCGTGGTCACCAGATGTTCATGGTGGTTGCCGGGGAGTCGCCTTCATGGTCGTGAGGGGTTCCCGCATTCTGGGAACTAGTCGCGGCCTCACTATGGTTACTCCTGCATAACAGGCTGGTGAAGGAAGCAATGTGTTTGTGTGTGTGTTCCACTCTGACAGTCGCTGTTCCAGTTGCCGTTTTTCAGGCGACTGCCGGCAACATGACAGTCACCGGCAGTCGCCTGAAAAATCGCCTAAGTGGGACAGGCCCATAAGTGTGATGCAGTGGATGACTCTCCACATTCTACTGTCCAATAATGTCCATGCTAGACAGCAAGCTATTCTTCAAGCTGCTGGATAAACTCAGCTGTTGGGTGAACTCAGCAGGTCAAATAGAATCTGTGGAGGCAAAGGTATAGTCCATGCAGGGACTCGATCAAAATTGGTGGTCACACTTTGGTAAATCTTATCACATTGCTGTGCTTGTACTTCCCTGCTTGCAAGCAGAAACTGAAATATCCTCTGAAGAAGGGTCTCAACCCGAAACGTCACCTATTCCTTCGCTCCATAGATGCTGCCTCGTTCGCTGAGTTTCTCCAGCATTTTTGTCTACCTGGGACTATCCAGTACTGAAAGTCAAGCAATGCTGGTCTGCGGAAACAGATGAGATCCTTTGCAACTGCTTTGAGTCGGGGGACTGGTCCATCTTCAAAAACTCTGTGGCTAACCTGGATAAATATGGTGCTACTGTCACTGACTTTATTAGCAAGTGTCTACTTGATACTTTACTATTAAGCTACAAGGGGAATGCGTCTGACAAACAAAATAATGTATCAACAGGATCTACAATGATTGGTGTGTAGGGAAGCTTAATCTCAGTATAAATAGAAACTCTTGCTTATGTAGTTCAATGTTAAAACTTAAAGTGTATGGGTTGGAGTAAAGGTTAATAACATTCAAATGCTTTCAGTACTAGTCATCCATCTGGGTTTCAAAATTCCTCCATCTGCACCAATGTAATTTTTATTAGGATAACTTCACAGCAGGATAATAATCAAAAGCAAAATAAAAAATACTCAATATCTGTGATTTTTTACTTCTGACATAACCACAGCCTGTAAGCCAAATTAATATTTTCTTGTTTGTTAAATGCTCCACCTCTTATTCTCCACGAGAAAAAATATTTAATTCATTAAAATTACAGAAATGATAATAGAAATTCCACAACATCTCAGAGGAAGGATATCTCATTGTAGATACAATGTTACTACAAAGTATAAATCAAGTCAACACACGGAAAACAGAAAATAAAACAATCTGTGAATCGGGTTCAAAGATAACTAAAGCTGATTAAAAGGAAAATCTAATCTAAAATGGAGCAAATTAGGAAAAATATAAAGGAGAAAAGAAAAATAAAATTTAAAAAATGGATATGCAAAACTTATTTATTTTAGCACAGGTGAGTGCCACTCAAAAGGCTATAAAGAGATTCAATAAAACTAAAACTGGGATGAACATACGGTAGAACACAATAACAGCATCTGCATCATATCCATTGTCTGCAGCTGTTGAATTTTCATTGGAGAACATATTCCAAACTATGACTTCATCCGTTCCAACACAAGAGAAGAAATCCTGCAGCGTTCCTCCAAACAGAGATATAGATGAGCTGAAAATTCGAGCGAGAACAAAGGGAATTAAAATACGTATTCGCTATGGATAGTTATCTGAGTATGTTGAAAGACTCTAGGGATAAGATTTCAGAAGCGTGGACAATTGGACAGTCATCATGAAAGTCGGTGAATAATGCAAATCTATATAACACATCACACATAGTTAGAACCAAAGATAGACACAAAATGCTGGAGCAACTCAGCTGGTCAGGCAGCATCTCTGAAGACAGATCTCGACCCGATAAGTTACCTATTCCTGTTCTCCACAATTTCTGCCTGACTCGTTGAGTTGCACCAGCATTTTGTGCCTACCTTTGGTGTAAACCACCATCTGTGGTTCCTTCATGTTGGTGTCAATCTCAATAGTTCGAGATCACCATCTACGTTTTTAGGTATGTTTAGTTTAGAGAAACAGCGTGGAAACAGCCCCTTTGGGTTCCATCAGGTCCCGCTGACCAGCGATCCCCACACATTAACACTATCCTACAAACACTAGGGACAATTTTTACATTTACCAAGCCAATTAACCTACAAACCTGTATGTCTTTGGAGTGTGGGAGGAAACCGAAGATCTCGGAGAAAATCCACGCAGGTCACGGGGAGAACATACAAACTCCGTACAGACAGCACCCGTAGTCGGGATCAAACCCGGGTCTCGGCGCTGCATTCGCTGTAAGGCAGCAACTCTACCACTGCGCCACCATATGTCAGGCTACAGAACTATGTATCAGACATGGTAGTGAGCAACACAGGGGCCCCACATCTCTCCTTTCCCGTTCACCGTCTACACCTCGGACCAGATACAACTCACTCTTCCTGCCACCTGCAGAAGTTTTCAGGTGACTCTGCATTTGTGGGCTCCATCACTGAGGGATAGAATAAAACTAAAAGAAAAGATGTATAACACAGCAAAGAGTAGCCGGAAGCCAGAGGATTGGGAAACTTTCGTAGGACAACAGAAGGAAACAAAATGGGCAATACGGGCTGAAAAGATGAAGCACGAAGGGAAGCTGGCCAGGAATATAAAGAAGGACAGTAAAAGCTTCTTTAGATATGTGAAGGGAATAAGATTAGCAAAGTCAAATGTGGGTCCCTTGAAAGCAGACATGGGTGAAATTATTATGGGCAACAAGGAAATGGCAGAAGAGTTGAATAGGTACTTTGGATCTGTCTTCACTAAGGAAAACACAAACAATCTCTCAGATTTACTGGAGGACAGAGGATCTAAGGGGATAGAGGAACTGAAATAAATTTTCATTAGGCAAGAAATAGTATTGGGTAGGCTAATGGGACTGAAGGATGATAAATCCCCTGGGCCTGATGGTCTGCATCCCAGGGTCCTCAGGGAGGTGGATCTGGAAATAGTGGACACATTGGTGATCATTTTCCAATGTTCAATAGATTCAGGATCAGTTCCTGTGGATTGGAGGATAGCTAATGTTATCCCACTTTTCAAGAAAGGAGCGAGAGAGAAAACGGAGAATTACAGACCAGTTAGCCTGACTTCGGTGGTGGGAAAGATGCTGGAGTCAATAATTAAAGAGGTAATAATGGGGCATTTGGATAGCAGTAAAAGGATTAGTCCAAGTCAACATGGATTTATGAAAGGGAAATCATGCTTGACTAATCTTCTGGAATGTTTTGAGGATGTGACAAGTAAAATGGATCAAGGGGTGCCAGTGGATGTAGTGTATCTAGACTTTCAGAAAGCCTTTGATATGGTCCCGCACGGGAGACTGGTGACTAAAATTAGAGCACATGGTATTGGGGGTAGGGTGTTGACATGGATAGAAAATTGGTTGGCAGACCAGAAGCAAAGAATAGGAGTGAACGGATCCTTTTCAGACTGGCAGGCAGTGGCGAGTGGAGTGCCACAAGGCTCAGTGTTGGGGCCACAACTGTTTGCCAAATATATTAATGATTTGGAAGAGGAAATTAGGAGCAACACTAGCAAGTTTGCGGATGATGCATAAGCTGGGTGAGAGTGTGAACTGTGAAGAGGATATTAGGAGGTTGCAGGATGACCTGGACAGGTTGAGTGAGTGGGCAGATGCGTGGCAGATGCAGTATAATATAGATAAATGTGTGGTTATCCATTTTGGCGGCAAAAACAAGGGGGCAGATTATTATCTCAATGGGCTTAGGCTAGGTAAGGTAAGGGGGAGGTGCAGCGAGACCTAGGCGTCCTTCTGCACCGGTCACTGAAAGTTGGATTACAGGTACAGCAGGCAGTGAAGAAAGCTAATGGAATGTTGCCTTCATAACAAGAGGATTTCAGTATAGGAGTAAAGAGGTTCTTCTGCAGCTGTATAGGGCTCTGGTGAGGCCACATCTGGAGTATTGTGTATAGTTTTGGTTTCCTAATTTGAGGAAGGACATCCTTGTGATTGAGGCAGTGCAGCGTAGGTTCACGAGATTAATCCCTGGGATGGCGGGACTGTCATATGAGGAAAGATTGAAAAGACTAGGCTTGTATTCACTGGAGTTTGAAGGATGAGGGGATCTTATAGAAACATATTAAATTATAAATGAACTGGACAAGCTAGGTGCAGGAAAAATGTTCCCAATGTTGGGTGAGTCCAGAACCAGGGGCCACAGTCTTAGAATAAAGGGGAGGTCATTTAAGACTGAGGTGAGAAAAATCTTTTTCACACAGAGAGTTGTGAATTTATGGAATTCCCTGCCACAGAGGGCAGTGGAGGCCAAGTCACTGGATGGATTTAAGAGAGAGTTAGATAGAGCTCCAGGGGCTAGTGGATTCAAGGGATATGGGGAGAAGGCAGGCACTAGTTTTTGATTGGGGATGATCAGCCATGAACACAATGAATGACGGTGCTGGCTCGAAGGGCCAAATGGCCTCCTCCTGCACCTATTTTCTATGTTTCTATGAGGGGAGGGAAGCTGAATACACAGGTGTAGTCAATGACTTTATTGAGTGGTGTGGGCTGAATCACCTGCAGCTTAAAACCGACAAGATTAATGAGTTAGTGGTGGAATTGAGGAGGAGAGGAACACCCCTGTTCCCTGTCTCCATCAATGGTGTGGATGTGCAGTTTACCAATGAGTATAAGTACCTTGGTGTTTACCTGAACAGTATACTGGACTGGTCCAGGAATGCTCAGGCAGGATATAAGAAGTGACCGAGGAGGCTCTGCTCTTTCAACATCTGCAGTAAGATGCTGCAGATGTTCTATCAATCGGTGGTGGCCAATGCCATCTTCTTCTCTGTTGCATGCTGGGGTAGCAGGGTGAAGGCCGCAGACGCCAACAGAATTAACAAGCTCATCAGGGTGGCTGGCTCAGTCCTGGGTTGGAGTTGGATACAGTGGAGGTAGTCTTGGTGGGGAGGATGCTCCTCAAACTGCGGAGCCTCTTGGACAATACAGCTAACCCCTTCCATGGCACACTGCTCAACCCGAGGAGCACCTTCTGCAACATAATGGTTCCACCAAGATGCAGCAAAGAACATTACAGGAGATTATTTTTCTACGTGGCTATCAAACTGCACAGCTCCTCCCTCTTCTGTCGTGGGGTAGATTGACTCCCCTCACCCCACCCCCTAATCTTTGCACATACCCAATCCTGAACATTCCACTCATCACTTTAATTTCATGTTTCATGTAGCTTGTTGTGTTTCATGACTGTTGGCAGACCAATTTCCCTCCTGGGATAAATAAAGTCCTATCGTATCAAACCGTATGAGAGTTAGAAGCTATCATACACCAACATGCATAACATGCCTTTTTTACCTGAGACGGTGCCTCAGGATAAAGAAGATCTTGATGGTACTCAATATTCTGGTTGCTGTGATGGCACATAGGGCCAGAATGGGAAGCGCCCACTCTTCCACAGCTGAGACAGGTGGCAGGCAGGAGAATGACTATATTCTCATCTGCTGGGTTTCTGCTTGGCCTCCGTATGTTCCCAGTGCATGGCCTCATGTCTGAATAATAGTTTTCTGGACTATGAATCTAGTGTTGCTTATGCAAGTGACATGGGCAGACGATTGTGGCTGGCCGAGAATGACGATGACCTCACTGCTGGGGATATTGGCCTGGGAGATCATGTTCATGTTTGCTTATTTATCCTTCCAGCATGTTTAGTTTAGTTTAGTTTAGAGATACAGCACGGAAACAGCCCTTCGGCCATCTGAGTCCGCACCGACCAGCGATCCCCACACATTAACAATATCCTACACACACTAGGTACAATTTTACACATACACCAAGCCAATTAACCTACATACCTGTGGGAATAAACCGAAGATCTCGGAGAAAACCCACACGGTCACGGCGAGAACATACACGGCGAGAACAGACAAGAGTAGTCGGGATCGAACCCGGGTCTCCGGTGCTACAAGCGCTGTAATGGGCCTGTCCCTCTGAGGTGACTGCAGGAGACTATGCAGTCACCACATGGTCGCCACATGTTCGTGAGTGGTTGCCGGAGAATCGCCTCCATGGTCATGAGGTGTTTCCACATTCTGGGAACTAGTCACGGCCTCATTATGGTCACCGCAAATTTTTTAACATGTTGAAAAATTAATGGCGTCTACATGGAGAGTAGCGAGAATTCTCGAGCCGTAGGTGGGTCGCCAGGAGGTCCTAGTGGGTTGCCAGGAGGTCAAAGGTTCTCGTAGGTTGTAGCCGGTGGTCACCGGTGAATTGGGAAAAAAAAGAACAATTAAAAAAGAATAATTTTTTTATTGTCTATGGTTGGAGATAATGCCGAATAAAGGTACGTACCTGCTATGCAGCAGAAACCTGAGTTTTGAGGTCGGAAGTTTGCGTCTATTCTATTTATAGCCATGCGGGACAGCTCAACAAAGGTGCGTGACAGTAAATGATTCCAATCATCGGGACAAGAATTTTTTGAAAAAAACTTTAAGATTTAGAATTTTATCAAGAATAGAGAAATTTTTTAAAGGGTAATAAATATTTTATTTATTAATACCTACCGTTTAAAAGTATTTTCATTTCAGATAGATCCCTTATTAAATAAATATGTAAAATTGTCCCTAGTGTATGTAGGTACAGTGTTAATGTGCAGGGATTGCTGGTCCTTGTGGACTTGGTGGGCTGAAGGGACTGTTTCCATGCTGTAAACTAAACTAAAACTAAATATCCCAAAGATGTGTTGAATTAGTTACTTACCCTCTTTTCTCTAATGTAGGTGTAACAAGCTTTGGGATTTTCTTTAATCCAACTCCCCAAAACCATTTTGTGGCCCCTTTTCATCCTTCTAATCGCCAGCTTAAGTTCTTTCCTCCTTGCTTTGTATTTCTCAAATGCCCTGTCTCATTTAATCCCCTTAAACGTTGCATGAGCTTCCCTTTCCTATTTGAAAAAAAACACAACCTCCTTAGTCACACAATGTTCCCTTACTTTGCCATCCTTACCCCCCCCCCCTTTCACAATAATTTTAAAACGTATGTGGTGGTGATCACTATCCCCAAAATGCTCACTCAATGAAACACCAGTCACCTGGCCAGACTCATTCCCCGAGACAAAGCTCAGCATGTTCCCTTCAGGTTGAACTATCCACATACTGTTTCAAGAAATCCTCTTGGGTACACCCAACAAATTCTTTGGCACTGAGTAAGTGTCGTGGTTAATGATACTCAAAATTAAGTCAGGCGACACGGAGAATTCTTCAAGAAGTTCAACCCTTTATTTGCAAGTTAAGGCTGGAACACTCAAAGAGCAAATCACTTGAGAGTTCACTTTCAAACAAAGAGTTGCCTCATTTTATGGCATGTTTAACTCTGTATGTCCCACCCCCAGTGCATTTCTATACCCAATCACTTGCATTTGCTTTTCTCCTTCCTCCTTCCCCAACAGATTTCCAAGATGCCAGGCAAAAGATAATAGACAACATTTCAAATATATTGAGTGACAGGTGTGCAGCTAATCATGCAGCTATTAGGATTGTGAATAGTGAGTGGGGTAAATCTTTGAATGAGCTCTACTGCCACTTGCATCCTCTTGACTCCATCACAACATCAGTTCGCTCAGCCCTCAAACTGCACAAACAATCCAGAGGAAAATTCTTGTTTGGGAAAGACTGTCAAACAGCAAATGTCATACTGCAGATGAACAGACTACTGTACAAGAATTGAAAAGGGGACACAAAAGGATTTTTTTTGCATTTCTGGATGAAAGGAACATCTCCCGAGGTCTCCTCCCATGGTACTGTGGCAACAGATTATATATACTTTTCCATATTAGTGGCAAGCTCATAGAACATTATGATGACTTTGTTGCCCTGCTGAATAGCAGAATATCCTGTGTGGGGTTGAGAAGCGCCATCCTCCGTTGACTTCACCCAGGCTGAAGCAAAAGTAGAACTTCAGATATTAGGCTTACTTGGCAAATATCTGACTGGGCCTTGAATGAAGCGCTTCTACACTTCAAGCCAGAATCAGATCAACCATGTTGATGGCATCAAAGTGGTTAAAGGGGCGATCTAAAGGAAGCCACAGAAAATCCAGAGAACTTGATATTGGCAAGGGAATTTTCGGGGAGGAGGTGCGTCTTGATGCCACGTTGACAAAATTTCCGGAGCTACCAGTACACCCACAGTTCAGTTCAAGGATGAGGAGCTGTCTTCAAGCTGTAATCACTGTGTTGGAAAGGCAGCATAGCAAATATTTTGAACTTGGTGTAACTGGGAAACTGAAGGAGGAGACTGCATCAGCAAGATCACACAACATTGATGCAGAGGAGATGATGGGGATGTTTAGCTCATCGAAACAGAAATCTCCCAATGCCACCATGTGTTATTTGTCATGTAGGATGCGGGCCTGCAAAAATAGAACAGTCAACTACCTTGACAATCTCGAGGAGGAACGTCGGGAGGAGGTGCTCTGCAAGGCAGTGACATGGGAAGAGTGCAGAGGAACAGACGGAAGAAAAAACAGAAGGAATTGAGAGCAGAAATCATCAAGCAACAGAAAGACAAGGAGCATGCTCAGGACAAGAAAGAGAGGAAAAACTAGAAAAAAAATGGAAAGAGACTGATTTAAACAGCATTCGCAGAGATTATCCGAATTTGGACTACTCCAAATGTGATAATAATAATAATAATAATAATAATAATAATAATAATAATAATAATAATAATAATAATAATAATAATAATAATAATAATATATTTTATTGTCATTACACATAAGTGCAACAAGATTGATTTGCAACTCCATCCGATGTCATAACTTAAACGACTAATAACATTTAGGTTTAGATACCTCGAGAACAAGGTTTGTGAAAAGAAAATTTTCAGTAAAACAGTCAAAACCAAAACAGACTAAAGTGCAGATGTGTCTGTGCGACGTGACCATCCAAGGGAGACAGTCCATGGGGGTGGGGGGCACACAGCAGGGCCGGTTCAGAGCCGCTATAGCTCTGGGAATGAAGCTGTTCCTGAGTCTGGAGGTGCGGGCGTAGAAGGCACCATTCTGCCGGAAGGGAGTAGTTCAAACAGTCAATTATAAGGGTGAGAGGAGTCATTATGGATGCTGACGACCTTCCTAAGGCACCGTGTGTGGTAGATGCCCTCCAAGGCTGGTAGCGATGTCCCAATAATCTTTTGCGCTCTGTGGACGACGCGCTGAAGAGCTCTCCTCTCCTCCTCCGTGCAGCTGAGATACCACACAGAGATGCCATATGTTAGTATGCTCTCTGTCGTGCAGTGGTAGAAGGTTGTCAGCAGCTGTTGGGGCAGACCAGTCCGTTTTCAATGTTCTTAGGAAGAACATTCACTTCTGTGCCTTTTTGACCAGCACAGTGGTGTTGGTGGACCATGTGAGGTCCTCTGAGATGTGAGTGCCCAGAAACTTAAAGCTGGACACTCTCTCCACATTGTCCCCGTAGATGGAGATTGGGGCATATTCCCCGTTCTGCGACCTCCTGAAGTCAATAATCAGGTCCTTGGTCTTGGAGGTGTTTAGTGACAAGTTGTTCCGTGAGCACCAGTCCGCCAGGTTCTACACCTCCGTTCTGTAGTTTGTTTCATCACCATTGGTGATCAGCCCGATCACCGTTGTGTCGTCTGCAAATTTGACAATGGTGTTGGTGTCGAATGCATGAACACAGCCGTGAGTGAAGGGGAATAGAGCATGGGGCTAAGTACACAGCCCTGTGGTGTGCCAGTGCTCAGGGTGATAGTGGAGGACAGGTGCGGCCCCAGTCTCACTGCCTGCGGTCGCTCCGTCAGAAAATTCAGGATCCAATCGCATATCAGTGAGCTGAGGCCTAGCTGGTGGAGTTTGGTGGTGAGTTTGGTGATGATGACCGTATTGAAGGCAGAGCTATAGTCAATGAAGAGCATCCTCACGTAGGTGCTCTCTTTCCATGTGGGTCAGGACAGTGTGAAGAGCCACAAAGATGGCATCCTCTGTGGATCTATTTGCCCTGTATGCAAATTGATGAGAGCCCAATGATACGGGGATGCTGGATTTGATGTGGGAGGGGACCAGCCTTTCAAAGCACTTCATTGGTATTGGAGGGTTACACAAAAAGCTGGAGAAACTCAGCGGGTGCAGCAGCATCTATTGGTATTGGAGTTAGGGCAACCGGTTGGTAGTCAAAATATTGTAACCGGGCGGTAGATCTACAGGACATTCTTAATGGGAAAGTAGTGGGCAGAAAGGCCTGTCATGCATGATTTGAAGAGCAAAAACTTGTAGTTTACAATGCTAAAATTGAAAAGTTGAGGATAAACAAGTTGTACAAAGTTGCTTATTGGTTGCAATCTGAGGAGTATGATGATATGCCAATGTACCAGCTAGCAGCTGATCTTCTCTATAAAGGCTTGGTCTTTTGCTAGAAATTGTAATTTCTTTACCTGTGTGTTACGGACTTACAGCATATAGTACAATAATATTAAAGTTCTGATCATGGGAATATCACATTTTTGAATTTTCAAGGCATCTGGGTGTTTATTACGATTTCCGTCACAATGGTCAATTTTGTAATTAGCTACAATTAGGTAACTAACTAATTATATGCTTTAATTTCAGGTCATCTAAGTAAGATGCTTCATAATTGTTTCAGAATGCTTCATTCTACAATAACTGAAAATTTCATTCAGTTCTCTTAATTTGTAAGAAATTTATGGGCTTTTGACTGTCCTCGATCACAACTTTTGTGTTAAGTCAATGGTAAAGCCATAGGGAACAAGATGCTAATTTCCGAGTATGAAAATTACCATTAATTTTTTAATACTGAAGATATGAAAGTGAATTAGGTGTCAAATTAAAAGTTATTTTTATGCTTTATCTGATAAATTACAGGCTTGATTTCGAAAATCTAAAAATATTGTAACATGTGCCATTCGGGAAACAAAAAGACCAGGCATGGCCTACTGGTGAGACCATCCTGGACTAAAGGCTTGGGCCACCATTCCCTTCACAGCAATCTCTGAAACATAACCCGCCGATCACCTTTTAGCTCCAGCTCCAGCCGGACACAAAGCCGTCGCAGCCGTCGCATCTTCCCAAGACCTGATGCGACGGCTCCCACCCCCACCCCCAGGTAAACAGAGCTGAAGAAGGCCGGGCGTGGAGAGGGACATCAGGTCACGGGAAGATGTGATGGTTGCAACGGGGCTTCGTGTCCGGCTGGAGATGGAGCTAGAGCTGCTGGAGCTGGAGTTTGGGGATAAGTAACCCTAGCCCCAACCACAGCCCCAGCCCCATCCCCCACCGGGGAACAAGGGCTGAAGAGGGCCGGGTGTGGAGAGGAACATCGGGTCATGGGAAGATGCGATGGCTGCGTGTCCGGCTGGAGATGGAGCTGGAGCTGCTGAAGCTGGAGATCGGTGGTATGTAGCCCGAGGCCCAGCCTTAACCCCAGCCACAGCCCCAACCCTAGCCCCAGCTCCAACTCCAGCCTTAACCCAGCCCTAACCCCAGCCCCAGCCGCAGCCCCTGCTCCAGCTCCAGCTCCAACCCCAGCCCCAACCCCAGCCCCAGCTCCAGCCCTAACCCAAAGCCCAGCCCCAACCCCAGCCACAGCCACAGCCCCAACCCCAGCCCCAACCCCAACACCAGCCCCAACCCTAGCTCTAACCCCAGCCCCATCCCCAACCCTAGCTCTAACCCCAGCCCCATCCCCAAACCTAGCCCCAGCCTCAGCCCCAACCCTAGTCCCAGCTCTAACCCCAGCTCCAGCCCCAACCCCAGCTCCAACCCCAGCCTCAGCCCCAGCCCTAAAGATAGTTTTAGCCATCATGTGATGCTCCCAAACTTGATCATCTCCACCATGGTGAGTCATATCCGTCACATTAGTATTCTATGCTCATAATGTGTAAAATAATACAATAATTACCATAATTATCAATTGTAATTGATAAATGAACAGTATGCCTCTGCCTATTCATCTGAAGTTAATATTGTTTTAGAGGAAGTTGGTGAAAATTTATGTGAAGGTTACCATTCTTGCTGAAAATCACCACTTTTTTCAGCAGTAACGTGTTACGAAGGTTTAAAATCAATGCGTTAGACTGAAAAAGTTTTTTTTTTGGTGGTTTATTTGAGGAAGATATTCTATAATTTGAAAGACTGTGGCAAAAAATGGATCTTATATTCTTAAATCAGGTATGTTTTGCAGTGTTGTTCATCATAAATACATGACGGTTATGACTGAATGCAATGGGCAACCTGTAAAAAGGAGGAAAAAATAAATTAAATTCTCTAAAAGATTGCACCAAACATATTTTTCCCATAGTGGAGATGTTCATCTATGTGAAACAACATTCACAGTTGCAAAAATTTAAGTTTTATTTTCGGGTTTCCAGAAACTTAAAAATAGACACCTACTGAAGAATCACCCCTGAACGTCTATGGAGTGTGGGAGGAAACCGAAGATCTCAAAGAAAATCCACGCGGTCACGAGGAGAGCGTAAAACTCCGCAAAAACAGCACCCGTAGTCAGGATTGAACCTGGGTCAGCTGATGTAAGGTGGTAGCTCTACTACTGCACCACCGTGCCACCCTTGGGATATGGGAGAAAATTGGAACACCCAGAGAAAACCTACCCAGTTGTGGGGAGGATGTGCAAACTCCTCAAACAGTCACAAAGTTTGGGACTGAACCCAGTTCACTGGAGTTGTGGGGCAGCAGCTCTATTGGCAGAGTCACTGTGCCTTTTACTCCAAGGATGTTTTTAAAGCCTCCTTGATAAAAAGGCAACATGCTCATTGACCCATGGAAATCCCTGTTCTCTTTGCATATGTATTGATAAAGTGGCGTCAGGATGAAACTGAGAACAACAGCTCCTTTCAACGTGAGGATGTATGAAGGTGAAAAAGAAAGCAGAATGTTCCAAACAAAGGGCTGACCCAATATACCAGGCACTATCTGCTCCCTTACTGAGAAACTATGCATGTTGCTTGGAACACTACAACCATTTCAGAACCCACAGAACTGGAGTGGAGGCAAGACAATCTTGATCCTGAGAAACTGCCTAGGAAGAGGTTTACTGCCCCTTCAGTGCTGAGGTGTATTTGAAGAAAGCTTTGATACATAATAACTGATGAACATTAAGATGCACACTTACATTTGCTAAATATTTTAGTTAAATTAATAATAAACTGTAATTATATTGACAATTTTATGTTTTTATGACAGGAATTAGTCCTTCTCACTCAAGACAACTTTGTATACAAATGTTAAATAAATGCAACCCAAAACATACTATAATATCACTATGAATAAAGCTAAAGGCTGAATCAATAAACAAATTAGCAAGGAGTGAAGTCTTCTGACATTTATACTGATTTTCAGCACCTATCTTATGATTGAATTGCGCTCTAGGTATCAGGAACAAAATTACTTTCTTTGCAGTTAACATTTAACACCATTGAAAGGTTGTAGAGGTGACCAAGATAGATAGTCCTGAGTCTGATGAATATAAGCTTAAGGGAGTTAAATAGTTCTTTGAATTGACTTTGATGGCCATGATCCTGGCAACGACTTCACTTTTCGAGTGTTCTTTGCAAGTATGTTTACTGAGAACAAAGCAAAACTACTGGATTCTTTACTGGAGTACACTGGAGTTTTCTCAACAACCAACATTGTAGATTGGTTACTTCTTACTAACCAATTGTAGTGCTTCTTAGTAGAAGCTCTGCCTACTGTGCGGTTTATATTATCAGAAGTCTGCTTAAGTAATTTAGTCTGAGTAGCTGATAGTTACTGTAACACCATGCAGATGAATGCTGTAAGTGAACTGTAATAAACTGTGTTGTACCTTGACACGCATACGACTCGACTCATTACATGGTGTCAGAAGTGGGATCATATGATACCTTCATTACTGGTCCTGTTCATAGGGCTGTTGTTCGCTGGTTTTGCGTGGGGCCCTTGATAGCAGGTCAGCTATGTGCATGTCCTTGCCTTTTTTGTGGACAATGTTGAAATCGAAACGCTGCAGCTGTATTATCATCCGTTGCAGGCGTGCCGGAGCGACGTGGATGGGTTTATTCATGATAATGACCAGCGGCTAGTGGTCTGTTTCTATAGTCACAGATTTCCCAAAAATAAAGTCTCTGAATTTTGTGCAGGCGAAAACCACTGCAAGTAACTCTTTTTCAATTTGTGCATAACGTTGTTCAGTGTCGGTCAATGTGCGGGAGGCATATCTAACAGGCTTGTAGTCGCCATCGGTGGTGGTCTGTAGGCAGGCAGCACCAGGTCCCTCATACACTAGGGACAATTTACAATTTTACCAAGTCAATCAGCCTACAAACCTGTGTGGGAGGAAACCGGAGCTCTGGGAGAAAACCCAAGCAGATCACATGTAGAACGTACAATCTCCGTACAGACAGTACCCGTTTCCAAAACTATTGGAAAAGCAGCCAATAAACATACACTACATAATAAACAGTAAGGACACAAAATGCACAATACTTAGGAACAGCACAAAGGTGCTGCGGTAGAGTTGCTACTTTACAACGCCAGAGAGCTGAGTTCAATCCTGACCTTAGGTGCTCCCTGTCGCCGCAAAGGTTTTTTCTGGCTTCTCCGATGCACCAGTTCTATTCTACACACTGTGAGTTGTTTCTTATTTTTTCCCTGGAGCCGTTGTGACTGGTCGGGGCCCAAGCAGTTGCTGGGAGAGGGGGATGTGGAGGGGTGGTGCAGGGTTGCACATCTTTGAGGTGGGTGGGAATGGATGGTGGAGGGGGGGATTGGCAGAGGCACCCAGGGGAAATGCTCACTGTCACAATGTCTTTGCAATGTGGGTTCTCAGGTTCCTATTAAATCTTGGCCCTCTCACCGCCAACCTCTGTCCTCTGGTTTTTGATTCCACCACCCTGGGTAAAGGATTCTGTGCATTCACCCAATGCATTCCCCTTAGGATTTTATACATCTCTATAAGATCATCTATCAGCCTCCTGTATTCAAAGGTATAAAGCCTGTCCAATCTTTCCCTATCAATATGCTGTTGAGTACTGGAGCGATCTGCATAAATCTTTATTGCACACTTTCCAGCTTAATCACATCCTTCTTGTAGCAGATTTTGTATTTGGTGGAAGTCAAACCAGAGCAGGACCTTCACAGTGAATGCTAGTGTCCTTACGAGTGTTGTAGAATAGAGGGATCTAGGAGTGCATGTACATTGTTTTCCAAAAGAGGCATCACATGTAGATATGGTGGTCAAGAATGCTTTTGGTACAATGGCCTTCATCAGTAAGGGTACTGAGTATAGAGGGTGGGGCATTATATTACAGTTGTACAAGATTTTGGAGAGGCCACACTTGGAATAATGTGTTCAGTTTTGGTTACACTGCTTTAGGAAGGATGCTTCTAAATGGGAAAGAGTGCAGAGAAGATTTACAAGGATGTTGCCAGGATCTGAGGGCCTGAGCTATAGAAAGAGGTTGGGCAGATTAGACTTTATTCCTTGGTGTGCAGGATGCTGAGGGGTGAATTTATAGAGGTGTATAAAATCATGCTGGGAATAGATAGGGTGAATGCACAGGTCTTTAACCCAGGGTAAGGGAATCAAAAACAAGAAGACATATATTTAAGGTGAGAACAAAAAGATTTAATACCAACCTGAGGAGCAAAGTTTTCACATAGAGGATTGTGAGCAGCCAGAGGAGCTACTTGAGGCAGACACCATAATCTGCTGGAGTTGTAAGTGAGTTGTATGCAGGGCTTCGTAAGTGAGTAATTGCTGAGTAAGTGCTGCCTGATAGTGTTGTCAGTGAGAGCTTCCATTACTCTGTTGCTAATTGAAAGTAGATTGTTTCTTAGCCAGATTGTATTTGTCCAGCTTTTTGTGAACATGATGTATATAGGCAATTTTCCACTTTGTCAGGTAGATGCTGGTGTTGTAACTGTACTTGAACCACTTGGCTAGGGGTGAAGCGTGTTTCGAAGAACAGGTCTTCAGTACATGGTTGTGATGTTGGCTTGGCCCATTGCTGAACATGGACTTCTAAGACAATTTCTGCTATGTGGAGTGAAGTAAAGTGGCTGGAGACTGACTGGCAAGTCAGAAAGTGACCATGGATGACAATCTGTTTGGGATATTCAACTGAACGTGTTCGCAATTCCTTCAGCCTCATGTATAAGCCTTTTGGATACGATGCTATACTAACGTTCAGTATATCATCTAAGGTGAGTGCAAAAGGCCTCAATTAGCTAATTTCCAGAAGCTGACCAGAATCTCTTTCATGCCTGCTCCGATATTTATCCCATAGCAAACATCATTAAAACAGGATAACTGCCCTTTATCACACTGCTGATTATGAGATCGTGCTGTTTGTAAGTCTTCTGCATTTTCTATGTTGCATTACATGGCTGTGAATCACTTGGGACATCCTGAATTCATGAATACTGATGCATATACGTGTCTTAAAATCCCTCTCTCACTATGATCTGCACAGCTTTTCAGCCCTGTGAGAGACATGACAGGGTGGCTGCTGAACCGCAAACAAAGCCTCCTGCAGACTTGACTGATAACATCCCTGAATAATCCTTCCACGGTTCTGCAACCAAGATATATTATAAATCAGGGAACAACCTAGACTTTGATGGAAGACACAAGGCACTGCCGAAAAATGAAAACACTATCTACTTTCTTAAAAGGACAGAATTCACTCGACCCAAAACATCACCCATTCCTTCTCTCTAGAGATGCTGCCTGTCCCGCTGAGTTACTCCAGCTTTTTGTGTTATCTTCAGAATTCACTGGGTCAGGTGATTGCACCTGAACTGGAGGGGAACCAATATCCAGGCAGGCAGGTTCGACGGTGCCACACAAGTGGGTTTAGATTTGATTGGCAGGGGGGTTGGGATCTTATACAGGACCAAGGCAGGTGAGAGATTGGAAGTTGGTGTGGAGGGTGATGAAAGAAAGTATAGTGGACAGAATAGGCAGGAGAAAGGAAGGGAGCGAGTAAGGAATGTCAGTTTAAATTGCACGTATTTTAATGCAAGGGGCCTGATGAATGAATGAATACATTTATTGGCCAAGTATTCACATACAAGGATTCTGCCTTGGTCCTCTGCCCGCAAGTGACAACATGACATATAGTGACAGTTAAGAATGACACATAAAACATTAAACATTAATAATAAAACATTATTGTTTAAACATGTGAATTAAATAAAATACCAGAGCAAAAGGAGGCTACAGATTTTTGGTTATTGAATAGAGCCACTACTCATGGAAATAAAGCTGTTTTTATGTATGGCTGTGGCAGCTTCGACAGTCCGGAGTCGCTTTCCAGAGGGAAGCGATTCAAAGGATTTGTGGCCAGGTTGAGAGGGTCAAAGATGATCGTACCTGCTCGCTTCCTGGCCTTTGCAGTTCGTCAATGGAGGGAAGGTTGCAGCCAATAACCTTCTCAGCACGTCTCTGACCCGCAAACGGTCAACATAGGAGCACCGCAAGGCTGCGTACTCTCCAGGTGTCGTGCTTGGTGGCTGAGCCAAACCAGACCATGATCGAGAAGGTGAGAACAGACTCTACGATGGCCGTATAGAATTGGACCATCATTGCCTGTGGCAGATTGTGCTTCCTCAGCTGACATAGGAAGTACATCCTCTGTTGTGCTTTTTTGACTGTGGAGTTGATGGTAGCCCCTCACTTAAGGTCCTTGGAGATGATAGTCCCAGGAACGTAAAATACTCCACAGATGTGACTGTCGTGTTGTTGATGGAGAGTGGGGTGACGGGAGGGGGAGCTCTCCTAAAGTCTACAATCAATTCTATTGTCTTAAGAGCATCGTGCTCCAGGTTGTTGCGATGGCACCAGGACACCAGCTGTGTCACTTCCTGTGTGTACGCAGATTCTTCCCCATCCTGGATCAGTCCAATCATGGTTCTGTTGTCCGCAAACTTGAGAAGCTTGAGAGACGAGTCAGTGGAGGTGCAGTCATAGGTGTCGAGAGAGTAGAGGAGAGGGGATTCTTATACATACATTTAAGATACATTTACAGCAAAGGTAGATAAGGAATAGAATGATATATTGAAGATGATGGTTATGAAACAGCTCATGTAAAGCATAAACGTTAATATTTTTCAATTTTTGCTCAAAATTACATCTTTGTAGTGTGAGTACTTTACACAGATTAAAATTTATAGTGTAAATTTTGACACTACTGGTTGGGTAAATGAAGGCATAGGACAGGTATAGACAGCTGCGATCAAATGTATCTCTGGAGGAGTTTCAGGAACTGATGAGCATATTAAGAAGGAAATCAAGAAGACAAAAAAGGGGGGTGTAGAGATGGCTCTGGCAGATAATATAAATGAAAATCAAAATACAGTTTATGTTCATTACAGGAAATAGAGTAACTAGAGACCTAGAGAGAGAATAGATTCCCTCAAGCAAAATTGTTCATCTCTGTGTGGAGCCATAGGAGATGAGCAATGCAGGAGCCCTGGCTGAGGTTTATGAATCATCATTAGCCAAGGGTGATGTGCCAGAAGACTGGAGGGTGGCTAATATTGTGCTTCTATTTAAGAGGGGCTGCAAGGAAAAGCATGGGAACTATAGAATAATTAGTCAAACAACTCTGAGAGGGAAGTTACTATATTCCTAGGGATGAGATATACATGCATTTTGTTAGACAGGGTCTGATTAGGGATAGTCAATATGATTTTTTTTCCTGGAGATCACGTCTTACGAATCTGATTGAGTTATTTATCAAACTAAATAAAATGGCTAAAGAGGGCAAAGCCAAAGACATTGTCTCTATGGACTTCAGCAAAGCATTTGATAAAGGTCTGCATGATAAGCTGCTCTGAAAGGTTAGATCACATGTTGTCCTCAGAGAGCTAGCATATTGGCCAGAGGAAGCAGCTAACTGGAGGACTGGGGTACATTTAGAATTCAACAGAGGACGACAAAGTGGTTAATTAGGAAATTAGGAGTGGGAAAAATGAGCATGAAAGAAAGCTTGCAGGGAATATAAAAATGACTCTAAAAGCCTCTTTAGGTATGTAATAAGGAAAAGATTAGTGGAGACAAATGTAGGTCCCTTACAATCAGAGACAGGTGAATTCATAATGGGAAACAGAGAAATGACAGAACAGTTAAACAAGTACTTTGGTTCTGTCTTCACTAAGTAAGACAAACAATCTACCAGAAATACTAGGGGACCGAGGATCTAGTAGGAGGGAGGAACTGTAGGAAATCCACATTAGTCGGCGTTCAGTGAACTATTGGGACTGAAGGCAGATAAATCCCCAGGGCCTGACGGTCTGCATCTCAGAGTACTCAAAGAAGAGGCCCAAGAAATTGTGGATGCATTGGTGATCATTTTCCAATGTTCTCTTGACTCTGGATCAGTTCTTGTGGACTGGAGGATAGCCAATGTAACCCCACTTTTTAAGAAAGGAGAGAGAGAGAAAAAACAGGAAATTATACTTTGGATTCACGTGAGTGATTCCGTGAAGTAGGCCCGCCAGGCCGCATGCGCAGCATTACATCAGCCGCATTGGCACGAGCACCAATCTGGCAGGACAGAGCTCCTGCCGGTGGTAAGTTAAACTTTAAGATAAGTTTGCTTTTTTACTTACCAGGTTTCAGGAGCCTCTTTTTACAAAAGGTTTTTCCTGCCAGTCTTACAGGCCGACAACTTGCCGGTTGAACTGTGGGGAAACCCCATTCCGATCGCAAATGCGGAAACCGGCAAAATTGATCGGGTTGTAAGATTAGGAGCCGCTGACAGTATAATCAGCGACTCACAGACTGCAGAAATGCCGTTTTAATGGCTAGTAATTTTAAACTGGCGCTGATAGTATAGTCAGTGGCTCATAACCTACAGAAATGCTGTTTTATTGCTAGAAAATTAAACAGAGTCACTGATAGTTAGTCAGTGCATCACAGACTGCTGAAATGCTGTTTTAACGGCAAGAATTAAAACAGAGTCGCTGACAGGGGGAGGTGGGTGGGGGTCAGCGGCTCCCAGCCTGCAAAAAGGCAGTTAAAGCAACAATTTATTTTGGAAAAATCACTGATAGATGGGTCAGCAACTCCAGCCTATGGTTTGCCGTTGGAACGGCAAGGAAGCCACACTGGAGTCACTAACAGTGGGGTCAGTGGCTCACAGATGTTGGTACCCAGGTAAGGAATAACTGGGACTCATTTAGCCCTATTTTTGACTCGGGTGAGTCGGGCAAAAGGGTTAAAAACGAAAGTAAATTGTTTAAGCACATGTTTGCTATGAATTATTTTTCCCTTCACATATAAACTGTACATTAAAAATGTTGTTTTAGTAAGGTTACACCGCAATTGCGCGGGCCTATGGGACAGGCCTCGCCAGCAGCACCTGACAGGGCTGCTTCATGTGGAATATGTGCAGGCCTATGGGACAGGCTGCGCCAGCAGCACCTGACAAGGCCGCTTCATGTATATAAGTACCGGTCTACGGGAGAGCCGTGCCAACAGAACGTGTTTCAGGGCTGTTCACTTGTAATGTTACCGGCCTACTGGAGAGCCGTGCTAACAGTGCCTGATTGGGCTGCTTTATGTGTGAAGTGTCAGCCTACAGAAGAGCCGTACCAGGAGTGCCTGATGCAAGGCTGTTTCATGTCAAAAACCGCCGGACCTTACAAAGCGGCACCAGCAATGCTTGGGACAGTGTTGCTTAAATTCACACATATCTGTTCGCCCACGGAGTCGGGAGATGATTTTCCTCCGGGGCTAGAGAGCAAGGCCCACGGAGTCGGGGGATGAATTCCTCACCGGGGCTGGATAGTGCGTTGAAAACGACTATCCTAAATATAGCAACTGTTGCATACAGCGCTACGGAGGTCTCCCTCTCGGAGGCAGAGACTAAGATGGGTCAGTATCCTGCTGACACTGAGTCTCAGGGGATGACCTATGGGCATACCCCAAGAGATGAAGGGCACGTGTCAGAGGTATTTTTCCTGACAACAAAGTTCCATTCCAGTAGAATATTCTATTGGGTTAAGGCCAATGGATTGTATCCGTATTTGTTTCCTGTGGCCTGCGGCTATGCCTGTTAGGGTTGCCTACGAATCACCCTCTCTGAGGAGGGAAGAGCAAAAGTTCAAGATGACTCCGGGCTCTAAGATGTCATTAAAACATACTCAAGCACATATGTGCCGGCAGTGAACAATGCTTCTGGGGGATGTGAGAGCCAACCGCTGAATCTGTTATTCAGGTAGGTCTATTCTACAGGAGAAGCCTGGCAGATGATTCAATTAGGCCGACGACAGGCTAAGTTATCATTCAGCAACCCACCCCAGGTGTTCATCGGCAGTAGCGGTTCACTGCAATTGAGCAGAGTGATAGCTCCGAAATCCTGAGCACTTCCAAAATGGGTAGTGCACCATTCACAAGTTGCAGTAACTACATTTGTTTTGTACAACACACTAAGGGTTTGAATTATGGCCAAGGTTGGAAATTGGACAAAAGTTCTCATGCAAATCACCCATGTATTAAGGCATATGAACTTTGCAAATATAAAACTTATTTTCTGACTACAACAGATTTATAAGGTAAGAGATACATGTTATACAAATCCCATTACAAAGGTTATCTAAGATAATATAAGGATACTATAACAGTAAAGTTTATGGATGGGATAAACTGTTAGTTGGTCATTGGGATTTACCTTTAATTATTTTAATTTGTGTCTGTTTTATGGCAAGGGATTGGAGTTATTTCATTAAGAGTAATTGGCAATGTTGCAGCTGTGTCGCAGCTGAGCAAATCAAGGAACTGATATTGTGTAGTAGCAATTAGAGCATTGTTAACAACTTTGTGCTGTTATCAGCTGAATCTATTATCAGCCACTATGATGAAGTAACAGTATTTAGCATTGTTAAATATGAAAATAAATCATTGAACCTGAAACTTGCTGCAGCAGTGTGGTTGGTTAATTCAGTTATTATGAACTGATGTTTAGAACTCCAGATAAGAAGTTCCAAATACCATCACCTACTCTGAGGTATTGGAGATTGCATGAGTTACCAATTCTTCAGTTGTTAGTATCAACTAAATATATACATTAAATGCACCGTTGAGTAAGGTTTTGAGTGAATATACATATTCTTCATGCACAAATTTAAGTTGTTACTCTACAATGGTGACATATGTTAGTCTCATGGTAATTAGGAAGAATATCCTGTAATTAATCTCCTTGCCACTGGTGTATTGTCCAGTTTAGATTGATGGTGACACAGAAGAAGTGTTGGATCTCAAAGTATGATGAAAGCATGATTCAATACTTCATCAAATGTTCGTCATGTTTATGTATGTTTCACTGTTTGCAAAAATATGTGACACAACAGTGTGGAGAAATACATTCTCGCTTCAATAGGAGGAATGGACTTTATGTCTTCCTCATTAGTTGGGTCTTTAAACAGTCAGCAAGACCTTGTTTGGATTCGTACTATCGGACTGGCCAAGCGTCCATGTTGCCTGCTTCATCAGGCATTATGGCACAACGGTATACAGTTATGCCAAAAAGCAAGAACTTGCTGTTTTAAACTGCGGTTCAGGAGACTGGTCTTTGCACAGTAAAATGATTATTGACTTACACATTTTCAATGGATTGACTTATGCCTCAGGTTGTCACATTTAGCCATGGGGGTGTTCACTGCAGTATGCATGAATAGCATCCACAAAATCAGTACATCTCTATTGAGGGGATCAGAAATGTTTGTTAAATATTAATGGTACATTTGATACGATACAAATTATTGACATTTCCAGTTCATTTTAAGTGATATTGACAATAGTTCGGTTATAGAGAAATTACAGCTGTAACATAAGGGAACTACATTGTCGGGTCCAACCCTGATATCAAGTTGTTAAAAAGATCTTGATACAAGTACTCACATCACAAGATTATGCAGTTGGTTATTGTAAATGTGTAAACATTACTTCACCAAGGGGTTCCAGCTACATCCTTAGTCATGACTCTAATATCAGCACAACGACGTCAAAACATTGCAAACGCTGTGGCTGGACAGGATGGAATTGGCTGTTCATGCCGTTACATTTTACATTCTGGTCTACACTAGCAGAGCAGACCAGGGCTGGCATGGTTTTTACGATCATTTCGAATACCTCACGGTCTCATTTTTATGTTATCAAGGCCACCAGAATCCTTAGAAGTATGGATTCAGCACTGTGTATTAGTTAATAACAAATTACACAAGAGAAGGTCGGTTCAGACTATTTCACGGTGGCTGCAACAGGTATTAACATTGACGATTGTATGTCTCATTCCACCAGGTCAGCATCAACGTCAGTATATCATTTAGATAGTGTGTTTACATCTCATTATACTAGGGCAGCAGCTATGTTGGTGGCCAAAGGAAGGGATGTGTCCTTCGACCAAATTTTAGCGGCCGTCGGATGGGCAAATGAGCTAATGTTTCAGAATTTTAATCATCGGCCAATTATCAATCCAGGGCTGTTTGCCAATGACATTTAAGGACCTAAATTTTAGGGGTACTGTTATTTCTTTACATTGTTAAATAAACCCTATCATTACATTGAATACAATGTTATTACTAATGCATTTATTTCTCTTTCGAGTCAATCAAATGCAGTGGGATGTCACGTGACTCCGAAGTAAAATAGTAAGATTAAATGAGAACTTACCAGTTTGAAGTTTGATCTTGATTTTACGTGCTCTCCACGCCCAACCATCTCTCATAAAGATCATCTGGTAGTTCTCGAGTCACTGATCTTACTGTTTACTTTGGTGTTGTTTATTTGTGATTTAATACCACTGCTTTGAAGTTTGCTGCACATGCGGCCTGGCGGGCCTTCTTCACGTAATCACCAACGTAACTCCTCATAAAATCAAGATCAAACTTCAAACTGGTAAGTTCTCTTTTAATCTTACTATTATAGACCAGTTAGCCTTATATCGGTAGTGGGGAAGACGCTTGAGTCGATTATTTTATATTGAAGTCACGTGAGTAACTATGTGAAGAGCCCGCCAGCCCGCATGTGCATCAATACATCGACACATGGCGTGGGATTCGGAGCAGTTCGAAACTGCTCCGGCGGGTAAGGAATTTTTAATTTCAGGAACGGCCCGTTGCTCCGTTAATTAGGTGCAGTGGGCTTGGAGAAGCTGACGGCCGCATCCAGTGCAGCTACTCGAGAAGTGGCCGCACAGCTACTGCCATGGAGGGTGGTCGAACACAAAAAGTTGACGGGCACGGCCCATGCAGCTACCGCTATTGAAGCTCCGAGAGGGAGCAGGCAGTTGTTGGGGAGAAAGAAATCGGACGAGTGCAGTTATACAGACACCTCTGGTTTTGGGGCTCCACGGGAGCAGGCAGCTGTTCGGAGCATCTGACGGGCAAGGCCTGTTCAGACACCTCCTTTGGAGCTCCAAAAGGGAGCCAGCCAGAGCACTGAGGAAGCAACACCTGGTTCAGGGTTGGACGAATAAATAAATAAATAACATGAAAAAGGAAATGTGCTCCTGGCTCCGGAGACACATGCAGGCTGTGCCAGTCAGATGGTTGTGGAAGCAACACCTGGTCCAGGGTTGCATTATAATACCTCCCACTCAGAATAAGGGAAGCAACACCTGGCTCATGATTGCATTATAATATTTCCCGCTCAGAAGAGGGGAGTGTTGGAGATTATTACGTAGGTGACTACAACTATGTGGATATCGATAAGGAATTTGAATCTTTTGAACTAATGGGGGATATGCTTTATTTTAATCATATGAAGGAGCTACCAGCTCTAGTTACATATTTGCCATCCCTTTGGGGATAGGAGATTCATTGGAGGAAGATCTGGCTAAGAGCATCAGGGATTTAACTTCTCATTTGCTAAGGAGGGGAATATGCTAGATACGGCTGGTAAATATGGCAGTCCAGATCTGCCAGACTTTTGGATGTTCCGTAAGTCAATTTTATCAGTTAGGATATCTCAGTGATGATATGTAGGCAAAGAATTATATCAGCAAGTTAAAAAAACTGCTCACTGGAGTCATTATGGCCTTTTGCAAAGTCAGTAGATGGGTCTCATTTCTGGGAAGTGCTGAAAGCTGCATTAACACTTCTCCTGTAATGCACAGTTGGGGCTATTCCCTTCGCAAAAATGCTATAAGACATGAGATAATTCCCAAAATGGCTCAATTTTATAGGGCCAGTAACATGCAGCCTGCATAGTACGTCTTCAGAGAGGACTTATGTAGCAAGTTCAAGATTTGCAGGGGGGATTTAAGGCGGCTGTGTGGGTGGAGTACCATCCTATGTGCGTAAAGCTCCAGTATTCCGGTGGGTTTTCACCCCTGTATACAAGGTCAGGAAGTGCCATTGAAGCTCTGGAAAGGAGCAGTCGGGAGTCACTAGCTGGCCCCGCATGAGCAGCCTGTTGAACCAGGCTTGCAGTAATGGCAGGTGTGACCTGTCCAGTGAGCCCCGCTGAGGCTCCGAAGGAGCAGCTGGCCAAAGGAGCGGCCTGTCTGGGAGAAACTGGCAGCGCGATCCGCACAGTAAAGCTCCAGCAAGGCTCCAAAGAGGCTGTAGGCCCATTGGGCTCAGAAATGCTGGCAGGTGTGAGCTCTGGAAAAGAGCTGCTTGGCAAGTGTGGGGCTGAAGATGTGGACAGACATGGTCAGCAATGGAACTTCGCTGAAGCTCCAACAAGCAGGTCAACCTGGACTCAGAGATGCTGGCAGGTAAGGTCTCTTTACTAACCTCTGTAAAACTCTGAAATGGAGCAGTCTGTTGCCCCGGGTTTGAATTTACTGGCAGCATGGTCGGTCTAGTACCTTTCACTGTCTGGAGAAGATCAGGTTGATGCAGATACATTGGCAGGGTGCCTTGCATAGCAACCTCTGTAAGTTCCAAGTAGGAACAGTTTGGCTACCCTGGTTCAGGGTAGACCAACTTGGGACTGGCTGGCCATATGGCACATATTGACCAGGGAAGCACTGCCTCAACATCTGTGATTGAGGTGATCAGGCTGCTCAGTAGAGTGAGGTAGTTTGAGGTTTCCCTCAACACATGCTGAGTTATTTCAGCTCAGCTAGAGTTGCCAGTTCATTGGAAAATCATTGCCATCCTCTCTGGGATAGGCAGCTACCAGCAGAAAGCTGGTCTGGCTTGTAACATTTTTTTATCTGACCTGCAGGTTCATGTTGTGAATAGAAAAAATATAGATAATTATCTGTAGGGTCTCAATAACCAGAATTCCTGATTGAGTGGCTGGCCGAAGAGAGTGAGACAGGTGGTCTGAGTCAGAGGACTGGTGACTGAGACAGGTGGTATCAGTCAGAGGACAGCGGAGCAATTCCTGGTTCAGGGTTGCATTAGGCTATTTTCCACTCTGAGGAAGGAGGCTGAGGATTTGTGGTGACTCTGACGGTGAAGAGTTGACAGGGAACTCGTATTCCCACATCAACTGGATGTTGCACTTCAGCTCTAGTCATAAGGATCTGATTATATGTTACGAGCGAAAAAAAACAAAAAACAATAATAAATAAATAAATAATACATCCTCCGCAGCAAGAGAAGCCAATATTTCCGTCCGTATGGTCAATAAGGAAACAATGGTTATCCAAGTGGAAACAGAGACATCTCACAAAAGGACGAGTAGTCTGCCCAAGAACAAGAGGGGTATATTTCTAATATTTTCTCAAGGTTGAAGAAAAGTGGAGCATGCCAAATCAGTTTAGGATTTGGCTAGTCTGATCATGTGTTTGGTTAACCAGTTTAAGATGGATAATTGTCTTTCAGCAATTTAGCTGATTCAGAGGATTTAGGGCCTCAATCGATCTTGAAGATGCATACTTTTCCATATCTATACACACAGATATATCTGGTGTTTTTTATGACAAAGCTTGCAGTGGAAAGTTTAGGCTCTACCTAGGGGTTGTCTTCAGGCCTAGGTTATTTACAAAGATTCTAAAGCTAATGCTTCCCTACTCAGATCAAAAGGGCATTGTGTCATGGAGTTTATAGATAACATGCTTTTGTAGCTGATAAGACTCAGGGGTTTTATTAGTAGATGCCTCTTACGACATTAAAGATGAGGCGACATTAATTTTAATAGTGCCAATTGGGCCTACTCATTCAGGGTGTCCATTGTAAAAGGAAGCTGAAAGAAGCTCCTATTTACTCAAAGTCACGAGTGATGGCTAGTTCAGCCTATTTCTCGTGCAGCTAGCGCTGCATGGTTGTATGGGGAGTTTGTGAGGAAGACACATGAGCTACTTTTAAACAGAAGTAGCAGAGGTTTGTGTTACTTTCAGTTTGGGCTTAGAGAAGCGATTATGTTATAGTACAATTGACACTGCTTGTGCTGCTTTGTCATTCTCGCTAGTACCATAAGTGGGACATTAAATGATTGGTTATTCACCCACTGTTGACTAATGTTATGCAATGTTATGCAAGGGGTCTTTTATATGAACACTCTAAAGCCAAGACTCATAGTAGTGTGGAATGTGTATCAGTAAATTATTATGCAGATATTCATCTACTGTATTCCTAATCGGAGCAGTATCTTTTAAGTTGATTATGCTTTGAGCAACTGATTTCAGCACAAAGAACACGGACACGGATAAACGGACTTTGCCCCCTGCCAAAGTATCGTGCACAAACACCAACCTGGACACACTGAAGCAGAGCCATTGTCGTGCCACTGCCGATCGGAACTCGTGATATATGTACTTTTATTCTCTATTTCTATTTATTTTTTACCACACAATGAATCGACACTGGTTGGGAGAAATGCTTTTTCGTTTTCCTCTGGGTATGCAAATACTCAGAAAAATGATAATAAGGATATACAATACAACACAGTCTTTACTCAATATCCAGCTCGGTCTCTGGGTCATAACTAACACGAGGGTAGCTTGTTATGGGAATGATCTCATAAAGCAAAACGGGCACAGTTGGGTACAATTTGGAGTTGACAGCATATCCACCAGATCGGAGATTGGGGGTGTTATTATGTATACAGGTACACTGAGCTTGCTAGTATCTATGAGATGAAGGATAGTTTCTTCATTGTTTTTTTATTTGTTTTCTCAAGAGAATGCCGGTGCAGACCATCTCAACATGAATAGTGTAAGCAGCTAATAGCGGGTGTAAATTCAAATAAATTCAAGTCTCACTCTTCCAAGCGGGCTGACTCATTAGCAGCCAATAAAATGGATATTCCCATTTGATCATCTTCTTGCAACAGCAGGAGGCTTACATAGTGCACTTTCAGAAGTTATAAAATTTGGTTTAATATGCCTGGATGATTGCAGATAGAATTCTGAGCAGTGTTGCATGAGTTATTGTCTAACTCAAATTGGGACTGTGGTCCGATTAAGGGCAATGGACATGTATGCAAGTTAACATCATGTTGTTAATAACGCATGTCTTTTCTACCAGTTATGGTTTATCTGTTTAAGTGTTTCACACAAAGATTGGTTTACTGCATGAAACCACAGAGCTTCGAAGGCTTCACGTAGTCACTCACGTGACTTTGATATAAAATAGAAAGATTAAACGAGAACTTACCGTTTGAAGTTTGATCTTTATTTATGAGAAGTTGAATTGAGGGACTATGTGCCCTCCACCCCCAACCCTGAATCACATAAAGATAATTTGCTAAGTCAACGGTTATTAATCTTTCTATAGTTTAAGTTCGTGCAAGTGGTAGGTGGTTTCATACAGTTGCTCTGAAGATTGACGTGCATGCGGGCTGGTGGGCTCTTCACGTAGTCCCTCACTTCAACTTCTCATAAAATAAAGATCAAACTTCAAACGGTAAGCTCGATTAATATTTCTATTAAATATGTAATAGTAGTGCATTTGAAAGTAGTGACAGGATCGGTCAAAGTCAACATGGATTTATGAAGGGGAAATCATGCTTGACTAATCTTCTGGAACTTTTTGAGGATGTAACAAGTAGAATGGATAAGCAAGAGCCAGTGGATGTGGTGTATCTGGACTTTCAAAAAGCCTTTGACAAATTCCCACACAAGAGATTAGTGTGCAAAATTAGAGCACATGGTATTGGGGGTAGGGTATTGACATGGATAGAGAACTGGTTGGCAGACAGGAAGCAAAGAGTAGTAATTAACAGGAACTCTTCAGAATGGCAGGCAGTGGTTAGTAGGGTGCCGTGCTGGGACCCCAGTTATTTACAATATATATTAATGATTTATACGAGGGTATTAAATGTAACATCTCCAAGTTTGCTGATGACACAAAGCTGGGTGGCATTGCGAGCTGTGAGGAGGATGCTAAGAGGCTGCTGGATGACTTGGTTAGGTTGGGTGAGTGGGCAGATGCCTGGCAGATGCCGTATAATGTGGATAAATGTGAGGTTATCCACTTTGGTGGCAAGAACAGGAATGCAGATTATTATCTGAATGGTGTCAGATTAGTAAAAGGGGATATGCAATGAGACCTTGGTGCGCTTGTACATCAGTCACTGAAAGTAAGCAGGTGGGTACAGCAGGCATTGAAGACAACTAATGGCATGTTGGTCTTTATTGAGAGAGGATTTGAGTTTAGGCAAGTGAACTTTGTTGAAAGAAATTTGCTCTTGATGTCTTTCTAGATCTATCCAAGGCATTTGATACAGTCAACCATTCAAT
Source organism: Okamejei kenojei (assembly GCA_035221665.1). Classification (NCBI taxonomy): domain Eukaryota; kingdom Metazoa; phylum Chordata; class Chondrichthyes; order Rajiformes; family Rajidae; genus Okamejei; species Okamejei kenojei. The sequence continues at coordinate 152,893,458 of CM069131.1, forward strand.
CTTAATCTCTAAACTCAATAGATATGGGGTAAAGGATGTAGCGCTTCTATGGTTAACCAACTATTTAGCAAATAGAGTGCAATTTGTCTATCTAAATGGAAGCTCATCCAAAAAATTGATAATTCACTGTGGGGTACCACAAGGCTCCATCTTTGGTCCTTTACTATTCTCGATCTATATAAATGACTTATCCTATACCTGTAGAGTACTTCTTCCTATCCTGTTTGCCGATTACACCAATCTTATAGCTTCACATAGTGATCTAAAATCATTGGTTGAATTAGTTAATGAAGAAATGTCTCATGTCTCTAAGTGGTTTGAAGTGAACAGGCTCTCTCTCAATATCAAAAAATGCAATTACATGTTCTTCTGCAATAAAAACAAACATTTTCCCAAAGACAAATCTAAAATTTTTCTCAATGGACATGAAATTCCTGAAGGAACATATACCATTTTTTTAGGAATAACCATTGATCAAAATTTAACTTGGAAAGAACATATCAATATTGTTTGTCGAAGATCAATGAAAATGCTTGGTATTTGGAGAAAGGTTTGTGCATTTATTCACCCTTCTTCCCATCTAACAATATATTACAGTTTGATTTTTCCTTATTTCAATTATTGTAATATTGTCTGGGGTTCTACCTATCCTTCCTATCTAAGCTACTCATCATACAAAAGAAATGTATGAGATTAATTTCTCATTCAAATTCACAAGAACCTTCTGCGCCTCTCTTCAAGAAGTACTCAATGTTGTCTGTAGATAAACTGAATGCATTCCAAATATGTATTTTTATTTTCAAATATCTTAAATGTAAACATGATTTGCCTGTTTCTCTTCATGATCTTTTCACCCTTTCTTCTAATATTCACCATTACCCAACCAGAAGAAGAAATTATCTTCATCTTCCGTTTCGTCGAATATCCAAACACCAACATTGCATTACGTTTAAAGGTCCTAGATTTTGGAATACCCTGCCTCTGTCATTAAAGTCTCACATCTCCTTAGCCTTTAAGATTGAGCTTAAAAGGTTTCTCATCATGTCCTGAGTTCTGACCAGCTTTTTGTAATGCTATTTATGAGCTCAAACTACTTCTGTTAACTCTTATCTCATACTATACCTTATTATTTTATTTATTTTCATATTTTTAATTTCATATTTTTAATTTTCATTCTTAAACTGTATTATTGTTTATTATTGTCTTTTTTATTTCTCCTACCCCCTGATTTGCCATTAACGCTCATTTTCAGATGGGAGCGGACTTTGTATAAGCCCTCTGGGCTTCCCTTCCCTCCCAGCACTGTATGGTATTATAAATTGATTGTTTGTCTTCTTTTAAAACATGGTGCAAATAAACAATAAACAAAATAAACAAATAAACAAAGGAGCAAGGAGGTCCTACTGCAGTTGTACAGGGCCCTATTGAGACCGCACCTGGAGTATTGTGTGCAATTTTGGTCTTCAAATTTGAGAAGAACATTATTGCTATTGAGTGAGTGCAGTGTAGGTTCACCAGGTTAATTCACGGGATGGCAGGACTGACATATGATGAAAGAATGAGTCGACTGGGTTTGTATTCACTGGAATTTAGATGGATGAGAGGGGATTTTGTGGAAACATACAATTATTAAGGGTTTGGACAAGCTAGATGCAGGAAACATTTTCCCGATGTTGGGGGAGTCCAGAACCAGGGGTCACAGTTTAAGAATAAGGGGTAGGCCATTGAGGACTGAGTTGAGGAAAAACTTTTTCACCCAGAGAGTTGTGAATCTGTGGTATTCTCTGCCACAGAACGCAGTGGAGGCCAATTCATTGGATGTTTTCAAGAGGAAATTAGATTTAGCTCATGGGGCTAAAGGAATCAAGGGATATGGGGAAAAAGCAGGAACGGGGTACTGATTTTAGATTTGGATGATCAGCCATGAATGGTGGTGCTGGCTAGAAGGGCAGAATGGCCTATTCCTGCACCTATTTGTCCATGTTTGTGTCTCAACATCTCCTTGACCACACTGTTTTTTCAGCAAGGTCCACATTCTAATCCTTCCCCAACGAAGCATCTCTAGAAATCTCTGTATTTTGTTCATAATTATCCAGTTTCAGTCTCCCCAAAAAGTGAACTACCTTCTCTATGTCTATGCTATCTAACTCCATGACAATATTTTCTCTTTCAGATGCTCCAATGCAGAAAATCTCTTCTGATAAATACAACATTACCTACAACAGCATGTTAAAGAAAGGGCTAAGCATCCTCAAAACCCACTGATCAAAACAAAGATGTGGCATCCTAATACCCCTAATTATGAAGAATGGGAACTGAAGGCTCCTCAAACACACCCATACGCAGTGATCGTGGGGTTTAGCATGTGCACGTTAAACTAAAGACTGGAGAATTTGCAACCTTATCCGATCAGAACTGAAATGTACGTTATTAAGAAAATGATGGCCAATAACCTGCTCCATTCCTCTTGCACACCCTACATTTACTACATCCTCCTGCTTTTACCAAACCCTCCTTTTTGTCTGAACAAGTTCTACAATAATTTTATGCTCAGACTTTTGACATAGTTAACAGCATGTAAACATTGAACATACAAACTATGAGTAAACTGGGTTAATTAATATCACAACGAGATCAGTTCAGAAATGCCATGCTAGCTCAATTGTAACTGCTGATTACAAATTTGGAGATCAGGCTGGAGTTTAAGATTGTATAAATTGGTGACATTAATTGAGGATTAAACTCATTAGATCGAAGACAAGTTAACAACATTAGTTTGACAATCTAATGAACAAATTGAATTCTTCACTTGTAATTAGCAATGTTTCAGAGTTAATGCTACCAAGTCATTATGAGCTGGTGTGAATGCAGGAGTTGACTTTCACACCTCTGGAATATGTCAGATTGATGAGACATTGTGGCCACTTAAGGGCCTGTTCCACTTGCCGATTTATTCGGCGACTGCCGGCATCGTCGACTGACGTATCAGGTCACCAAAAACGTTGTGGCGTGATGTGACGTGACGTGGTGTGACGCAGCGTGATGATGTATTGATGCACAGTGTTTCCTCAAGTGTCGCAAGATTATTTTTGTCGCCGGTGGATTTTGAAATGTTCAAAATCTTTCGACGACCCTGATAAGTCAGTCAATGACACCGGCAGTCGGCGTAAAAAAATCGCCAACTGGGACAGGCCCTTTAGCCACTCAACTTGGATTCTTTGCTTGAGGGTAAACAGTTGCACCACAGCATGTAGGCCCCAGTACAAGAAGGGACAGAGCCGGCTGTACATTTTGAGAAGGTTCTGCTTCTTCAAAGTCTGCAGTAAGATGCTGCAGATGTTCTACCAATCGGTGGTAGCCAGTGACATCTTCTTCGCTGCCGTTTAATGGGGCATCAGGGCGAAGGCCGCAGATGGCAATAGGATCAATAAACTGATCAGCAAGGTTGGCTCCATCCTGGGGGCGGAGTTAGAAACATAGAAACATAGAAATTAGGTGCAGGAGTAGGCCATTCAGCCCTTCGAGCCTGCACCGCCATTCAATATGATCATGGCTGATCATCCAACTCAGTATCCCGTACCTGCCTTCTCTCCATACCCTCTGATCCCCTTAGCCACAAGGGCCACATCCAACTCACTCTTAAATATAGCTTAATTTTAAGCTATATTTATTATTTAAGTTGGATTTATTTAAGTTGGATTCATGGGAGGTGGTCTTGGAGGGAGGATGCTCCTCAAACTGCGGAGCATCCTGTAAAATACAGCTCACCCCCTCCATGATACACTGGTCAACCTGAGGAGTACCTTCAGCGACAGACTGGTTCCACCAAGATGCAGGACAGAATGCCACAGGAGATCCTTCTTACCTGTGACTATCAAACAGTACAACTCCGCCCTCTTCTGTCGTGGGGTAGACTCAGACTGATTCCGCTTCCCCCCCCCCTACCCCCCCACCGCACCAATCTTTGTATGTCCCCAATCCTTTCGACTCGTCACTTTAATTTCATGTTTCATGTATTTTGTGTTTTTGTGATTGTTGGCAGATTAATTTCCCTCATGAGATAAATAAAATTCTATCATATCGTTTCATACCATAGTTAGCCTTAATCTCACCTCCAATTGATTTCAGAGAAAACTTTTTGTACATCTGAGTAAAACATTTGTACCTACAAGTATCTGATTCACATGATCATAGTATCATATCCAATTCTTCTTAGGCTTTCGAGATGCAACGTAGAAACAGGCCCTTCGGCCCAGGGTGTCCAAACTGACCAGCGATCACCTCATATACTAGTACTATCCTACACACTAGGGACAATTTACAATTTTACCGAAGCCAATTAACCTACAAATCTGTATGCCTTTGGAGTGTGGGAGAAAACTGAAGCACCCGGAGAAAAAACATGCGGTCACAGGAAGAATACACAAACTCTGTATAGAGATCAACCATAGTCAGGATCGGACCCAGGTCTCTGATACTGTCAGGCAGCAAATCTACTGCTGCGCCACTGTGCCGCACCTTTTCTACCATCTTATCTCCCACACTTTGAGGGTCAGTCCTAAGTTCCCCATTTCTCTCCTATTTAATTCACTGAATATTCACAGGTATATAGTATCTGTCCTCTCCATTGCAAAAAAACTCTGTGATGCCAGTGTATGTCTGTGTATATTAGTATTTCAGTGAAAGGTGCAGCTGGAGGCTGTGACTGAAAGCCCCAAAAATGTAGAGAAGACATTTTGCATTTGTGTTTGGATTTAATATCTTAGATTTGAATTACCCCATATCATCAATAGAGGAAAGTTTATTTCCAATGTTTCTTTACACGTGCTATGAAGATATCTTTGATAAAACTAGACATGGATTACCTTCCCTTGATATCTGGAGGCACAGTCTATGATAAAGAATCGGCAATCTGAAGCCAAATTGTCCTTGCTGCCTTTTTGTTTGCTTCTGGAAATCAATCAGTTTTGCATTGAGACTAAGGTCACTGCTTTTATTTCTGATCAACAGAAGCATCATCTATACAGTGCATTCAGAAAGTATTCAGACCCCTTCACTTTTTCCACATTTTGTTACATCAGAGCTTTGTTCTAAAATGGATTAAATTCATTTTTGTTTTTATCAACAATCTACACACAATACCCCATAATAAAAATCATAAATCAGGTGTTTAGAATTCTTTGCAAAGTAATTAAAAAGAAATAACTGAAATATCACATTTACTAAAGTATTTAGAACCTTTACGCAGTACTTTGTTGAGGCACTTTTGGCAGCGATTATAGCCTCAAGTCTTCTTGGGTATGACGCTACAAGCTTAGCACACCTGCATTTGGGTAATTTCTCCCATTCTTCTCTGCAGATCCTCTCAAGCTCTGTCAGGTTGGATGGGGAGTGTCGATGCACAGCTATTTTCAGTTCCCTCCAGAAATGTTCGATCTGGTTCAAGTCCGGGCTCTGGCTCGGCTACTCAAGAACATTCACAGACTTGTTACGAAGCCACTTCTGCGTTGTCTTGGCTGTGTGCTTAGGATCATTCTCCTATAGGAAGGTGAACTTCCACCCCAGTCTGAGGTCCAGTCTATATATAATTATATAGTTATACATTCATATATAAATATACACCGTTTTGTTTTCTCGTTTATAACATTGTTTACAGAGTGCTATGTTTATATATTCTGCTGTGCTGTGGCAAGTAAGGATTTCATTGTTCTAACTGGGACGTGAGAAAATAAAACACTCTTGACTCTTGACATATTCTGCTAATGTGTGGGACTAGTGGTGGTCGGCGTGGACTCGGTGGGCTGACCCGTTTCCACGCAGTATCTTTAAATTAAACTAAAAACACTAAAACCAGAGGGAGTCTAAAGAAGGGTCTCTACCCAAAACATCAACCAATTTCTACTATCCAGAGTTGCTGGCTGCTCCATGGAGTTCCCCTGCACAATTAAAGCATGGAATAGACTTCACCCTACCATAGTTACCCAACCAGGCACAACTAAATTTAAGGTACCTCTTTTGTCCCCAAGAGCCCTTTTTTGCTTAAGAGCAAAAGTCAAGAGTCAAGAGAGTTTTATTGTCATGTGTCCCAGATAGGACAATGAAATTCTTGCTTGCTGCAGCACAACAGAATGTGTAAACATAATACAGAACAGGAGATAAAAGTTCAGTGTGCTTATATACCATAGACCATATATATAGACAATAAATAAACAGATAAATGTTCAGCCTTCCACCACCTCCAGTTTAAATTCCATTTAGAATATTTATGGAGGACCAGGAAACCAGAGCAAGAGTTACTCCAGGGAGTTACTCCAGATCCAGGGTCAGGGAGTGATTCTGCGTTGGTTTTCAGTGGTCGCGGCGAGGCGGCAACTGGACAGCAATGGCGGCCAGATCACCCACAATTCAAAGTGAGGGAGAAAGTGCCCAGTGCCGACCAGTTGCCGTGGCAGTGCGCATGCGCAGGGCGGCCGATGATGTGCTGGCCGTGGTTGTGCTCATGTGCAGGGGGGAGGATGTGCTGGCCATAGCAGTGTGCATGTGCAAGACGGCCTGCCGTTCTGACGGATGAGGAGCGAGCGGCGACCCAGCGGCCAGGACACGGATATGATGGCAGGCGGAGACGGAGATTGGCAGACAGAGAGAGAGAGAGAGAGAGATAGAGAGGGGTCCCGCCCAGAGTGGAACAGCAGGTGTTCCCCTAGAACCGGAGGTCCCCTAGATTTTGAGGCCCTAGGCTACAGCCTATGAAGCCTAGTGGTAAATCCAGTCCGCGAGGCCCCCCTAGATCTCGAGGCCCTAAGATTAAGCTTGTAAATCTGGCTCTGGGTCCAGAATGCTCTGGGGCAAGTTTTCATCAAGGATCTCTCTTTGCTCTGCTCATCTTTCCCTCGATCATGACTAGTCTACCGGTTCCTACCGCTGAAAAACATCCCCACAGCAAGATGCTGCCACCACCATGCTTCACCGTAGGTATGGTATTTGCCAGGTGATGAACGGTGCCTGGTTTCCTCCAGACATGACTCTTGGCATTCAGACCAAAGAATTCAATCTTGGTTGCATCAGACCAGAGAATCCTGTTTCTCATACCTTTTGGCAAACTCCAAGCGGGTTGTCATGTGCCTTTTACTGAGGAGTGACTTCTGTCTGGCCACTCTACCATAGAGGCCTGATTGGTGGAATGCTGCAGATATAGTTGTCCTTCTGGAATGTTCTCCCATCTCTACAGATGAACTTTGGAGCTCTGTCAGAGTGACCATTGGGTTCTTGGTCACCTCCCTGACCAAGGCCCTTCTTCCCCGATTGCTCAGTTTGGCCAGGCTTCCAGCTCTATGAAGAGTCCTGGTGGTTCCAAAGTTCTTCCATTTAAGAATGACGGAGGCCACTGTGCTCTTCGGGACCTGTAATGGTGCAGAAATTGATTTTTTACCTTTCCCCAGATCTGTGTCTCGACGTAATCCTGTCTCGGAGGTCTATGGACAATTCCTTCATCTTCATGGCATGGGTTTTGCTCTGACATGCACTGTCAACTGTGGGGCTTTATATAGACAGGTATGTGCCTTTCCAAATCATGTACAATAAATTTAATTTACCACTGGTAGACTCCAATCAAGTTGTAGAAACATCTCAATGATAATCAATGGAAACAGGATGAACCTAAGCTCAATTTTGAGTGTCAAAGCAAAGGGTCTGAATACTTACGTAAATGTGATATTTCAGTTATTTATTTTTAATTACTTTATTCTGGGGTATTATGTGTAGATTGATGATAACAAAATATATATATATATATCCATTTTAAAATAAGGCTGTAATGCAACAAAATGTGGAAAAAGGGAAGGGGTCTGAATACTTTCTGAATGCACTTATATAAAGTGTGCAGATGAAAGTCTGGGACCAAGCTCATCAGAGATTCTAGCCATTCTTAGAATTCCGAAAGGAATGTTCAAGCTGTTTTGTAATTTCAAGCAATTTTCATATAACCATATAATAACCATATAACAATTACAGCACGGAAACAGGCCCTCTCGGCCCTTCCAGTCTGTGCCGACCATTTGTTTTCCCCTAGTCCCATCTACCTGCACTCAGACCATACCCCTCCATTCCCTTCACGTCCATATACCTATCCACTTTACTCTTAAATGTTAAAATCGATCCTGCCTCCACCACTTCTGCTGGAAGCTGATTCCGCACAGTGTTGCGATTCATGTTGCGATTTATCTTTCACCAACATTATGGAATGGTGAAGTTTAGTCAAATTTTCAGGCATTGCAAGTTTAATGGTACTAAAGAAATAAAATCAATGTGCATGCTTGTTAATTCATTTGTTTCAACACAGTTACTACTGTCTCAGTGATGACGGACAAATGAATAATGCCTATCCACGAATGATCAATTAGACGTACCTCCTCTAATAAAGCAGAAAACTGGAAAGTTGCTCCAATTTAATGAAATTTCAACAAACCAATTATTTTGAACAAAGTAATTTGAGCAGCAAATCTACTCTCTAAGAGCGTTGAAGTCAAAAGCATGAAGTGCACCATTTTCTAACCATTACATTAAACACTTGATAAGTAATGAATCATTTCAATGGGTGTTTTGCAGAGAAGAGACTGCTCGACCCAAGTCAAACAAAGGCTAAAAACAGTTGATGCTGGAAATACTCAGCACATCAGGCAATATCTATGGGGAGAGAAACAGATTTAACATTGCAAGTCAACAAATCTTCATGGGAATTGGAGCATTGAGAAAACAAATGAATATTTTATGTTATAGAGAGAAAGAGACAAAACAGCGATGCAATCCTTTCTAAGTCATCTATACACAGATGAATGTCATAGTCATAGATTCATATCGCATCAAAACCTTTGGCCCATTGTGCATGTGCCAGCTATTAATCATGTTCCCCAACACATGGCTCCGTAGTCTTCTGTGCCATGGCATTTCCATGTTCTTAAATGTTGTGAGATTATCTGCCTCCACCATACCATCAGGCAATGCTTTCCAGATTTTAATCACCCCTTGGGTGAAATGATTCATCAAGCCCCCTCTAAACTTCCTACCCCTTAATTTAAACCTATCCTATAAGATATTTTGAAATCAGTATGAGTGCCTGAAACAGCACTAATATAGTCATCACTTTACTTCAAAAAATGAGGGTAGGCGCATGAATCACGTTGAATGGAGTGTTTATCATATCCCAAGCAGAATATATGGTTAGCCAGGGTCCATGCTCAAAATAATATGTTCTGCAGATAAAGGATATATCGTGTACCAAACCCTGGAATTGAAATATAAAATATTTCAAATCCTTCGGACGTAGTTAACAATGTAGTCAATTTAGGCATTTATAACATTTTGAAGTCGAATTTTACAACTTTTTAAAGTCTAGAAATTAGCATCTCCAGTGCAACCATGAATGTGGGCTATCAGGCCCACATCTATTAGAAAGAAAGATGAGCAAGATGCTTCAAAGGATTCATACCTCTTGATCAAGGGGAAGTCTGAAGAATGGTCTCCACCCAAAATGACCATCACCCATTCCTTCTCTCCAGATATGCTGCCTGAGTTACTCCATCATTTTGTATCTATCTTTGAGGAAGAACTCATCATGCATATATACCATTTCATGTTTAGTTAATAAGATATAAACACGGAAGATTTGTAGTGGAAGAGGTTTCAGTTTTAGTTTTAGAGATACAGTAGGGAAACAGGCCCTTTGGCCCACCAAATCTGCGCCGACCAGCAATCCCCACACACTAACACTATCCTCCACACACGAGGGACATTTTAAAATTTAACCAAGCCAATTAGCCTACAAACCTGTACGTCTTTGAAGTGTAGGAGGAAACTGGAGCACCCGGGTCACCAGGAGAATGTGCAAACTCCATACAGATAGCACCCATAGTCAGAATCAAACCCAGGTCTCTGGTGTGCTATGGAAGCATCTCTATCATTGCACCACCTTGCCACTTGGTGTGGAAACAAAAATCAGCTCAGTAATATATTATCTACTATAGCCCAGCTGGGTCTAATTGCTACTCCCACTGACTGTCGTGGTTACTGCTGCTTCATTCCTTGTTCCACATTTTTTATCAAAATTAAAGTGGTAATGTTAACACCCAAGATAACACATGTAGCATTATTGGGGTGAGAAAAAAAAGTCTCAGAAAGAAGCCATCTGGAATCTGAAAACTCTCCTTCCAATCCAAGCAACATAATCACACAGTCCCATATGATCGAGGTGTCACCAAATCACCTTTTTAAATGAGTGGCTTTTGAGATATTGTTGGGCATAGGGTGGACCTTCTGTGACTTCACCTTGATATCATGTTGGGGTCTCAATGGCAAGCATTCATAGTGTCCCCATTGGTTGAGATATCGAAATGGCATGATAGCAACAGGTGGAAAAATATGTGTAGAAAGGAACTGCAGGTGCTGGCCTATACTGAAGTAGACACAAAGTGCCGGAGTAACTCAGCACCCTGAGATCTGAAGTCTGTGTCTAAGGAAGAGCCCTGACAAGAAAAGTCACCCAACCTTTTTTTCCATAGATGCTGCCTGACCCGCTGAGTTACTTCAGCATTTTGTGTCTATTTTAGATGGAAAAATATGTTCTTTTCAGCAATTTTAATTATCTTAATAACTTCAAGCCTGCATTCCAGAAAAGATTAAAATTAATCTTATTTTAATGAAGGAAGAATGTGAATTGAAGCTTCATCAAGTTAAGCTTCCTTGTGGTTGGAGAAAAAACAATCAGGGAGATTTAGTGAACCCATGATGGTTTCTGCAATAAATCCTCTCCTCGGTTTTCAACTGTCCTTAACATATTTTTACTTATAGTCAGTCCTTTGGAATTCTTAAGTAATTTATCATTTCATCACCTTTGCTCCCACTTTCAACCATGTATGTGTCTGCATCTAAATGGCAGTCTATACATGTCAGAACTTTGAAGGCACTGCAGTTTCTGTCAATGATGTCCTTATTACAATCACACTGGAATTCGCTACAACAGAAATATGTCCTTTTTTTGGCAGGCACATAAATTCTGTCTGACATGGAAATCTGACCTTATTCAGTGCAGTTCAATTTCACACAGAAATCTAATTTGAATTAGTTACCAGAATGCCATATTGTCAGGCAGGCCTGATGTGGCCATCTACACACCTTGGTTGGTGTTTACATAGCTCACAGCTGCTTGATGAAGTTATTATTTTTGGCACACATGTAATGGGCGGCACAGTGGCGCAGTAGTAGAGTTGCTGTCTTACAGCGCTTACGATGCCAGAGACCTGGGTTCGATCCCGGCTACGGGTGCTTGTCTGTACGGAGTTCGTACATTCTCCCCATGACCACATGGGTTTTCTCCGAGAACCACATTCCAAAGACATACAGATATGTAGGTTAATTGGCTTGGTGTAAATGTAAAAATTGTCCCTAGTGCAGGATAGTGTCAATGTGCGGGGATCGCAGGTCGGTGTGGATTCTGAGGGCTGAAGGGCCCTGTCTCCGCCTTGTCTCTCTAAACTAAACTTTGGTTCGCCTCCAAATTTTGTGAGTTGTATTTCACATTAATAACTGTGATAGAGCTTAGGATTTCCTGGTAAAAGTTGTTCTCTGCCATACAATTTAGACATCTGCAGAGGAGCATCTATTTATTTATTTCTTTAGAGATACAACGTGGAAATGGCCTTTCTGCGCATCAACCTGGAGTATTGTGTACGGTTTTGGTCCCCTAATTTGAGGAAGGTCATTCTTGCTATTGAGGGAGTGCAGCGTAGGTTTACAAAGTTAATTCCCGGGATGGCGGGGACTGTCATATGCTGAGAGAATGGACCAGCTGGGCTTGTACACTCTGGAGTTTAGAAGGATGAAAGGAGATCTCATTGAAAGATATAAGATTGTTAAGGGTTTGGACACGCTAGAGGCAGGAAACATGATCCTGATGTTGGGGGAGTCCAGAACCAGGGGCCACAGTTTAAGAATAAGGAGTAAGCCATTTAGAACGGAGACGAGGAAACACCTTTTCTCACAGAGAGTGGTGAGTCTGTGGAATTTTCTGCCTCAGAGGGTGGTGGAGGCACGTTCTCTGGATGCTTTCAAGAGAGAGCTAGATAGGGCTCTTAAAAATAGCAGAGTCAGGGGATATGAGGAGAAGGCAGGAACGGGGTACTGATTGGGGATGATCAGCCATGATCACATTGTATGGTGGTCCTGGCTTGAAGGGCCGAATGGCCTACTCCTGCACCTATTCTCTATTGTTTATTGTCTATGCTGACCATTGATCATCCATTCACACTAATTCTAGAGATAGACAAAAAGTGTGGGAGTACCTCAGCGTGACCCACACTGTATCTATCTTTGGTATGAACTAGCATCTGTATTTCTTTGTTCCTATACTCTAGTTCTATGTTATCCTTCTTTCTCATCCACACATTATGGTGCAATTTTGCAGATGCCAATTAACCTACCAACCCATATGTCTTTGTGCTGTAAGAGGAATCCGAGCACTCAGAGGAATCCTATGCAGTCACGGGGAGAGCGTAGAAACACTGTACAGACAGTACCCATGGTCAGGATGGAACCTGGGTCTTTGGCACTGTAAGGCAGCAGCTCTTCCACTGCGCCACCATACTGCCCTGTGCCACTCTTTGTCAAAATCATGGATATTATATAGCTAATTAAATGGTTCCATGTGTGTTGTAGTCTTCTTCTTCTGTCGTATGTTTTTTAGACTGCAGCTCCATTGAGGTGAGCCAGGCCAACGTGTCATCGTCCAGGTCAATCAGACCTCGTTCACCATTCGGTGGCCGATGTTTGGGACAACTAGTGACTATGTGCTCCACTGTCTGTGTTGGGTCCCCACACTCACAGGAGGCACTGTCCACGAGGACCCACCTCTTCATCGCTACTCCATAGCGTCTGACGCCTGTCCTCAAGCGGTTGAGGGTTGTCCACTGCATTCGGGGCAGGTCCTGGCCAGGGATGTCCATGGGGTCATTGATGTAATGGTGTAGCCTAGATGGTTCCGCTGACTTCCACTGGTATCTCCATCTCGTCTTGACCCAGGCGGCCTTGGAAGCGTCAGCCGGTATTGTGCAGAGCAGCTCTTGGGCTTGCGTGCCAAAGGGGTGCCGTGACTTGAGGCGCACACGTCGTGGTGTCTCTGTGACGATCTGATGGTGGAGGTGGGATTCACTGATCTGTGCCTTTTGAGAGAGGGCCAGCGTGGCTGCTTCTCGTCTGATGTTGGCCGGCGCGATGCCAGCAAGGACGGGCAGTTAGTTTACTGGGGTACCTCGCAGGCATCCGGAAACAGTCCTCAGGGCGCAGTTTAGGGCAGCATCCAGCTTCTTGGCGTGTTGGCTATGGCAGCAGACCGGGGCGCAGTACTCAGCGGATGAGAGCACCAGGGCCACTGTGGACATGCGCAGTGTCTTCGTCGTATCTCCCCATGTGGTGCCGGCTAGGCGGCGAATCAGTGCGGCACGGGCGCTTGTCTTTGCCTTGGCACCTTCCAGGTGTTGTTTGAATGACAACGTTCTGTCGAGCTTCACACCGAGGTACGTGGGGACGGGCTGGGACCGTAACCGGGCGTTATCCACCATGACGTTCATCTCGCGGGTCGCTTCCCTGTTGATGAGGTGGAACAGTAAAGATGTTGTGTTACCCATGCTGAGCTTAAGGCGCCAGTTCCTCAGGTATGAAGACAGGATGTTCATGTCTTCAGAGAGGCCCTCTTCTGCTGCTTCCCAGGATGGCTTACTGAGTAGGATGGCCAGGTCTTCTCCCCTGCCTGGAAGCTGTCCTCTATGTCTTGGCACAGGAGGGTCACCTGGTCCACCGTTGAACTACCGCTTCGTAAGCCGCCTGTTCTTTAGGCAGCTGGGGTTTGATCACTAGATTGAGGCGTGTCTGGAGGAGATGTTCCAGGAGCTTGTATGGAACATACAGCATTGAGATGGGTCGGTACCCCTTGGGGTCATCGCTAGGTTTGTTTGACTTCGGCAGAGCGATCACCTTGGCACGGCGCCAGATCTTTGGCTGCTTCAGGCAGCGGAAACACGTGGAGTGGAAGGAGCACAGCCAGTCAGTTGTTTTCTTGCCTTGGTGTTTTATGTATTCCGGTGGATGCCATCGGTGCCTGGTGCCTTGCCGGTTTTCAGCCGTCGGATGGCCTGCTCGATTTCTTGTGTTGTGAAATCGTGGGTTAGGTTGGAGTCGCAGCTCAGGGCCCTGTGCAGCTCGTGGACTCTCGCCAATGTTGTTCTGGTGAAGTCCTTGACAGCGGCCGTTGGGGAAGCGGCCGTTGCTCAGCAGTAGCGACGCGATGGAATTAGCAGTGATGGGACCCTGTGCTGGGGTTGTCAACCTGCCCATCAGCTTGTTCATGGTCTGCCATGCCTGACGGCTGGAGTGTGTAAAATCAGTTGATTCCACTGTCTACATCCATCTTTGCCTGCGTTTCTCATTTAGTCTGTAGATTAGGTCATTTGCTGCTTTGTCTCTGTTTTCGCTGGTTTGTGATTCTGTGTGGGCACGAAGCAGGTCTTCACATTAGTCATCCCAGCAGGAAACATAGGCATTACGTACACCGCGGGGGATGTTCTTCTTGGCGGCGGCCAGCAGCATCTTGCAGTATGAGTCATAGGTGTTGTTCAGGTTGGTGGGGCGTGGGTGTGGGAGGCCAGCAGCTGCCTTATTCACTTGTTGTGTGAAGCCTACCCAGTTTGCTTTCCAGAAGATCTCTTGATATCTTTCCCTACCACGGGCTGCACCAGAGATGGAATGGTTATGAGCAATTGTTGATGGTGTGACCAGGGAAACCTGTCCAGGATGTGTCTTTCTGGGAGCGGTTCGTTGTTGCGACATTTTGCGAAGGCCAGGTCCGGGTTGGTGGTGCTGTTCCAGCATGCAGAGTAGAAAGTGCGTGGCTCCTTTGGGTCGTCTAGGAGTGTTGCATCGGCGGTCGAGGCCTATTCTGCCAGGAAGTCGCCGTCAGCGTTGGAGCTGCTGTATACGCAATCTGTATGATGGCTGTCGAAGTCACCAACATACACAGCAGGGGCTGGGACATCTGGCAGAGATGTTGGGACCAACCTGCTTGGAGGCGGCTTGTAAATGTTGACAATGGTAGTGTCTTGCACTTTGGTTGTGAACCATTCTACCTCTGCATCCTCTGCAGACTGTGCTATGGCTGACCAGGCCATGTCGTTATGAACGAACGTAGCCATAAGCACCTGTTCTGTGCAGTACATTTGTATGATTCTACGATTTCATGTATCAGTTGGAGTTTAGAAGAGAGAAACGGAACATTTTAAATATGTAAGACCCTGAGTGATCTTGAATGGGTGAATGTGCAGACAATGTTTCAGGACATGGAACCAGTTTTCATTATTTAAAAAATAAAGACTCACCCACTTATTTAGTTACTTAGTTAGTTAGTTTAGTTTATTGTTACGTGTACTGCAATACAATGAAAATATTTTTTATCATGTGTTATCCAGTCAGCAGAAAGACGATACATGAGGGAGGCATGGTGGTGCAGTGGTAGAGTTGCTGGCTTACAGCACTTGCAGCACTAGAGATCTAGGTTCGATTGCGACTACAGGTGCTGTCTGTACGGGGTTTGTACATCCTCCCCGTGGCCGCGTGGGTTTTCTCCGGGTGCTCCCGTTTCCTCTCACACCCCAAAGACGTGCAGGTTTGTAGGTTAATTGGCTTGATATAAATGTAAATTATTCCTAGTGTAGTGTTAATGTGGGGGGATTGCTGGTCGGTGCGGACTCGGTGAGCCGAAGGGCCTGTTTCCGTGTTGTAAATAAAATCGAAATGAGATATAGGATAAAGAGAATAAAGTTTAATAGTAAGATTAAACGATAACTTACCAAGTTTGAAGGTTGATCTTTATTTTATGAGGAGTTGCGATGAGGGATTTAATGAAGGCCCACCAGCACGCATGCGCGACATTCTACAAAGCAGCGGTGTGGAATCACAGAACACATCATGGAAGGAGATAGTAAGATTAATAAAGTAGAACATACCAGTTGCCTTATGATAGAGGGTCGGGAGCTGAGGGCACGAAATCCATCATCGCAACTCCTCATAAAATAAAGATCAACCTTCAAACTTGGTAAGTTCTCGTTTAATCTTACTATTTTACTTCGGAGTCACATAACAACGTGGACAACGTCCATGCTATCTCACTGCCGCAATACTGATGGAGGAAGTTTGTTAATGCATTCCAGACTGAACAGGCTGAAAAATAATGCAGAGTTATTAAAACAAAGAATAACAAAGCAAAACCCCTACTCGGCGAGTAATCATTCACGGAGCGGCTCTCAGCACGGCATCCGCGAATGTAGTGGGGGCGACCACCGGTTTATTGTAAAACATCTGGAAAGTCGATTCACTGGCCCAGCCCGCGGTGGCGAGGATGTGGTCCATGGGCACCTCCATGGCCCTCGCCGCTGATGTGGATGCAGACCTGGTAGAGTGAGAGTTAAAAATGTTAGTATCGATACTAGCTGCACCCAACACCGCCCTGAGCCACCTTGCGATAGTCTGCACAGTCACCCGGTGATGTGGTTGTTTGTGGCTGATGAGGAGCCCCTGCTCCATCATCCGGATGGTTCGAGTTGTTTGGATGTAATAGCGGAGATGGGTGGCTATGCAGAGGGTGGCATCAGAGGGGTACGCCCGGAATTCCAACTGCAGCCCAGAAGACCCAGGCCTATGTTGCATCAGCAGGTCCTCGACAAAGAAAGTCACCTTTGCAGGAGTCGAGACCACACGATCCAGCCGAAGCTTCTGGAAGGCCTGGACTCGTTGAGCTGAAGTCAGTGCCATCAGCATCACCACTTTAAGGGTGAGCTTGTCAAGAGGTAGTCCTGTCAAAGGGGACCAGCTTCTCAGTAGTGTAAGTACTACCCCCACATCCCAAGTGATGTTGTATCGGGGTCGAGGAGGGTTGGTGTTGAACACTCCCCTCATGAATTGGGACACCAGAAGGTGCATGCCCACCTATATTCAGGTATGAGGAGAACGCACTCCTGGCGCTGTTGATGGCACTGTAGCTGAGACCCTCATCGTAATGAAGGCCCACTAGGAATTCCAGGACGTCAGGGATCGTGGCAGAGTTGTGGGTGCTATTTGTTCGGGAGCAGTAGGCCTCCCACTTCCTGATCCGGGTGAGGTACTACTGCTGGGTTGTTGCTCTCCACGATGCTGAAATTAGGTCCATTGCCCTGGGTGATATGACGGCCTCCATGAGCGGCCTCTTCAGAACCTGCAAGCCAACAGATTTAAGTGACCATGGCACAGGTGACTTTCCCCCGTAATGGGGTTAGTGAGCAAAGTGAGGTTTGTAGCAATTTGAACCCACGGATGTATTATTATTTGGAGAACCACTGGGTACCATGGCTATGTAGGCCAGTCGGGTATGATCAAGATGCCTGAAGCAGAATCCAGTTGTATTTTCTACAATACCTGACTGATGAGGCAGAATGGGGGAAATGCGTAGCAGAACCATTTCCCCCAATGGAGTGAAAAAGCATCCATAGCTACTGCCCCAGGGTCTGATTCCCAAGACGCATACGTTGGTATCTGATGGTTCAACCTGGACGCAAAGAGGTCGATATCTGGTGTACCAAAGGTATCTATAATTTGAGCAAATATTTGGGGGTTCAACATCCACTCGAAGTTATCATTGAACACTCGTGACACTGTGTTGAGCTTCCCTGGTAGATAGGTCACTGTAATCCAAATATATCTTACAATACACCAGTGCCAAATTGTGTTTGTCAATTTGTCACAAGATAATGACCTGATACCACCCATATGATTTATGTAAGCCACAACCGTGGTATTATCTATTTGAAGGCGGACATGCAAATGCTGTAAATTTGTGCAGTATGCCCTCAGACCATGGAAAGCCCCAAGCATCTCCAAATTATTTACCTCATGTGTCTGAAGGAGGGTAGACTCGTGAGGAATGGATGTTGTGTCAGTTGCACCCCAGCCTTGAGCGCTTGCGCCAGTTTGTAACATGACTGATGGGTTGCTAACAATGATGGGTTTGTAACACGCACTAATATTGTCGACCCACGACTGTAGCTCAATTTTAGCCGTATTGACCTGTCAAAGTGCCCAGCATTTGCTTTTAATGCTGAAATCTTTGCTCTTTGTAAATTTTGAAAGTGCAGTGGTCCGAATTGCGCAGCTGGAAATGTTGCTGCCAGTTTCCCAATTACCTTTGCAGTATGTCTGATGGTCGGCACCCTGGCGCAAGCAGCGCTGTTGCATGCATCTTTTATATCTGATGCTTTGTTGGTTGGGATAGTGACTATCATTCAGTTTGTGTCAATAGTGAAACCCAGATAGTCCATGATTTGAGATGGGGTGGATGGGTAACAAACCCTAACGTCTCGACCCATTTGTCTGGATGGGTAACAAACCCTAACGTCTCCAATAAAGATTTGGTCGCTGTGACTGCCAGCTTCGTCAATTGGAGGGTTTGACCCACTATAAGTGTATCGTCCAAGTATGCCATGATGATATAATTCTGTTGTCTTAGGATAGCCAGTATTGATTTGACTATTTTGGTAAACAGTCTAGGGGCTGTGGTTAAACCATTGGATAAAGCTTCATATTGCCATAACTGTCCATTCCAGACAAATTTTAAGAATTTCCTATGGGATTCTATGATGGGGACTGTATAGTATGCATCTTTTAGATCGATGCAAGCCATAAAGTACCTCTGATACGGTAGCTGCTTAGCTGTTTCAAAGGTTTCCATTTTGAAATGAGTATATTGTACGAAAGTGTTCAGATGGGTTAGGTCGATGATGATCCGACATCCTCCATCTTTTTTGGTTTTTGTAAAGATGTTGGACACAAACTCAATGGTTCATGTGTCATCTTCCCTAACACCCCTATGGCTGCTAGCCATAATATTTCTGCATGTCCTTGCTCGATCTCTTTTTTAGAGAGCACAAATTTGCGATGGGGTACATGCTGTGTAGGGGGAAGTTTACCGTTAATAAACTCTATAACATAACCCTGAAGACTCTGTAAAATAAAAGAGTCTGTAGTTATTGTATCCCATGCACCACTGAATGCCCGCAACCGTCCCCCTACTTGTGAGGTTACCATTGCTACTTTCTTAGTAGATCCAGACCCCCTTACCTCCATGGTCAACGGCGGGTCCTGGTGTATTGTGTTTCGGGGGGACGTTGCGTGGCTTGTCGTGGCAGAGGCCGCATTTTCCAGGCGGGCATCTGAGGGCGCTGCCCTAAAAAAGGGGTCTGCTGTTGGGGAACTGGCGGTGGATGAGTCCGTGGCGTCTTATCCGGTGGGCGAGGTTTCCAAGCGGGATACGGTGGTTTCCGATAGGTGTATGCCCTTGATGGTGGTGGCTTCAGAAGGCCTATGGTTTTGGCCTCCTCGTCTATTTCTTCTTTTAGCCTTTTTCGGCAGGTCTTCCCCGAACAGCTGATGTGGTGGTGGAGTGGTGGAGGTAACGGCACCACCCTGCAAATTTAGGGTTGAGGGTGGGCCGGATGGAGCTCTTTCGCAAACAGTTGATCTCGAACTGTGCGTTGCAGAGTAATGCCAGAGCATCCTGCTGCTCACTGGTCACGTTCTCCCCATCGAGGGTCGTGGCGTACGCCGTGATACCTGTCGATAGGAGTTTCCGGACTTTCTGGAGGCGTGCGTCCTGAGCTCTGGTGGTATCACTCAAATTCCCCCAAATTTGAGCATTGACCGTGGGGACACTCAGGTTAAAGCAATTCTCTGGCGGCTTCAATTTGTCCATGGTGTCGTTGAGGACCCGTTCCTGTGGCAGGTGCCCCTGAATGAGTTGCTGTAGCAAATCTCCCCACAACATCCAGTAGGTCTGCTTCTGCTTCTGGAGCATCGACCTCTGGCATGTCTGGCTCTTCATCAAAGTCTGCCTCCTGCAGACTTCTGGCACTCTCAGCGGAGGAAGACAAGATGCTCGGTGGCCTTCGGCTGTGGGTAGTGGACGCCCAGGAACTCCGTTCTTCCCTGTCCAGATCTCGTTGGACTAGCTGCTCCAACATGAGCTCCAACCTGGCCATGCGACCATCGCTACTACACGTAGCAGACAAGCCGACTTCCCCAGGCTCTGCAATGTTGCTGGGGCTTCTACCAACAGACCACACCCCCATAAGGTGCTGACTTGGATCTGGTGGCAGGAGGTTGTCGACAGCTGCTCCTGCAGGCCCTTACGACTCCCGCACGGACTCTCCGCTAGTCCGCCCACGAGCGGACTGTGGCGGTCCGTGTGCCTGGAGGGAAGGCAGCGGATATGACTCGGTGCCGGCCCCCGGTGCCTTGCTCCCCGGGGTCCATGCAGGCTTACCCCTACTTCTGACATTATGTCTCTGTAGGGTGCATGGTCGGCTGCAGCGCCATGCAAACTAACCGACCGCATATGGCTGCCACCGGCCTGCACTCCAGCAGCACACCCCGGTGTGAAGTTGGCAGCTCCTTCTCCTGCAGGACTGCTCGACTCTGCAGCAGCTCTACCGGCCTGCCCTAAGGCAGTAAACCCAGGCGGCTTCTCAAGACCTGCCGTGGCTGTGGGGCTCAACGTTGGCGCAGTCGTCCTCCTGCTCGGACCTTGCGGGATCTGTAAAAGACGGGGTGTTGCCATCGCCGGTGTGCGAGGCACTCCACGTACCTGCTTGCTCCCCCCCTCCTGCGGGACAGAGACACGAAGTCAGGGGCTCCCATACCCTGCTCCTGTGCGGCTGCCTCTGGAGACGAGTCGGGCGCAGGTGTAACAGGTGCGCCCAACTTCCATACCTTTTTCCCCGGCCGTTTCCCGCCGGCGTTAGAAACAGCTCAGGAGAAGTTTGCCGCTGACCCATAGGAGTCCCGCGGCTTTTGGAAAGGTTGCCTTTCCCTTTCCCTTTCCCTTCCATCTTTTCCTGCAGGTAGAAAACACAAAGAATCCGACCTGCAAACCAGCTTAAGGTTAGAGCACTTACCTTTGCCAGTCTTTCTGAAGGAGCTGTGGAGAGAGCGCACTCACCCACCAGCTTGTCGACAGCAAATACGAGCGACGATACGTAGCGCATGCGTGCTGGCGGGGTCTTCACGAAGTCACACTCGTGACTCCAAAGTAAAATGCAAGATAAAGTCCAGTAAAGTCTGGTAAAGTCTGATACAAGATTGGACAGAGATGAAAAAATCCTTCTGCTTAAAGGTTGATGAGTCTTTGAAATTCTTTTCCTCAAAGAGTGTTGAAATCACTTTGATTATTTCATGGCAGAGTTGGGTGGATCATTGCAGTTATTAAGGGAAGGCAAGAATATGGAGTTAAGATTTTAACCAAATCAGTTGTTTCCTTGTTGACTGACAGCATTGGCTTTAGAAGGCAAGTGGTTCATTTCTGCTCCTAACCTTTATGTCTGTAAGTTCACTTGCAAACAAATGTAAGGAAATGTATCTTATCTGCTGGTAACCTGCCTGTCTGTGCAAATTAGCACCAGCTTTTCTCCCTATTAATGTGTACTCATCTTTTGCACATAAAGCAATGTTAAATATGGGCTACAAAGATTAATGAACATAATGCTACACAAAATCACACTTGCTTAGAAAAGCTGGATCACAACAATCGGAAATAAATAAATCTTGATAACAGACCATTAGCACTATTATTCATTCTGACCTCAACCCTATATGAACATCAAATGCTCTATTACGAATACCAGCAAATTCAGCTTTTGCAGGAGCAGAGTACATTGCCAAAATCCCACAGTCAAAATATTGGCTGTTTCACATCAATATTGCAACTTGCCTCTGGGTATTTTAAAATACCCAAAAGCTACAATTAACAAATTCATATGAGGCACCTCTAATTTTGTTGAATGGAGTCAATCACATGAAGATTCAGAAGAATCAGTTTGGAGAAGTAACTTTAAAAAACATGTTATTTACATGATAGGTCAGTAATAGTCATACACCATGGAAACAGGCCCATTGGCTCAACCTAGGCATACAAACCAAGATGCTCCATTTACTATAGTCCCACCTATCCATGTTTGACCCATATCCCTCTAAACCTTTTCTTTCCATGCACCTGTCCAAATGTCTTTTAAATGTTGTTATAGTACCTGCCTCAACCACTTCTTCTTGATGCTCGTTCCATACACTCAGCACCCTCTGCATGAAAAAATGGCACCTCAAGTTCACATTAAATCTTTCCCCTTTCACCTTAACCTATGGTTCTTGGTTCTCCTACTCCAGGGAAAAGACTCTGAGCATCCATCCTATCTTTTTGCTTCATGATCGTATGCACCACAATAAGATCATCCATCAGCCCGCTGCATTCCCTGAAATAAAGTCCAAGCCTGCTCAGCCTCTCCCGATACATCGGGCATTTGAAGAGCTGGCAACATCATTGTAAATCTTCTCCACTCTTTTAAGCTCAAGAACATTTTTCTTACAGCAGGGTGACCAAAACGGAACACAATACACCAATGAGACCTCACCAGTGTGTTGTATAACTGTAACATGCCATCCCAACCTCTATGCTTTCCCCTCCCCCCACCTCTATCTTTAAGTCTGAAGAAGGGTTCTGACCTGAAATGTCACCTATTCCTTTCTGCAGAGATGATGCCTGACCCGCTGAGTTACTCCAGCATGTTGTGCTATATTCTATATTCAATATCCTGACTAATGAAGGCCAGCTTGCCAAAAGCCTTCTTGACCACCCTAATACCTGTGATGTCACTTTCAAGGAACTATGTAGCTGCACTCCTAGATCCCCCTGCTCTACACCACTCCCAGTGCCCTCCCATTCACCGTAAACGTCCTGCAAAATACAAATACTCACACTTATCTGCATTAAACTTCATTAACCATTCCTCGGCCAATTGATCAAGATCCTCCTGTAATTTCTGATAACCATCTTTGCTATCTGCACCAACCGCGTTGGGGTCATCTGCAAACTTACTAATCATGCCTGCTACACTCTCATCCAAATCATTGATATAAACCACATTGATTTTGTTGTTTGAAAATGTATTGTATTGTTTTTACCTGACAAGATGTAAAAGTTGATAAAAGGTCTAAAATAATTATCACCCTTCGCACATGTCTCAAGGACAAGCATGTCAATCCCTTCCCTAAATCCTCCATCTGCTTCTATTGCAGGTCCATGGTTGTCTGAAGTTTGTGGTTTGTGTATTATCTGAAATCCTAATTACCTACTTCCTGTCCTTCATCCTAATTATCCTCAGTATAATGAAACATTAGGTAATTGGTAGAGCTGAGACGTTAGGGACTCGGGGAATTAATAAGTGTAAAGAGTACTGCAGATGCTGGAGTAACTCAGTGGTAACTCTCCAGGTACATCCCCCTGCAAATGCAGAACCGCAACAGGCAGCATCTCTGGAAAGTAGGAATGGGGTGATGTTTCAAGTCGAGACCCTTCTTCAGACAGGTTAGGGATAAGGGAAACAAGAGATATAGATGGTGATGTGGAGAGATAAAGAACAATGAATGAAAGACATGCAAAAAAATTAAACAATAATAAAGGAAACTAGCCATTGTAAGCTGTTTGTAGGGTGAAAATGAGAAGCTAGTGTGATTTAGTTGTTGGAGGGGTAGAGAGAAAGGGAATGCTGGGGCTACCTGAAGTGGGAGAAATCAATATTCACAACACTGGGCTGTAAACTGCCCAAATGAAATATGAGATGCTGTTCCTCCAATTTGCATTTAGCTTCACTCTGACAATGGCGGAGACCTTGGTCAGAAAGGTCTATGTAAGAATGGGAAGGAGAATTAAAGTGTCCAGCAACCAGGAGATCAGGTAGGTTCAGGCGGGCTGAGCGAAGATGTTCAGCCAAACGATCACCCAGTCTGCATTTGGACTTGCCGTTGTATAAGATCCACATCTTGAACAATGGATACCGTAGATGAGATTGAAGGAGGTGCAAGTGAACCTCTGCCTAACCTGAAAGGACTGTTGGTGTCCCTGGACAGAGTAGAGGGAGGAGGTATAGGGACAGGTGTTGCATCTTCAGCGATTGCAGGGGGAGGTACTTGGGGAGGGGTTGGTTTGGGTGGGAAGGGATGGGTTAACCAGTGACTTGCGGAGGGAATGGTCTCTGCGGAAGGCAGAAAGGGGTGGGTGCGTCACAAACAACACATAATCCTCCAAAATTTCCGCCACATCCAACTGGATCCTACAACTAGCCATATTTTCCCATCTACACTGGGCGATCGATTCATGGAACACCTTTGCTCTCCTGGTTGCTGGACACTTTAATTCTCCTTCCAAATCCTACACAGACATTTCTGTCCTAGGTCATCTCCATTGTCAGAGTGAGGCTAAACACAAATTTGAGCAACAGCATCTCATAATTTGCTTGGGCACCTTACAGCACAAGTACGTGGTATGAATATTGATTTCTCTCACTTTAGGTAGTCTCGGCATTCCTTCTCTTTTTATCGCTCCCCGACCCGTCACATTAGCTGCTCGTTTTCACCCTACAAACAGCTTACAATGGCTAGTTTCCTTTATTATTGTTTATTTTTTTGCATATCTTTCATTCATTGTTCTTTATCTCTCCACATCATCATCTATCTCCCTCATTTCCCTTATCCCTAACAAGTCTGAAGAAGGGTCTCGACCCGAAACATCACCCATTCCTTCTCTTCAGAGATGCTGCCTGTCCCACTGAGTTACTCCAACTTTATGTGCCTATTTTCGGTTTAAACCAGCATCTGCTGTTCCTTCTTACACATGTTTTAGCCCCTGCTGCCCTATAGTGCCCTTTATTTCCTGTGCATTCATTAGAGATTAGAAATTAAAATTAATATTTACCATTTGGTATTTTGCTCCTGTATTCATTACCACCGTACAAACAATAATTTTATGTGCCACTTTTCTAAGATAAAGGTTAAAATTGGGGTTGAGGAGTCATTGGTAGATTACAGATATGATTATAGTCCATTAATAGACTATACACAATAGACAATAGGTGCAGGAGTAGGCCATTCAGCCCTTCGAGCCAGCACCACCATTCAATGTGATCATGGCTGATCATCCCCAGTCAGTACTCCGTTCCCGCCTTCTCCCCATATCCCCTGATTCTGCTATCTTTAAGCCCTATCTATCTCTCTCTTGAAAGTATCCAGAGAACCTGCCTCCACCGCCCTCTGAGGCAGAGAATTCTACACACTTACAACTCTCGGTGAGAAAAAGTGTTTCCTCGCCTCCGTTCTAAATGGCTTACCCCTTATTCTTAAACTGTGGCCCCTAGTTCTGGACTCACCCAACATCGGGAACATGTTTCCTGGCTCTAGCGTGTCCAAACCTTTAATAATCTTACATGTTTCAATAAGAACCCCTCTCATCCTTCTAAATTCCAGCGTAAAGAAGCCCAGTCATTCCATTCTCTCAGCATATGACAGTCCCGCTTTCCCGGGAATTAACCTTGTGAGCCTACGCTGCACTCCCTCAATAGCAAGAATGTCGTTCCTCAAGTTAGGGGACCAAAACTGCACACAATACTCCAGGTATAGTTTCACTAGGTCCCTGTACAACTGCAGAAGGATATCTTTGCTCTTTAAGTGGATGGAATGGAAGGAGGGCAGGGCACAAGAGAAATTTTGAAGCAATCCAGAGCTGATAGGTTTTACGTCGAACAGTCCTTATTCCAAACATACACTGGAACCAACTATTTCTCCACTGCATTGACGACTCCATCGTGGCTGCTCCTACAACCATGCAAAACTGGTTGATTTCATTCACTTTACCACCAACCGCCACCCTGCTGTCAAATTTGTCTTCCTCCACTTTCTTGTCTCTCTGTTTCCATCATATTCCTCTTGGGTTGCTTACAACCTAACAGTATGAATATTCAATTCTCCAATTTTAGATAACAAACCTACATACAACTTTCCCTTTCATCCTCCCTCTTTTATGCAAGTTTTTGCATGCCAAGTTGCATGCAAAACAAAGCATTTCACTGTACCCTGGTACATGTGACAATAAAGTACCATTGAATCATTGAATCATTGAACTTTGTATGCTCCTGACAAAGGGATTTGAAGTGCTATCCTAAATACTCCTTCTCCCTTCTCAATTTTGAGTAGTCACGGGCCAGACATCCCCTCCAACCCTCATACTCTTTACCTTAAACCTATGGCATTTCACTTTACACGTTTCCACTATGTGGAGAGGTTTCTCACAATCTACCCTATCTACACCCCATGTAATTTTGTACACCTCAATCAGGTTTTCCATTCAGCCTCCTTCGCTTCTAGGAAAACAAATTCAGTTGCTCCTTGTTTTGGGTTGCATCAAAAAATTTCTGCCAGGCTGGAAATTATTCAAGACTCATATTTTGACAAATTTTCACGGAAACAGTTTGGGAAAGTTTGTGTGGCACGGTGGCGCAACGGTAGAGTTGCTGCCTTACAGCACCAGAGACCCAGGTTTAATCCTGACCACCAGTGCTGTCTGCACAGAGCTTGTAGATTCTCCCTGTGTCCATGTGGGTTTTCCCTGGGTACTCCGACACTCCACAGATAGACAATTTTGTAAGTTAATTTGCTTTGGTAAAAAAATTGTAAATTGTCCCTAGTGTGTAGGATAGTATTAGTATATGGGGTGATTGCTGGTCAGCGCAGACTCGGCAAGCTGAAGTTCTGTTTATGCGCTGTATCTCTACAGTCTAATATCTAAAGTAGTCTAAAGAAAGTAAAAAGACCTTTAGAAGGAATTGATAAATAGCTGCATAATAAGTCGGCTTTGATAGTTTTTCCCCATGGAGCATTGATAATCAGAGCAATAGTTTGTCTCCATAAGAGTAAGATTAAACGATTATGTGAAGAACCCCGCCAGTTCGCATGCGCGTCAATCTTCAAAGCAGCGGTATGAAATCACAGATAACCAACAATCAAAGTTCACATAGTAAGATTAGCAACCTGAGAACTACCAGATTACCTTTATGAGAGAGGGTTGGGCATGGAGGGCACGTAATCACCAACGTAACTCCTCATAAAATCAGATCAAACTTCAAACTGGTAAGTTCTCATTTAATCTTACTATTTTACTTTGGAGTCACGTCAGTGATTCCATGAAGGGTTCAAAGCCTTATGATTTCATGCCGCAGATCTCGGCATCTCACTGTATCGATTGACTCAGGATAAGTGAATAATCAAAAAATGCATTAAGCATGACATTGATTCAAATGTATTAATGGTTTACATTAATAAAGAAATCAATACTCCCCTTTAGTATCTCAGGGGAGGCTAAAGTGGAGGCAAAACAGAATGGGCAAAAAACCCGGGTCAGTAACTGGCCTATGGTAAAAAATAAATAAAAATGAATTCAGTTGACCATCCTGCGGTCGCGAGGATATGGTCAATGGGAACGTCCATTGCCTGGCCACTGACGTTGATGCTGCCCTGGTGGAAATGAGATGTACAATCATCAGTTTTAATACCTGCATAAACCAGAACCTGCTGCAGCCACCTTGAAATAGTCTGAACCGACCTTTCCTTGTGTGGTTGTTTGTCGCTTAATAACAATGCTGATTCCACACTTCTTAGGATTCTGGTGGCCTTGATATAATATAGCAAGCCTGCCCTCCCACATAGATGTGAGTCCATGGGGTATCCAAAATATGATCTTAAATCCTGCCAACCCTGGTC
Organism: Okamejei kenojei; assembly: GCA_035221665.1. Taxonomy (NCBI): domain Eukaryota; kingdom Metazoa; phylum Chordata; class Chondrichthyes; order Rajiformes; family Rajidae; genus Okamejei; species Okamejei kenojei. Next base: position 152,921,157 of record CM069131.1, read on the forward strand.
TGCTCTGCTTGTGTAGATCAGAATGTAAAATGTAATGGCACCTGCAGCCAATTCCATCCTATCTAGCCACAGCGTTTGCAATGTTTGCCCTCGTTGTGCTGATATTAGTGTCATGACTTAGGATGTAGCTGGAACCTCCTGGTGAAGTATTGTTAACACATTTTCAATATCCAAACTCCATATTCTTGTAGTGGGAGAACTTGTGTCAAGATCTCTTTTACAACTCGATATCCGGGTGGTTCTTGTTTGTTGCAGCTGTAGTGGCTCTATAATTGAATTATTGTCAAAGACCATTTAAGAATGAACTGGAAGATGTCAGTAATCTGAACCATATAAAATGTAGCATTAACATTTAAACAAAACCACTTTGGATCCCCTCAATAGGAATGTACTGCTTTTTTGGTGCTATCCCTGACCTCTATAGTGAGCACATCCATGGCTTGATGTGACAACCTGAGCCGTAAGGCAATCCAGTCAGAATGTGTAAGTCAATAATTGTTTTATTATGCAGAGGTCGGTTTCCTGAACCACAGTTTGAACCAGCAAAGTTTTCATTTTTTAGAATAACCGTATATGGCTGTTAAGCCAGTCAGACAGTACTAAAACCTAAAGCGAGGTCTTGCTGACTGTTTTAAGACCCGACTAATGAGGCAAAATGGAAGAAGACATAAAAGAACATTCCTCCTTTTTGTAGCGAGAATGTATTTCTCCACACTGTTCTGCCACATATTTTTGCAATCAGTGAATAAACATGAAACCAACATGTCAATATTTGATGTACCATTGAACCATACTTTCATAATACTTTGAGATCCAATACCTATTCTGTGTTGTCATCGATCTGAACTGGATGATACACCAGTGGCAAAGGAGATTAGGTAAATTATTACAGGATACTTTTACTTGATTTCTATGTGACTAACATATGCCACCACCGTAGTGTAGCAACTTGACGTTGAGCATGTAGATTATGTATATTCGCTCAACAGCCCTTTACCCATGGGGTGCATCTAGTGTATATATTTAGTTGGTACCAACAACTGAAGAATTGGTAACTCATGCAAATCGCCACTACCTCCAACTAGAGATGGTATTCGGAACTTCTCACCTTAGAGCTCTTAGCATTAGTTCGTAATAACTGAATTTGACCGACCAAACTACTGGAGCAATGCTGAATACTGTTTGTTCATCATTGTGACTGAGGTAGCTTCAGATGATAATAGCATAAGGTTGTTAACAATGATCTACATGTCCTTTGAGAGGTTGCTACTTTGCACGATATCAGTTCCTTGATTTGCACAGCTACTATATTGCCAATTACTCTTAGGAGTCAGTTTTATAACAGGTTGCTATTAACTCCAATCTCTTGCCACAAGGTGGAGTCATAGGCTAATTAATAGTTAAAGGTAAATCACAATGACCAAAAAACAGTTTATCCTATTCCGCAATGTTTTACTGTTATTAGTACAGTTATATTTTCTTTGATAACCTATGTAATGGGAACTGCTTAGAATGGATCTTTGGGACCCTTATAAATCTGTTGTTAGTCAGGAAAATGTTTTCATATTCGGAAAGGTCATATGCCCGACACGCTCCATTTTTCATATAAAACAGGCCACTCCTGCCTTATTCCATGCGTGCTTTGCATGAGAACTCTGGCCTGATTTCGGAACCTTAAATTCAAAGACAACCCTCCAAGCAGATGTTTTTATCCTTTGTGTGTTGTACAAAGAAGTGTAAATATTACAACTTATGAGTGGTGCAGTTACCCATGTTTCGGAAGTGCCAGATCCACTTTGTTGAGTAGGGTTGGTAGGGTGCGTGGAACTTCTACCCAGCTGTCATGCTGCCTCCAGCTCCAGTGAACTGCCTACTGTCGATGAGCACCTGGGGTGCGTCCTGGGATGAACCTTTGCCCGCCGTTGGCCTTAATTGATTTGTCTGCCAGGTTTTCTCCCCTGTTGAATAGGCCTTACCTAAATAACAGATTCAGCGGCTGGCTCTCACATCCCCCTGTTGGCGCTGTTCACTACCGGCACATATGTGCTCCAGTATGTTCCATCGACCTCTTTAGAGCCTGGAGTCAGTTATATATTGACCTTTCGCACTCCCCTCTGAGAAGGCGATTCATAGGCAGCCCTAAACAGGCGCTGCCGCAGGCCGCAGAATAACTGTGCTGGTATGACCCCATTGGACCTGTACCCGAAAGGAAACATTCTGTTGGGATGGTGATTTTGTTGTCAGAAAAAATGTACCTCTGACGTGCCCTTCATCCCTTGGGGTATGCCCCACGGCCATACCTTGCGACTCGGTGTCAGCAGGTTACTGACCTGTCTTGGTCTCCACCTCCAAGAGCGAGACCTGAAGCAGCTCTATCAACTGGCACTGCTGGTGCGATCTGCAGAGATAGAAACATAGAAACACAGAAAATAGGTGCAGGAGTAGGCCATTCAGCCTTTCGAGCCTGCACCGCCATTCAATATGATCATGGCTGATCATCCAACTCAGTATCCTGTACCTGCCTTCTCTCCATACCCGTTGATCCCTTTAGCCACGAGGGCCACATCTAACTCACTCTTAAATATAGCCAATGAACTGGCCTCAACTACCTTCTGTGGCTGAGAATTCCAGAGACTCACCACTCTCTGTGTGAAAAATGCTTTCCTCATCTCGGTCCTAAAGGAATTCCCCCTTATCCGTAGACTGTGACCCCTTGTTCTGGACCTCCCCAACATTGGGAACAATCTTCCTGCATCTAGCCTATCCAACCCCTTAAGAATGTTGTAAGTTTCTGTAAGATCGCCCCTCAGTCTTCTAAATTCTTGCGAGTACAAGCCAAGTCTATCGAGTCTTTCCTCATATGAAAGTCCTGACATCCCAGGAATCAGTCTGGTGAACCTTCTCTGTACCCCCTCTATGGCAAGAATGTCTTTCCTCAGATTTGGAGACCAAAACTGTACGAAATACTCCAGGTATGGTCTCACCAAAACGCTGTACAACTGCAGTAGAACTTCCCTGCTCCTATGCTCAAATGCTTTCGCTATGAATGCTAACATCCCATTTGCTTTCTTCACTGCCTGCTGCACCTGCATGCCTACTTTCAATGACTGGTGTACCATGACACCCAGGTCTCGTTGCATCTCCCCTTTTCCTAATTTGCCACCATTCAGATAATAGTCTACCCTCCTGTTTTTGCCACCAAAGTGGATAACCTCACATTTATCCACATTATACTGCATCTGCCATGCATTTGCCCACTCACCCAGCCTATCCAAGTCACCTTGCAGCCTCCTAGCATCCTCCTCACACTTAACACTACCCCCCAGCTTAGTGTAATCTGCAAACTTGGAGATGTTGCATTCAATTCCCTCGTCCAAATCATTAATATATATTGAGATGGAACATCTGGCTCAACCTTACCATCAGAGTGGGGTCAGAGCTAAGATGACCCATGGCACGCGCCTCATCATCCATAAGGGTGTTATCAAGCAGCTCTCTACTAGGTGCTGCTGGTGCCTTTTTTTCAGGGTGGTGCTGACATTCCTTCTGCTGTCGTGCTCCCTGCTGTATGCAATAGTTGCTGCATTTGGGATAGTCGTTCAAACGCACTATCCAGCCCTGGTGAGGAATCATCCCCTGACTCCGTGGGCCTATTATTTTGCTATCTAGCCCCGGTGGGGAATCTTCCCCCTACTCCGTGGGCCTAGCAGACTTATGTGTTACCTTGAGGCATCCCTATCCCAGGTGCTGCTGGCGCGGCCTGTCCCATAGCCCCGCGCTATTATAGTGTAGGCACAATAGTTAAAATTAGTAGTGTAGAGCTTCACCTGTGAAGGGTTAAAGCAATTTTAACCCTTCACAGCAACTTGTGCTAAGCAAAGAAAGAATTTCATTGTCCTGTCAGGGACACATGACAATAAACTCTTTTGACTTTTGACTTTGACTTTGACTTTTGACTTTGACTTTAAAACACTATTTCAAACATGCAAACTTCATTATTAGAGAAAAACCCTTGCAGCCCGACTCACCGAGTCCAATAGGGCTGAACGAATCCTTTCTTCCACTAATTTTACTCCCTGCCTGGGGACCAACGTCTGTGAGCCGCTGACCGCACTGTCAGTGACTCTGGCGTTACTTCCTTGCCATTCCACGGCATCCCCGCAGGCTGGAAGCCACTGACTGCCTTGTCAGCGGCTGCTTATCTCAAAACCCGATCTTTTGCCGGTTATCCGCTTCCGCGGTCGGACCGGGGTTTCCCCATAGTCCATAGCCGGCTCACTCATCCGGCTCTGAAACTGGCAGGAAAACCTCTGTGAAGAGAGGTTCCTGCTCAAACAAAACCCTGGTAAGTAAAAATAAACTTACCTTCTAGGTTTAACTTACCGCCGGCAGGAGCGCTGCCCTGCCAGTCTGGTGCTTGCGCCAATGCGGCTGATGTAACTGACACGCATGCGAACTGGCGGGGTTCTTCACGGAATCACTCACGGTTTCCTCCCACACTCCAAAGACGTACAGGTTTGCAAGTTAATTGGCTTGGTGTTAAAAATTGAAAATTGTCCCTAGCGTGTGCAGGATAGTGTTAATGTGTGGGAACGCTGGTTGGTGCAGACTCGGTGGGCTGAATGGCCAGTTTCCATGCTGTATCTCTAAACTGGAGCTAAGAAAGGAAAGAGAACATGAAGAAATGCCCTTGTTCTACCTCAAAACCAACCCAAAGGAAATTCAGTAAAAACATCATCATCCACCTGCTATTGGAATGATTTTTTTTGTTACATTATGTTGGTCTTGGTGGTCCTGTTTTAAAGTTTCTGCTATCGATATTTTGTTCAATCGTGCACATTGTTCAAAATCAACGTCTTGGTTTGTTATTGACATTGTATTGGCAAGTGCTTCCTTGGTCTGCCTTCAATGAGATTTAAGAGGCAAAAACACAAAAAAGTACAACTACTCAATTCATATCACAAGGGAATGATGTTGATAGGTTCAATATCATGCAATTAGATTAAAGGCAAGGAAAGTAAACACCAAATGGCATATTGTTATTCTTTGGGCCGCAGAGATCATCTCCAGTAGATTAACGTGAGCGCAGTAATTCCACAGCATTCTTCTTCCTTAGATCTGTTGAAAAGACCGGAGTTCACTGGCTCAAAAGCCTGGTTAAGTTTATCAGATGCCCTTCTCCTTATTGTCAAATCCTCCTTTCATTCTGACATCTCCAGCATGGATAGGGTAAGGAGATTTAAAGGAAAACTCAGGTACTGCTCTATTGTGGGCATTTTTAAGGACACAGGGATTCTGGGGGTCAAAGATCAGAGTTTTTGCTATTATTTTCCCTCTCTGTTTAATGTTAATAACCCATTTTTATCAGCTTTCATTAGTTCCCAACATTTGGCATACTGTTCGGTCTGCTCTTTATTTTCTGAGCTAAGTTGATTTCCCAACATTTGGCATACTGTTCGGTCTGCTCTTTATTTTCTGAGCTAAGTTGATTTCCCAACATTTGGCATACTGTTCGGTCTGCTCTTTATTTTCTGAGCTAAGTTGATTTCCTGATGTTTTGTTCTTGCAGTTCATTCATATTTCACCATATCCTCCACCTCCACTTATTAAGGGTGTTCATTATGGATGGCACAGTGGGTCAGTGGTAGAGTTGCTGTCTTACAGAGACTCTGGATTGGTCCTGACTATGGGTGCTGTCTGTACAGAGTTTGCATGTTCTTCCTATGAACTGCATGGTGCTCACTGGGTGCTCAGGTTTCCTCCCCACTCCAAAGCCGGACAAGTTTGGAGGTTAATTGGCTTTGGTAAAGTGGATAACTGATCGATAACTGTCGGCCGAAAGACCTGTTCCCGCGCTGTATCTCTACAGAAAATGTAATATTTTTCATGTGGTCATTAAATGTCTCTGCTTATGTAAATTACTTGTTCATAAAATACCAGCACACGCTGCCTTTGGGATGGCTGCTATGGTGAGGAGATGGTTGCCTACCTCTTTGCAGAGTGTGGATTTGCAAAGAAAGTCTGGAGAGATTTACAAGGGTCCCTGTCACGATTTATTCTGAATAGCTCTGTCACAGAGGACTCTGTGATTTACGGACTGTTCTCAGGGGCGCATTCAGAGACTGTCATCGAATGCTGCTGGAAGGTCATCAACTCGGTGAAAGACATCTTTGGTCTGCCCAAGCTTTGTTGACCTCCAAGCGGAGCGGGATGTCCTTCAGGGAATGCTGCCGACTGGCCCGCTGCAGACTGCAGGAGGACGTGCAGAGGGACGCTCTGAAGCTCAGTGCAGCCAACGCCAAGGCTCAGCGTGGGAGGACCATAGTCTAAGGTCCTTCCACTGCTGGACATGGGGGGCAGGTTGTGGTGGAGACGCCCCTCAAAATAAGGGAAGCGATTCCACGCCACATGAGCGGCAAGGGTGGTGGATAGATTTGTGAAAATTTGAGCAATGTGAAAACAGTATTGAATGTTTGTATAGCCTCCGAAAATGTCGGATGACTTTTTTGCGCGGTGCATGTATTGTATATATTTATTACTTGAATAAAGTCTATTTTGAAAATTAAAAAACAATGATTTGTTAATATCCAGCTTTCTTGGGGGGGAAAAAAAAACACATTTAAAGGAAATAAATCAAGAATAGTAAACTCCTTGATGGTGTAGAGAGAAACAAATCGTGTACTTGTTCATTTTATGTGTTAAGATGAAGGGCAAATAAAAGGTAAATTGGATTAATTGATATTTACATTTAGATATTGTGAATGTGTTTAATCCAAAAACTTGTGTTTCTTAAAAATCATTCATCATTTTCACTTTACTCTTGCAAAATTGTCCTGAATTCAGATTTGGATTCCATGGAATTGGTCACCAACAACAATTTTGCTTTGATAACACTATCCAGTTCCCTTGCATAACAATATCACTCAAGAATTTATTGGTGTGATCCCCTCTGATCCAGAATGATTCTCCATATCTTTTGTATTTGTATTTGTTTTTAATATTTCTATATTGTGATGGAATCTGATATGAATTGTAATCAGCTGGCATTTTGCTGCACATCGAGGTCCATGGTGATGATAAGATTTCATTAGTTTCATGAGACTCCCGATGAAAATATGTAAAGTTGTGAGAGGCATAGGTAGGGAAGATACTTTTTTTCCCCAGAGTGGAAATCTTAAATACGAGAAGATATAGTAGACATGTAAGGTGGAGGAACAGCACCTCATATGATGCTTGGGTATCTTACAACCTAATGGTATGAATATTGAATTTTCCAGTTTATGGTAACTGCCAGCCACCCCCTCCCTCTTCTCCCCCCTCCGACACCCACTCCCCCTCCCCCACCTCTTTTCTTCCCAGAATCCTCCATTTCCTTCTGTTGCAGATTCATGCTGGTCTGGAGTTTGTTGTTTGTCCTAATTTACCTACTTCCAGTCCCTCATCCTAATTTTTCTCTCAGTGTAAAGAATCATTAGGTTGTTGGTGGGGCTGAAAAATTAGGGACTCTGGGAATTAATATGCCATAGTCAGAGAAAGAGTAGCTATGTAAGTTCACTGAATAAAGCAGACATCTTATATGTCATAGAGTGGAAGGCTTCATCTTTGGAGCAGACGTGGCAAATGCAAAAAATTGAGAATAAGGAATGGGTCAGTGCAAGAGGCCAGGTGGAAGGAAGTATAGGCAATGTAGGATAGGATGTCAGTGAGTTTGTAGTAGACTTCAGTAGCCAATTGGTCTCCTGTGATAGGGACAGAGAGATCAGGGACAAAGGATATACTGTGACAGGGAAGGGGGATGAGATTGGCAGATAGCAAAGCTTGCCAAGAGATAGCTGGATACAGGTGAGGGGAAGGTGACTGAAGATGTCTTCTGAGATGATTGGGTAAGAGAAGGTTTCTACTGCAGACAAGGAAATGAGAAACAACCTGTCTTACCGAAAGTGACTTCTGGTGCTCTGCCAGAGAAAGGAGAATGCTCGGGTATTTGAAACATTTTGTTAAATAACGTTATTGTCCAAATCAGGGGAACTGTAAGAAGGGTATCGACCCAAAACATCACCTAGTCCTTTTCTCCAGAGATGCTGCCTGTCCCACTGAGTTACTCCAGTATCTTGTATCTATCTTGGCTGTATGGTCTATCTGATTTAAGTAGAAATATATTTATTTATAATATTTTTGTTATATAGTCAATAGCTATTGTCCTCCAAGTTAGCAGACATCATAATGCTTTTTGGGACTTACCTCCTGTAACCATCTTGAACTTTGGTAGTTTGGTTGATCTCTTTCAAGACAGTGCATGAAGACATGTGCATTAAACTAGCTTCAAAATACTTGCCCTCCACCTTCATTTCCTTTATGAAGATGTAACAGTTTCACTCAATGCACTGCTTCCAGTCTTCTGCCTAAATGAAGGCCTCACCAAATTTGCTTTAACTGACTTAATTAACCATATAACCATATAACAATTACAGCACGGAAACAGGCCCTCTCGGCCCTTCCAGTCCGTGCCGACCATTTGTTTTCCCCTAGTCCCATCTACCTGCACTCAGACCATACCCCTCCATTCCCTTCACGTCCATATACCTATCCACTTTACTCTTAAATGTTAAAATCGATCCTGCCTCCACCACTTCTGCTGGAAGCTGATTCCACACAGCCACCACCCTCTGAGTAAAGAAGTTCCCCCTCACGTTACCCCAAAACCTCTGTCCCTTAATTCTCATGTCATGCCCTCTTGTTTGAATCTTCCCTACCCTCAATGGGAAAAACGTATCCACGTCAACTCTGTCTATCCCTTTCATCATTTTAAAGACCTCAATCAAGTCCCCCCTTAACCTTCTGCGCTCCAAAGAATAAAGACCTAACTTGTTCAACCTTTCTCTGTAACATAGTTGCTGAAACCCTGGCAACATTCTAGTAAATCTCCTCTGTACTCTCTCTATTTTGTTGACATCCTTCCTATAACTAGGCAACCAAAATTGTACACCATACTCCAGAATTGGTCTTACCAATGCCTTGTACAATTTTAACATTACTTCCCTACTCCTATATTCAATGCTCTGATTTATAAAGGCCAGCAAACCAAAGGCTTTCTTTACCACCCTATCTACATGCGATTCCACCTTCAGGGAACTATGCACAGTTATTCCTAGATCCATCTGTTCCACAGCATTCCTCAATTCCCTACCATTTACCATGTACGTCCTATTTTGATTTGTCCTGCCAAGATGTAGCACTTCACACTTATCAGCATTAAACTCCATCTGCCATCTTTCAGCCCACTTTTCCAAATGGCCCAAATCTCTCTGTAGACTTTGAAAATCTACTTCATTATCCACAACACCACCTATCTTAGTATCATCTGCATACTTACTTATCCAATTTTCCACCCATCATCCAGATCATTGATGTACATGACAAACAACAGTGGACCCAACACAGATCCCTGAGGCACCCCACTGGTCACCGGCTTCCAACCTGACAAACAGCCATCCACCATTACTCTCTGACATCTCCCATTCAGCCACTGTTGAATCCATCTTGCTACTCCGCCATTAACACCCAAAGATTGAACCTTCTTAACCAACCTTCCATGGGGAACCTTGTCAAAAGCCTTACTGAAATCCATATAGACAACATCCACTGCTTTACCCTCATCAATTTCCCTAGTTACCGCTTCAAAAAATTCAAGAAGGTTTGTCAAACATGACCTTCCAGGCACAAATCCATGTTGGAACTGAGTTACTGCTACATTACACTCTCTCGTGGCATCCAATTATTCTCTGAGCATTGTTCCCAATCATAGAAACATAGAAACATAGAAATTAGGTGCAGGAGTAGGCCATTCAGCCCTTCGAGCCTGCACCGCCATTCAATATGATCATGGCTGATCATCCAACTCAGTATCCCGTACCTGCCTTCTCTCCATACCCTCTGATCCCCTTAGCCACAAGGGCCACATCCAACTCACTCTTAAATATAGCCAATGAACTGGCCTCAACTACCCTCTGTGGCAGAGAGTTCCAGAGACTCACCACTCTCTGTGTGAAAAAAGTCTTTCTCATCTCGGTCTTAAAGGATTTCCCCCTTATCCTTAAGATGTGACCCCTTGTCCTGGACTTCCCCAACATCGGGAACAATCTTCCTGCATCTAGCCTGTCCAACCCCTTAAGAATTTTGTAAGTTTCTATAAGATCCCCTCTTAATCTCCTAAATTCCAGAGAGTATAAACCGAGTCTATCCAGTCTTTCTTCATAAGACAGTCCTGACATCCCAGGAATCAGTCTGGTGAACCTTCTCTGCACTCCCTCTATGGCAATAATGTCCTTCCTCAGATTTGGAGACCAAAACTGCACGCAATACTCCAGGTGTGGTCTCACCAAGACCCTGTACAACTGAAGTAGAACCTCCCTGCTCCTGTACTCAAATCCTTTTGCTATGAAAGCTAACATACCATTCGCTTTTTTCACTGCCTGCTGCACCTGCATGCCTACTTTCAATGACTGGTGTACCATGACACCCAGGTCTCGCTGCATCTCCCCTTTTCCTAATCGGCCACCATTTAAATAATAGTCTGCTTTCCTGTTTTTGCCACCAAAGTGGATAACCTCACATTTATCCACATTATACTGCATCTGCCAAACATTTGCCCACTCACCCAGCCTATCCAAGTCACCTTGCAGTCTATCTGCTATCTCCTTACATATTTGCTCTTCCAATTCACGCTCCCCATTTGGCGGTCTATAATACACCCCTAAAAGTGTTGCTACACCGTTCCCACTTCTCAGTTCCACCCAAATAGCCTCCCTAGATGAGCCCTCTAATCTATCCTGCCAAAGCACTGCTGTAATATCTTCTCTGACAAGCAATGCAACACCTCCCCCTCTGGTCCCTCCAATTCTATCACACCTGAAGCAACGGAATCCTGGAATATTTAGTTTCCAATCACAGCCCTCCTGCAACCATGTTTCACTGATTGCCACAACATCATATTTCCAGGTGTCAATCCAGGCTCTAAGTTCGTCCACCTTACTTACAATGCTCCTAGCATTAAAATATACACATTTTAGAAACCCACCGTCCCTTATTCTCGGTCTATTATCTTTTTCATCTTTCTCGCCTACATTTTGGATCTGAGTGCTTCCCTTCTCTGCCTCTTGCCCCACACCCTGACCCCTAGCCCCCTCTACCCGAGTCCCTCCCCCCAGCCTTTCTAGTTTAAAGTCTCCCCAGTAGCCTTTGCAAATCTCCCTGCCAGGATATTGGTCCCCCTCGGGCTAAAGTGCAACCCGTCCTTTGTGTACAGATCATGCCTTCCCCAAAAGAGGTCCCAGTGATCAAGAAACATGAATCCCTGCCCACTGCACCAGTCCCTCAGCCACGCATTTATCCTCCACCTCATTTCATTCCTACTCCCACTGTCACGCGGCACAGGCAGTAATCCTGAAATCGTTACCCTTTTGGTCCTTCTCCTTAACTTTCCCCCCAACTCCCTAAATTCTCCCTTCAGGACCTCATCACTTTTTCTGCCTATGTCATTGGTACCTATGTGTACCACAACATCAGGCTCCTCTCCCTCCCTTATCAGAATCTTTTGTACACGTTCTGACACATGCGAGACCCTGGCACCAGGGAGGCAAACTACCATCCGGGTCTCCCGACTGCGTCTACAGAAAAGAATTGCCTGAGTCTTTTTATTGTTTCCAGACCTTATTTTGCATTGAAAGGCTGAGATGAAAGAAGCTTTCAAGACAATGGGTGAATACTTCTTTATTGATTTTCCCAGACACCCTAACAAATTATTCATTGTTCTGTTTAAAATGTTCTGTTCTGGGGGATAAAAAACAAATTCTGTTGATTGCATATTGGAAATCTTTTATCTGGATTTCTTTCCTTAAAGCTGTTAAGTATTCACGATGTATAAATATGTTAATTTTAACAAAATGTTCAATAGATACCGTGTGCCTTTCTGACATACGTCTGATGATTTTTGAGTGCTATCTTCACATTGGGATCCACTAAATTGTATTTTTGCAGTAGTTATTTAATAATTCACTGATATTTGTTGCAAGGAAATTCTAATCAATACTTTAGGCCACTGTGCAAACAAATCATGTTGAGGCTGAATTAACCAAGTATGTAGGATTATCGGAAGTAAAAACTTAACTCTCAAAGCACCTTTTTTTTATTCAACTTGCTGCAACACCTGTTAAAATTTGCAAGAGGCAAGGTTTTTGCTAACAAATTTGGAACTCATGAAGATAACATATTTTATTGCTGAGGAAAAGTCACGTAAGTGGGACAGGCCCATAATGATGACTGGCATTGCCTTTGCAAAAGAGGCTTAGATGGAACGTAAACTGTGAAATGCATTTAAGAGAGTTTTCTAAGACAACATGTGGATCGGTGGACCACAGTTCAAGGTAGATAGTAAGAATTGTTTTCTGTTGATACAAGGGAGCATAGGTTTAAAGGGAGGGTGCAGTTTTAAAGGGAATTTGAGAGAACTGTATTTTTACACAGAGAGTTTTGGATGTCTGGAATGTGCTGCCAAAGGAGGTGGTGGAATCAGAAACAATTATTCTGTTTTTAAGAGGCTTTAAGACAAACACAGTATGATATCGTCCCAATGCTTAACATTTCTGCCGGCCAATAGCATGGGTCGACAGAAATGTTAGCAAATGCTAGTTCCTGTTCTGTGCAACTCTCTAACTTCATGACTATAAATCTTTCTTCTTTGTGCTTAGACTTATCACTTAATCCTCTGATAAAAAAAACACTGAATAAATGTCCATGTACTGTATGTTCTTTAAATGAGTGAACTTCCTTTCATTGACTCCAGTGGTCAATAATTCCCCTACCATGTAAGACTTCATTTGACCTTTCAGCAGCACCTTTGATCGTTATTTACCATTGTCTTCCTTACGGAGATACTTAGCTTTCATAGTAATAAAGGAATTAACGTGTTGATTATGTGAAAAGGTCACATAGAAAAGCTACTGTCTCTAATCAATTGTCTGCTTTTTCAAATCCACATTAAAATGCATTCCTATAAGACCATAAGATGGTAAGACATTGGAGCAGAATTAGGCCATTTGCCCTATCGAGTTTGCTCCACCATTTGATCATGGCTCATCCATTTTTCCCTCTCAACCCATTCTCATGAGTTCGCCCTGTAAGCTTTCAGGCCCTTACTAATCAAGAACCTATTAATGGGGGGTTACACAAAAAGCTGGAGAAACTCAGCGGGTGCAGCAGCATCTAAGGAGCGAAGGAGATAGGCGACGTTTCGGGTCGAGACCCTTCTTCAGACTGGTCAGGGATCAGGGAAACGAGAGATATAGACGGTGATGTGGAGAGATAAAGAACAATGAATGAAAGATATGCAAAAAAGTATCGATGATAAATGGAACAAGCCATTGTAAGCTGTTTGTGGTGTGAAAATGAGAAGCTAGTGCGACTAGGGTGGGGGAGGGAGATAGAGATAGAGGGAATGCCAGGGCCCGAGGGCTGAGGGAGAGGTGGGAGGGGGAGGAGACAGCAGGGGTTAACAGAATTGAGAAAATTCAATGTTCAAGCCCAAAGGATGCAGACTCCCCAAGCGGAATATGAGGTGCTGTTCCTCCAACTTGCGGTGGTGTGTATATGGAGCGGGCTACCAGTGGGAATAAATGCAGCAAGTACAAAAAATAACAATTAGAAGACATTTGGACAGGATAGGAGAAGAAGGGTCTTGACCTGAAACATCACCCATTCCTTCGCTCCAGAGATGCTGCCTGTCCCGCTGAGTTAATCCAGCTTTTTGTGTCTATCCTTAGTTTCAACGAGCATCTGCAGTTCCTTTCGACACAAAGGAAGGTCTGAAGAAGGGTTTTGGCTCGAAACGTTGCCTATTTCCTTCACTCCATAGATGCTGCTGCACCCGCTGAGTTTCTCCAGCACTTTTGTCTACCTAAGGTTTAGGTGGATATGTGCCAAACAGGAAAATGGGACTAGATTAGAGGTTGCATTGTGTTTGGCATGGAAGAGTTGGGCCTTACGGCCTGTTTCCATGCTGTATGATTCCATGAGTCTAGGCCTCTGTGAGTGGAGTTTTTTGGTATGAAACCTTGCCTTGTTCAATGCCTCCATAAGTTTCTCATAACGTGAGGGGGAACTTCTTTACTCAGATGGTGGTGGCTGTGTGGAATGAGCTTCCAGCAGAAGTGGTGGAGGCAGGATCGATTTTAACATTTAAAAGTAAAGTGGATAGGTATATGGACGTGAAGGGAATGGAGGGGTATGGTCTGAATGCAGGTAGATGGGACTAGGGGAAAACAAATGGTTGGCACGGACTGGAAGGGCCGAGAGGGCCTGTTTCCGTGCTGTAATTGTTATATGGTTATATGGTTATATGTGAGTATTCCCTAATTTGTCAAACTTTTTTACTTGATACATCCACTGGAGTATTTGTATCTTTGTCATGTTCAATTTGAATTTTCTTCAGACCAATGTCCATTCTCTGTAATAACACCAGACATGAGAATATCTGTTGTATTTAACTTCATCAATACTCTCCTGCATTTCCCATTCCTGTCAACAATTTCCAGTTTGCTCCCACTGTCGTTATTCATTGATTTAGCTCTTCATCCAACTCTGCATTGCATTGAACAATTGACCTTAGCTTCATGAACATCAGCTTCTCAAACATGTTTCTTATTGATTAACAGAGCAGGTAAGGCATCCAGCTGTTAAAAGCCTCTGCCGACTCATCACCATTTCACTTATACAAACAAAACACTGCCTTCTTTCTGAATTATCCCACCAATCTAGCACCAAACGAAAAACAGATTTTACATTGCAGTCCATCAAAATAAATTGGAAATTCCCAGACAGATAATTTTACCCCAACGTTTCGGTCTCTGAACTGCTTCACAGAGGCAAGGTCAATGGAATACATTTCTGAAGAGGAGTACAACAAACTGCTTCTGGAACATCTTCTGATATAGCATTTTCTGATGTAGCAGCAAATGGTGAGGCAACACACATTTGGCATGGTGGCGCAGTGGTACTGATGCTGCTTTACCGCGCACGAGACCCAGATTTGATCCTGACTATGGGTGCTGCCTGTAAAGGGTATGTTCTCCTGTGACCTATGTAGATTTTCTCCAGTTGCTCCAATTTCCTCCCACACTCCAAAGACATACAGGTTTGTAGGCTAATTGGCTTGGTAAAATTGTAAATTGTCCCTAATGATTGTAGGATAGTGCTAGTATACGTGGATCACTGGTTCAGTTTCCGTTTCAGTCTAGTTTATTGTCACGTGTATCGACGTACAGTGAAAAGCTTTTTGTTGCGTGCTAACCAGACACGGTTGGTGTGGACCCTGAGGGCCGAAGGGCCTCTTTCCACGCTATATCTCTAAACTCTAAACTAAAAAAAATTCTACAGCAGAATGCTTGGATGTGGGCCTTGACAGAGCTGCATGATGAACAATGTAAACAAAATGCTTGATACATTGACTTGCCTGAGCACCATGTCACTGTCCAAGCCAGTTTGGACTGAAATGAGCAGCAATGTCTTAATCCAACAGATCACAACACCAGTGGGCTGTACGTCCAGAAGGATCTGAAGTACCAAACCGTTCACAAAGATTCATACAGAACTTAGGGCCCACACGGTCACAGGGAGAACGTACAAACTCTGTACAGACAGCACCCATAGTCAGAATCGGTCCCGGTTCTCTGGTGCTGTAAGGCAGCAGCTCTACCCCTATGCCACCTTGCCACTTCTATTGGCCAGGACAAATAAAAATCCCCCAAATATTTGAACATTGGTCAGATTTCCACCAAGTTCAGACAGCTGCCACCATAGCTTGGCAGCAGAGTTGGATGATGCTTTAAACACGTCACATCATTCAGAGTGTCTGACCCCAACAGATTACTGAGATTACTGATGGACAGGCCCAAGAGAATGAGGCTGATGCTGTGGAACACTAACACGCTATCCTTTCTCAGGAAGATGCCATTCATTCCTCCACCCTTGGGATGCTGCCTGTGCCCTTGTTTTTCCTTGTCAGACATCTAGCCAAGGCTGCCGCTATGCATGATGATACAAGACAATCCAAGTTTCTTTGCAATCATCCTGGAGCTTCCTTCAACCCGCGTTGGAAGACTTCACCTGCCATGTTGGAAGACTTCACCTGCCAGTAAAAAGTATACAAAAATAAATTAGTTGATTCACTAGGATTACCTTTTATTGATCTTTTCAGGTTAGAATGTGACAGGCATGGCCAACATTTATAACAAATAAGAATATATGAAGTCAATGCTTCCTGATTTGCTGCCATCTTTCTGGTGAAGCACTCACATTGCTGTTGAGGAAAGTCCCAGAATTTAGAGCTAGCAATGGTGATCAACTTCCAAACTGGATGGTGTTATGGTGTATAAATTATGGGTGGAGGCGTTCCACTATGTCTGAGGATCTCATCCTTTTTGATAGTAGGTTTTGTTAGGTAGTATCAAAGTAGCGTAAGGAATAGTTACAGTACATTTTGTAAATGGTGCACACTACAATTCTGTGTATCAGTGGCAGAGGGAATGATACGAACACTTTAAATCCCCCTCGCATTCCAACACTGACATTTATGTACTGGGCCTCCTCCATTGTCAGAGTGAGGCCCAGCGCAACGTGGAGGAACAGCACCTCATATTTCGTTTGGGCAGCTTACAACCCCAGTGGTATGAACATTGACTTATCTAACTTTGAGTAACCCTTGCTTTCTCTCTCTCTCCTTCCCCTCCCCATTCCCAGTTCTCTGACCAGTCTTACATTTATCTCTGTGTTAAAGAAGGAACTGCAGATGCTGGAGAATCAAGGGTACACAAAAGGCTGGAGAAACTCAGCGGGTGCAGCAGCATCTAAGGAGCGAAGGAGATAGGCGACGTTTCGGGTCGAGACCCTTCTTCAGACTGGTCAGGGATCAGGGAAACGAGAGATATAGACAGTGATATGGAGAGATAAATCCCTGACCAGTCTGAAGAATTTGAGGAAGGACATCCTTGTAATTGAGGCAGTGCAGCATAGGTTCACGAGATTGAACCCTGGGATGGCGGGACGGTCATAGGAGGAATGATTGAAAAGACTAGGCTTGTATTCACTGGAGTTTAGAAGGATGAGGGGGAATCTTATAGAAACATATAAAATAATAAAAGGACTGGACAAGCTAGATGCAGGAAAAATGTTCTCAATATTGGGTGAGTCCAGAACCAGGGGGCACAGTCATAGACTAAAGGGGAAGCCATTTAAGACTGAGGTGAGAAAAAACGTTTTCACCCAGAGAGTTGTGAATTTGTGGAATTCCCTGCCACAGAGGGCAGTGGAGGCCAAGTCACTGGATGGATTTAAGAGAGAGTTAGATAGAGCTCTAGGGGCTAGTGGAATCAAGGGATATGGGGAGAAGGCAGGCACGGTTTATTGATTGGGGACGATCTGCCATGATCACAATGAATGGCGGTGCTGGCCTGAAGGGCCGAATGACCTCCACCTGCACCTATTTTCTATGTTTGTATGTTTCTTTTTCCTTTTTATTATTATTTTTTTTTTTAAATTAGAAGTAATGTACATTAGCATAATCCAAAAATAACATAATACATTTCATTTACCACTTCTTGTTTTAAACTGTAATAATAGGAAAGTAACAGAAGGAAGAAAAAGAGAAATAGAGAAAGTTAAATAAGATAGTGAGTACGTGAAAAAGTGAAAAGAAAGAGCCCTTAAAGACGTAGAGCGCAAGGAAGAGTAAAAGAAAGAAAAAGAAAAAGAAAAAAAAGAAAATATCAGAAAATAAGATAAGGTAAAAGGGATGTACCTACTTCATATATTTGCACACCCCTCACCAGGTCCTGAAACAGTTTCTTTCCAGAGTTATGTTGCAACCTATGCTTGTAATAAGTCGATAAATGGAGACCAAATTATTAAGAATTGGTCTGATTTGCCTGCTAGGATGAATCTCATGTCTTCGAGGTGAAACATTTCGGACATATTTGAAATACACATTTTTACCATTGGTGTGGGTGCATTTTTCCAAAATTTAAGTATGGGTTTTTTTGCCATTATTAAACCATAATTAAGGAAACACTTTTGGAACGAAGTCAGCTCAAATTCCATTGTTCCAAAAATAATCAATTCTGCGTTAGGTTTCAATTTTATTTTAAATAATTTTGTAAAAATTTCAAAAATTTCATTCCAAAATTGTTGGATTTTTATGCAAAAGACAAAGGAATGTGCTATTGTTGCATCTTGCAATAAACATTGCAATAGACAGGTGGGGTTAACAGTTGGAAAGATTTAATTTAATTTAGTTTTCAAATAATATAATCTATGTAGAATTTTGAATTGGATTAAAATATCTTACATTGATCGAGCATTTATAAACATATAGCAAGTATTTATCCCAACTCTGTTTCGAGATTTTTAGAGATAGTTCTTGTTCCCAATCTCTTCTAATTCTATCAGATGATGGTATTTCTATATTTAGGATGATATTATACAAGTATGATATTAAGTTAGTTGAGTCCGCCTTTCTGTTCATAGCTTCATCTAATAGGTCTGGAGTCAAAGTTTGGTATTCTTGTGTATGTTTTTTCAAATAATCACGAATTTGAAGATATTTAAAATATTGATTACTTCTCAGGATGTATTTGATTTGTAGTTGTTGGAATGATAAAAAAATTCCAATCTCGTACATGTCTCCAAGCGTTTTAATTCCTATTCTTTCCCAATATGTAAATTATTTATCAATAATGGATGGTTTAAACGACGGATTATTAACTATAGGAGAGAGAAGCGATAGGTTTCTTAATTTAAGGGTTAATTTTATTTGTTTCCAAATTCTAATAGTCCTATGAATAATTGGATTTTTCTTGTATATTGCATTAATCAGTTTTATTGGTGAGAGAAGGATCGCTCCTATATTAAAAGGGGAACAATCCTCTCTATCAATTACTATCCAATCCACCCGTTGGGCAGAATTGTCCAACAGGTGAATTACATTTTTCACATTTACTGCCCAATAATAATACAAAAAATTAATCCACCAAATTCTTTGGGTTTACACAAGTGTCTTCTTTGAAACTATGGGATTTATAGTCCCATATAAAATTTGTGATATCAGAATCCTTTTTTTTTTACTTTTGAGGTAAGTATATTGGTATTGACTGACATAAATATAAAATTTGTGGTAAGAAGATCATTTGTATGGCATTTATTCTGCATATTAAATACATTGGAAGTGGTTTCCAAAATTTAATCAGGGCATTTAATTTAGTAAGTAAGGGCATATAATTTGCATTGAATGAAGATTTATATTTTCTGGTAATTTCGATTCCCAAGTATTAACATTTTTATGTAGCAATTTTAAAAGGTGTGTCGAATCTTGAGGTTTTATCGTCATAATTTCACTTTTATTCCAATTTATTGTGTATCCTGAATCAAATACACAGGACTAGATGTTAAGAAGTCCCTTGTGCCAGTAGGTGGGGAGCATTTCACGACATTCATTGATTGCTGAGAGTGGTCGACGCTCAACATCAGTGGGGGGGGGGGGGGGGGGGGGGGACGTATAAGTATATCTTGGCCTGGGTAACCTTCAGGACAGCTGGGCACAGGACACATCATCAGTAGTGTACCCTTGCATCACTGGGTGTTTCGGCCTTTTATCACTATACACCCTCCACAAGGGCGGCCCGCTGCAGGATGATCAGCCCTCAGCGTGTGTCCCGTGTCAAACTGCCTCAAAGATTCACCATGACGCATTTGGGGCCCAGCATGGGTCTTTCCGCTTGAGCCAAATCCAACAGCTGCTTCTTTCAGCCGCGTCTGAGAGTGATCTTATGGTCTTCTGCAGAGCCTGACCGTGGATTCCAAGCTCCTTCAGCAGTCTGATGGTAGATGACGCAAACAAATCCTCTGCATCCCACTTCAACTGGATAAACGTTGATGTTCCAGCCACGCTGCGTTGCCTCTGCTGCAAGCTCTGTGTAGCGCAGCTTCTTACGCTCATAGGCCTCCACAACAGAGTTCTCCCATGGAACTGTGAGCTCTATGATGTAAGCAGTCTTCTGTGAAAGGGACCAGAACACCAAATCTGGCCTGAGGTTGGTTGAAGCAATTTCAGGTGGAAAGATTAGTTGTCGGCCGATGTCCGCCAGCATCCTCCAGTCACGGGCCCTGCATAGGTTTCCTTCTTCTGATCTAGTGGAAGGATGTTTCGGTGTTTTCTGTCCTTCTCGGACAAAGGTTGTCGCCCTTAAGTGGGAGGGGTTGCTTGCTCTCGGAGGCAAGGAGTTTGGTCGCACACAGCCTGTTCTCAAGGGCTGTTGCCAGGCTTTTTAATACCTGATTATGCCGCCACGTGTATCTCCCTTGCGTGAGGCTGGTCTTGCAGCCTACCATGATGTGTTTGAGGGTCGCTGGAGTTGGGCAGAGGGCACAGGTTGGATCCTCGCCGTACCACTGATTGAGGTTCTTTGGTGATGGAAGGACGTCGTATGTCGCTCTGATGATGAAGCTGATCTTGCTTGATTCCATTTCCCAAAGTTCTTTCCAGCTGATCTTCCTCCGCTCCACACCTTCCCACTGCATCCATTGCCCCTGTTTGGCAAGAGAGACCGCCTTTGCACTTCTTGCGGCCTCCTCCTGTCGCCGCACCTCCTCAACCACCAATGTCCTCCGCTCTGATGTTGTGGCCTTTCGCCAAGTTGGTTTACTTGTCGTAAGGCCAAAGCCTCCTCTTCCCTGCTGCACTTGCCCCATGACGTCTTTGTGCCTCAGGGCTGATGAAGCTTGCTGTACTGCATCAGTTGGTGTCCACTTCCGGCCGGTTACTAGGGGCGGCGCAAACAGCACTGATGGTCTTGTCTCTAGAGTCCCTCAGTGTCATCTGGAGTCTTACTTTGGAACACTTGTATTCCTCTGTTAGACTAGTGAGAGGTAGTTCCAGGACCCCTTTGCCATAGAGGCCGATGTTAGTTAGACATCGTGGGACACCGAGCCATTTCTTCGCGTATGAAGTTATGGTTCGCTCCATCTTCTCCACAGTTGTTATTGGAGCTTCATAAACGGTCAGTGGCCACATTGTCCGAGGAAGGAGTCCAAACTGTAGGCACCAGAGCTTCAGTTTCCCAGGCAGTAGGGTCTGATTGATGATCTCCAGGCCGTTGACAATTTCTTGCCTTAGCTGTTGCACCTGCTCTTTGTCCTTGAGGCTTGCGTTGTACCATCTGCCCAGGCTTTTTTACTGGCTGCTCAGACACTGTTGGTATTAGGTCGTCACCTATGCAGAACCTTGTGTCTCTAAGCACCCCCTTAACTATGGAGATGCTTCGAGACTTACTTGGTTTGATTTTCATTCGGGCCACTTGATGTTCTCCTGCAGCTTTCCAAGTAGCCGCTTGGTGCATGCTGCAGTAGTGGTTATTGTTGTCATATCGTCCATGTATGCCCTGATGGGTGGCAGACGGAGCCCAGCTCTGGTTCGTTCACCGCCCACCACCCATTTTGAGGCCCTGATGATGACTTCCATGGCCATTGTAAAGGCCAAGGGTGAGACTGTGCAGCCTGCCATGATGCCTACTTCCAAGCGCTGCCATGTTGTACTGAATTCAGCTGTTGTGAAGCACAGCTGCAGGTCTTGGAAATAGTTCTTGACCAGTGTGATGATGAGCTCTGGTACATGGAAAAAAGGCAAAAGATTCCCAAAAGGAGTTCATGTGGAACTGAACCAAATGCATTGGCCAGATCGAGGAAGATCACATGTAGGTCTCTCTTGTCCTTCTTAGCTGCTTGGATCTGGTGCCAGATCATGCTTGTATGCTCCAAGCAGCCTGGAAAACCTGGAATTCCTGCTTTCTGTACAGATGTATCAATGTACTTGTTTGTTACCAGATAGGTGGATAGCCTTTGTGATACAATGCTGAAAAAGATTTTTCCCTCGACGTTGAGGAGACATATTGGCCGGAATTGGCTGATGTCTGATGCATCCTTTTCTTTAGGTATTAGTATGCCACCGGCCCTTCGCCACACCTTAGGTATTGTTTGCTTCTTCCACACCACCCTCATGAGCTTCCATAGAAAGCGTAACACATCCGGTGCATTCTTGTAGAGCTTGTATGGTACTCCGTTTGGCCCCGGAGCTGATGCTGCTCTTGCTCGCCGGACAGTGTTCTCTACCTCTTTCCATTTCGGAGGGCTGGTGTCCAGGTTGAATTCAGGTGGTTGAATAGGTGGGATGTCATGTGGGATGACTAACTTCTCATGCCTTTTCATGTCTTGGTGGGCCTTTTCCAGGTGTTCCTCCAATTCTTGTTTTGATGTTTTCAAAGTTCCACTTTTTTCCTTTGCGAAGAGGTCTTTGATGAACTTGAAAGGGTCTTTGTAGAACCGTGTTCTTGTGTGTTCTTTATTCTTGCGAAGTTTCCTCATGTTCTCTGCTTTTCGCAAGGTTGCCAATCGGCTCTTGATGTCCTCTTGGAGTAGCATGAGACCTTCTCTCTCTGCGTCAGTTGCTTTTTTCCATTGCTTTTTCAACTGTCTCCTCTCTCTGATTAGCCTCTCGATCTCCTGCTGCCTCCTGGACTTGATTGGTGTTGGTAACTTCTTTCCACCTCTCCCTTTACTTACCCCAAACCGTTCTTCTCCATAGCTGTAGATTATGTTGCCCATCCTTTCAAGCTTTTCCACTGCTGTGCCCACTTGTTGCTCCAAGATATGTATAAGGTCACTGTTGACCGTCTCCCACTCTTTCTTTTCAACAGCTTTGGGCCACTTCACTCCAGGTTTATGCCCTTTGATCTTTCCCTCCAATGGAGGTCTTTGTAGTTGTTGCGTGGGCTCCTCCACCGGCATTTCTGTGCTTGTATCACCCTCTTCAGTGACATGGGTGCTGATGCTCTGCGAACTTTGGTTTGTGTCCCGTCGCTGTGCTTCATTCGACTGATTTGACTGGTTGCTTCGTAAGAAGTACTGGTCAATGCGAGGCCCATGTCTCTGCTCTCTCAAGCACTTTTTCCTCCCTTGGTGGATCTTCAAGCCCATCATTGATGTTCTTTTCTCCCAACCACAGATGCACACCTGAAGTTTGTGTCCCGCAGCTGTTGTGGATGTCTCATGTGCCATGCTCTCCTTGTCCGTGGTCGTTTCCGTTCCTGGGTCTGTAACCGTGTTATCAATCGGTGAGCCATCTTGCGCCCCCGCTCTCGCAGGCTCTAGGGGTATTTCTTTTAATTTACTTTTTGTAGCATTTTAGCGGGTGTCTCCAACTAGCTGAAACAGCGTTGGAGACTGCTGTCATGGGGAGCTAGCCCATGACGGCCCCATTGGGGTCTGTTCCCTCCTGTCAGCTGTCTCTCCAAGCTGTCACATGGACTTTCCCATGTTGTCAGCTGTCCTTTCACAGCAGTCACTGAAAATGATCCGAATTCCTCTATTGGATTTAATATATTTGGTATACTGATTTGCGATTTTGTAATATACAATAGTACATCTACGTATAGTGATATTTTATTATTTGAGTATTTTGTATTATAACCATGAATATTAGGATGTGTTCTTATGATTTCAGCTAAGGGCTCTATTACAAGAGCAAATAGCACGGGTGATAGTGAACATCCCTGTCTATTGCCCCTGGATAGTTGAAATTTCGGAGACAGCATGTTATTAGTTAATATTCTAGCAGTCGGCTTGTCATATATTAGTTTTACCCATGAGATAAAGTTCTCTCCCATTTGAAATTTTTGCAATACTTTGACGAGGCAATCCCATTTCGCTTGATCAAATGCTTTTTCTGCGTCCAATGAAATAATTGGTAGGTCTTGCTCTTCAGTTTTCTATGAGTGCATTATATCAAAAGATATCGCAAATTATTGAATGAGTATCTCTTGGGTATATATCCCATTTGATCCGCATTTATTAATTTGCTAACATATTTACTCAATCTTCTTGCTAAAGTTTTCGCTAATTTTTCTTTATCGGTATTTAACAGTGCGATGGCTCTATATGAGCCAGGGTCTTCTAAATCTTTTTTAGGTATGAGTGTGATCGTTGATTCTGCTAATGTTTCTGGTAATGTTTGTTCTTTGAAAGCGTATGTGTACAGTTTGTGTAACCGTGGTGAAATTATTTCGTAAAATCGTTTATAAAATTCATTAGTAAATCCATCTGGTCCTGGTGTTTTACCATTCTTCAGTGAATTTATTGTTTCTTCTATTTCCTTAATTAAGACCTGAGCTCCAATTATCCAAAAACTTTATAACTTTAGTACTATCTGCTGATGTTTTAGATGTATATAGATTTTGATAAAATTGAGCAAATCTTTTATTGATATCATTAGGTAATGTCAATAATACACCTTTATCTGATTTAATCTTTAAAATCGTATGATCTTTTTCCCATTTTTTCAATTGACGTGCCAAAGGTTTATGTGGTTTATCACCAAAATCAAAATGTTCCTGTTTTTTAATTTGAAATATTCTTATAACCTTTGAAGATAATATTCTGTTTAATTAAAATTTCAATATTGTTATTTTATTATGTTTGTCTATGGTTGGCTCTTTAGCATTATCTAGATCCAGTTGTCTAATTCGTTCTTCTAACTGCATTTGTTCATTCTTGTTCTTTTTATTTTGAAAAGCTTGGTATGGAATTTTAGATCCTCTGATAAATGCCTTAAAAGATTCCAATAGTAAAGAGGGTGAAATATCTGGGGTGTCGTTGGTCTCAAAAAAAAGTTCCATCTGTTGTTTTAGATATATCCCACCTTGTGGATCATTTAGAATTTGAGGATTAAACCTCCAAAATGATTTTTTATTATGCATTCCTTATAGTTTAAAAAACCGTTAACGGGGAGTGATCAGAGATAATACTGTTACGATATTTAGGATTCTTTATGTAAGGAATTAATTTCGTATCCACTAAAAAATAGTCGATACATGAATAAGTTTTGTGTACTATTGAGTAAAAAGAGTATTCCCTTCCAACTGGGTTAGCGATCCTCCAAACATCTGTTATATTTGTGTTTTTTATGTATCTATTTATGAGTTCACTGGTTTTAGATTTTATGTAACGCCCCGTTTGTTGTGCAGATTTGTCCAGGTAAGGATATAAAAAGCAATTGAAGTCTCACCCAATTATCACATTTTGATAATTAAACTCTGAGATTATATTTAGGATTTTATTAAAAAATTGGGGATTATCAAAATTAGGTGCATAAATATTTACCATAGTGATCGGGGTAGAGTGGATCTCTCCGGTAACTATGAGATATCTCCCCTCTTTATCTGTTATGATATTCTTTGATTTAAATGGTATACCTTTACGAATAATAATTGCCATAGCTCTAGATTTAGAGATATATGAAGAATGATATGTTAGACCTATCCAATTTGCTTTCAATCTAGTCTGGGCTTGCAGTTTCAGGTGTATTTCTTGTAAAAAAATTAAGTCTGAATTAAGTGATATCAATTGTGCGAAAATCTTACCTTACCTTATTAATAATACCTTATTAATTGGTTCATTAGCACCCCTTATGTTCCAACTGCAAAACGTGATTCCTCCAATTTTCTTTTGTTTATTGTCTTGCATTTTTAATTACTTTGATACCGTTAAGTCATGTGGTGCAACAAAATACCTCAGGACTCTAGGTGTTTGGTGGGCATTCGCAGCTACTAGGTTCTGTTGGTACATCCCTTTTAAAATTGTCCTTAAGAAACAAAAAAGTGTGAAATGGTGTGAAAAAAAAAAAGTGATATTACAGTGTCTAAAAATAACGACACTCAAAGCATAGACACCTAGTGGTGGTAGTTACATATTTAGTGACTTCCATTGCTGTTAATATACATTTAGCTCCGCTCCCTTGACAACCCTTGCAAAAGGGGAGAGGGGCCAATTCAAAACCGAATGATATATAGCAAAATTACAATTTGTATATCTAATTAAGTCTTATCTAATTAAGTCTTCAGATTGTCTAACATTTACTATATGCTAACAGTTTTTACATTTACTTCACACTCAGACCCCCATCTCTTGTAATAGTAAGCTACTGGTTGGAAGGGGTTAACAAGAATCACACTCCTGGCTATTTGCCAAGTGTCTAAATATTCTCCCCTCCCCTCAAGCATAAATGCGACCTAATTTATTATATAGGTTAGTTTCTTAGTATGTTAATAATATATTTCATTATATTTAGCTCATTGTCCTAAATCTGGGCATTCATTAATGATTTAAAATAAACCCCTCCCCCCCTTCCCCTCCCCGAAGGAGTTAATCATTATTACATTATACCATTATAACAATTTGCATTAAATTCTATTTCTATTGCTATGTTAATTCAGTAGCTTCTGTGTTAGTATAGGGTTAAGATTATAAAATAATTTGATTCATAATGTGTTATTTTCAATTCCATTTGTATTGATTTCTACATTCTGCCGCACCCTTGTTTTTCCGTGTTTCATTCGAGATGGCTCTGCCATCTTAGTCTTTTAAAAAGTCATATTTTCTCAGCTTCCCCTCTGCCGATATCTGTATAGAAAAAAAAAACGTGTCCTGATAGTCGTGGTGATTTACTTAGTCATTTATCTCTTTTACGATTTCTTGAGCATGTTTGTATGCTTCTTCTGGGTCAGTAAATGCACGTTCACTATCCTTGCAAATGATCCTCATTTTTGCAGGATACATTATGCCGTATCTTACATTTTGAATTCCTTTCGGGATCTGTCTTGTCTTTGAAAACGAGTCTTGTTTTTTTAGCGATTTCCGTTGTATAATCTCTGAAGAATTTAAGGTTATCCTCCCCAAACATCATATTCTTTCCGTATATGATTTTTTTTCATAATATCTTCCAAAGACGAAATGTCATGAAATTTCACTATGATCTGTCTTGGAGGGGCTCCATGCCTTGATTGAGCTCTTCGCACCCGATGGCCCACATCTATTTTCGGTTGGACAGACAGGTTGAATACTTGTTTAAGTAAGTTAGCAGTGAACTCACGAGGATCCTTTCCCTCCTTTCCCTCTGTCACTCCAACTATTCTTAAATTCTGCCATCTTGAATGTGCTTCCAAATCAAGGCATTTATCAGTCATTTTAACCAGGACACGCTCCTGATCTTTCCTCATTCTCTTCATATCTTCAGACATTTCTATCAATGATGTTTCCATATCTTTCATAGCAGTCTTATATGCTGTAGTAGTTTGGAGAATAGAATCAAACTTCTCCTTGCAGTCTTTTTCCACCCATTCAATTTTCGCAGTTAAATCCTCTTCAACATTATCAATGCGTTTACTTAAATGACTGATTGTGTCAATATTTTTCTGATTCCCACGATTCATATTCTTAGTCATGCTTTCATTCAGTGCAAAAATCTCATCATGCAACATAACAGCATATTATTTCTTTAATGACTTACCGATTGCTTTATTTCTTCCAGCTCTTTCTCCGTTGTAGCCATTTTAGAGGCTAATTCTTTAGAACTTCCTGATGTTTGCTGAGTTTTAAGAAGAAGCCTTGTAATGGGTCTTTTACGACTTTGGGGAGGAATCCCTTTTTTAATTTAAAAATACATTAAGCCACTGTTATTTTTGTGGCGATTTCTGATGACGTCACCAGCGCGACGTCGAGCAGCTCCAGTAAGTATTTTTAACTTGGTCTCGTCTTCCAAACCGGCTTTTTAAGTGAATTATCGGGAGCGGAGCTAAATGCTGCACCTGTTCAGTGCTCCATGGCACCACCGGAAGTCGTTTCTATGTTTCTATGTTTCTATGTGCATGTTTCAATGCTGTATGATTCTATGACTCTAAGATTCCAAGACTCAATGACTCGCTGCCATCTACAAGGCAGATTTAAAGTTTATGATGGAATATTCTTCATGTTTTTTGCAAAAGTGCAGAACTCAGGACACATTTTGATTGTTTTCTCTGGAACATTGGGGGCTAAGCAAAGACCAGATAGAAGTGTATAAAGAGAAGAGAGGCAAATACCTTTTAGACCATCAGAACCTTTTTCACAGGATTTCACTGGTGTGCTGGCCTTTATAAATCAGAGCATTGAATATAGGAGTAGGGAAGTAATGTTAAAATTGTACAAGGCATTGGTAAGACCAACTCTGGAGTATGGTGTACAATTTTGGTCACCTAATTATAGGAAGGATGTCAACAAAATAGAGAGAGTACAGAGGAGATTTCCTAGAATGTTGCCTGGGTTCCAGCAACTATGTTACAGAGAAAGGTTGAACAAGATAGGTCTTTATTCTTTGGAGCGCAGAAGGTTAAGGGGGGACTTGATTGAGGTATTTAAAATGATGAAAGGGATAGACAGAGTTGACGTGGATAAGCTTTTCCCATTGAGGGTAGGGAAGATTCAAACAAGAGGGCATGACATGAGAATTAAGGGACAGAAGTTTAGAGGTAACGTGAGGGGGAACTTCTTTACTCAGAGGGTGGTGGCTGTGTGGAATGAGCTTCTAGCAGAAGTGGTGGAGGCAGGATCGATTTTAACATTTAAAAGTAAAGTGGATAGGTATATGGACGGGAAGGGAATGGAGAGGTATGGTCTGAGTACAGGTAGGTGGGACTAGGGGAAAACAAATGGTCGGCATGGACTGGAAGGGCTGAGAGAGCCTGTTTCCATGCTGTAATTGTTATATGGTTATATGGTTATATGGAAATGTCAAAGATAGCTGTGTGTGAAAGGGACGATGTTTAAACAAGGTGTATGGGGCAAGATTTTACACAGAGTGTGGTGGGTTTCTGGAACTTGCTGCAATGGATGGTGGTGGAGTCAGATACGACTGTGGCACTTAAGAGGCTTTTAGGTAGGCACATGGATATGCAGAGAATTGAGGGATATGGATCATTTGCAGGCAGATCAAATTAGGTTAGCTTTGCATCATGTTCCACACAGATATTGTGCGCCAAAGGGCCTGTCATTGTGCTGTATTCTTCTATATTTTATTTTATATATGAGCAGCTCATGTGTTCAACTAATGAAATATTTAGAATAAACCTTCTAAAGTGCAGAACAAAGTGGTAAGGGGTGCTCTTGTAAAGGAATTCAATAGAGGGTTGAAATATTTCAATAGACTTACGATTAAATTCACTGGTATTTCAGAGCTATGATGAAATACAGTCTTATTTTCCAACAATAGCTGAAATTGGAAGACTGTGGCTCCAATATTTCAACAGGTAAGTTAGACTAATACATCAGGACAGTATTGTGCTGAAATGTTAAAGGTGACAATCAATGGATTAACAGAGGTTTCATTTTGATAACATTAGATGTCCCATTGGTAAGATGGATGACATCCAGTAATCAGTGGCAGCAACAACATGCATCACTGCAGCATCTTTAATATCAAAAAGCAATCCATGATGTTTTACAGATATTTTATCAAACAAAATTTGACATGGGACCACATTAAGGAAAATAATAAATTTTGGACAAAGACTTTTAGGAAACAAGTTAATAGAGTAGTAAAGTGTGAAAACAGGGCCTTTGGCCCAACTTGCACACACCAACCAACATGTCTGAAGTACACTAGTCTCACCTGCCTGCATTTGGTCCATATCCCTCTAAACCTGTCCTATCCATGTATCTGTCCAAATGTTTCTTAAACATTGCAATACCACCTGCCTCCACTACCTCCTCTGGCAGCCCATTCTAGGCACCCCCCACCCTCTGTATGAAAAAATTACCCCTGAGGTTCCAATTAAATCTACCCCCCCCCCCCCCACCTTAAACTTATGTCCTCTGGTTCTTGATTCACCTACTCTGGGCAAGAGTCGCTGGGCATCTACCCGATCTATTCTTATGATTTTGTACATATCTAAAAGATCAGTTAAAAAGAAAAAATAATATGAAAGAGGTGGATTTGTCTGAGGAAGGGTTTGGGGGGGAAGGGGGAGATAGGCAGGGAATGTTAAAGCTTATGACCTTAGCAGCTAAAAATACAGCCATCAATTGTTGGTCCCTTTAAAATCGGGGATAAACAAATGGCCAGAACAGGAGCAATGCAGATGATTGGAGCTGGTTGCACCATGGCCTGGTATGGCAACTTCAATGCACAGGAGCTCAAGCGCTACATAGAGCGGTGGACTCAGCCCAGTCTTGTATGGGCACAGACCACCCCATCATCAAATGCATCTATATTCACCACTACAAAGGGGCCTGTATTCAAAATATACAAGCCATGCCTCTTCTTACTGCTACTTTCAGGCAGGATATACGGAAGCTTGTGATCCCACACCACCAGGTTCCAGAACAGGTGTTGTGTTTGCCTACAACTATCAGGTCCCTGAGCCAACTCACACAACGTTAATCCTACTTTGACAATGGAACACACCATGGGTCACATTTGGCACATCCTTGGACTAGTTTTTAATTTCCAAGTGCGTTTTGCACTAATGTCTTGCTTTTGTTTGCCCTGTCTAATTGATTCTTAAACTTTGCGATAGTATCTTCTAAATATATCGGGCCTTTGATTCTTGAAAAAGATCTACAAATCAAGCCTCTTTCAAATACAAGGTCGACCACTGCCAGCATTTAAAAACTATGAAACACAACCTTTCAAGGTGAACTGAATAAGCATTTTACAACTAACCATGAAGACCACATGTATGTACTTAACTATAAATTCTACTGTATATAAATTTGTTCCAGCATGGAGAAAAATCCATTTAGCTGCCACCACTGCTTGTTGGTGCCTGTTTTCTTCAAAAAATCGAATCCAAACCATCTGCTCCCATTCTTCATTTATCCATTCATAACTTTTTCCTTCAGCCATCTATCCACAACCTATTCTTAAAAATTAATATGGTCGTTGCTTCACTATCTGAATCCGTGATTGTATTGCACACTCTCATAAACCTCCGTGTAACATATAAATCTCTTGCTTCCAGTTATAAATCTATTACATTTTAATGTCAATGACTCTGCCATATGATATCGTTCACTTATTGTTTCTCTTTACTTGCTCCGTCACATCTTTTCAAACTTCAAATTTCCGAGCGATATCACCCAATGATCTCAGCTGTTCTAATGAAAACACCCATCAATGATAAGTGTGCCCATTACCTTATTCTGAGAAATGTTCACGTACTCTGTTTTTCTTTCATAGAAATGTGTCTTTATCTTTAGAGGTGCACACGGCATAGGATTACATACTTTAAAAATAGTAATGAATTTGCATCTGATATAATGCAAATCAAATCAGATTTAAGATTGTTTATCTGGAAGGATCATCAGAAGAATCACTGAAAATACCAGGCATCAGCCATGTAGGGATACAGCTTGAAAAAAAGCCCTTGTTCTACATTGACCATTGATCACCCATTCACACTCGTTCAATGTTTGCCACCTTCTCATCTACTCCCTACACACTAAGCAATTTACAGAGGCCAACTATCCTACAAATCCACACAACTTTGGGATGTAAGAGGAAGCCAGAGTACCCGGAAAAATCCCACATGGTCACCAGGAGAAAGTGCAAACTCCACACAGATCAGGATTGAACAGTGGCATTGTGAGGCAGCAGCTCTACCAGCTGAGCCATTGTGCCACCCTACTTTATTTTAAAGAAGCAAACTTTTTGTGTTAAATGCACACATAATCAGAACTCACCGAGAAAATTAAGTTTTCATTTGTCCCTTGATCCAGCCGGGACTGACATAGCTATCAACGTTGATCTTCTGCATGAAAGAGCAAAATTCATCCAGAACATTCCAAGAAGCATCTTTGCCTTTTCTGCTCATTTCTTTTGTGCTGAACAGTCGGAATTTTATGAGTGTATTCATAGAACCATTCCTCTGAACTGCAGAAGGTGCATTGTTTTATAATCAGAACATTACCAGGGTGAAATTTCATTACACAGATGGCGATGAACCAATTTATATCATCAAAACACAGCAGGTATAAATGATCTTGTAGGCACATTTTTGCTATGAAATTACATTTATATTAATGTCACTCTAAATTTCATTGCCTGGAAAATGATATTGCACTGTCTTCCCAATGGTGGAGAATAGATGGAGTGACGTGCTTTCATCCCTCTACCAAAAGGAAACTCATTTTGAGTTCTACTTGAATCACCTCTTTGATTGACATTGACCCAAATCCCTTCCAGCCTCTGATGGAATGTTTAAAAAGTCTCTGATGGACAAAGGCAAAATGTACAGTTAATTTTCATTAATGTATGCTGACAACCTTCCCAGCTCATCTGACAGATACAGCACCATTCAAATTGATTGTGCTCTGTTCTGAATG
The DNA here is from genome assembly GCA_035221665.1 of Okamejei kenojei. Taxonomy (NCBI): domain Eukaryota; kingdom Metazoa; phylum Chordata; class Chondrichthyes; order Rajiformes; family Rajidae; genus Okamejei; species Okamejei kenojei. The sequence continues at coordinate 152,953,446 of CM069131.1, forward strand.
CAATTTCACATTCTAACACACTGCCCCTGCATCATAAATCATTTAACTGAAATTTATTTACCTTGTTTTTTTTAATATTTAATTTATATATTGAACACATTGAAATAAGATAGCCTTGTGCGGCAGCTCATTTTCAGTATTCATTAAGATTCTGCAATGGTATCAATTAATTATTAATGGAATCTATGGCCTTAATGTTACCAAAGGCTTTGAATTTTTTTTGAAATGTTCTAATTGCAGGGAAGAAATTAGAACAGGAAAGGAACTGATATATAATATTCATATAATATTTATTTCTGATGGTTACCTTTGACTTTTGAACAGATCTTTGACTGTATTCTCCGGTCAGGATATAGAGCACTAACTGATCTACCGCTTTAAATCTTACACACCATGGATTAGAAACTCATCTGCAATTGTAATGATACAAGCATCCATATCCCTAATATAATCCCATCATTCAAACCCGTCAATCATTTCAGCTGTAAAAAATCATTAGGGATAATAATTAAAAGAAAATTAAAAAGTGGAAAGTCCAGGGTATATGATAACATTGACAGCTCCCTATTGAAAATAATGCTATTTATTTAAAGGGTTATTGTTGGCTATAAAATGGCATTGAATTGGTGTGCACAACCATTCTAATCATTTATCACCATTCTTATTTTATTTTGAGTGAACTATCATATAAAATAAAGATTTGTTATCGTGGTGGCCAATCATCAAAGAATATGCTGAAACTAAGTGTTGAGCTTCTGCTGTTGGAATAACTTAAGTCACACACCATGATTAAGATCCAAAGACTTTATTAATGTTGCAGCATAGGTAACTTCATCTTAGCACGTTACTCCAAAAGTGAGAGAGAAAGGGCAGGGAGGCTTTCTGTTAAACTAGTGGGCGTAGCTACAAAGTATGACTCATAACATGAGTTACTAATCTACATTAAATTATCTTTTTGTTTCACTTTCGTGGTAGATTTTATGGATAATACCAAAATCGTACACTTCAATTTGATTTTTTTTAAATATCAACATGAACTGAGAGTCAAAGAAAATATGGAAATAGTTCCACCAGTTTATTTTATTTATAAGCTACAGGTGGTTCTGCTATGGTGCGTGTCCATAACATCAATTGAATGCAATGTAAGTGATGAATAAGGGAGGATTAATTGCCCACACACATTAGAGGCAATTTACACTTAAGCCAAGTAAACAAACCCAAGCCAATTAACCTACATACCTGTACATCTTTGGAGTGTGGGAGGAAACCAAAGATCTTGGAGAAAACCCACACGGTCATGGGGAGAACGTACAAACTCTGTACAGACAGCACCCGTGGTTGTGATCCACACAGCTTTGGTGAAAAATTGAAAAGCAGAATGTGTGCATTGGCAGAGGGCAAAGAGGATTAGAGACATAAGTGTATTTCGCAAAGCGTAATGTGGTAGAAATTGAATCCAATTCATGGAGTACTGGCATCAGACTGGTGAAGGACAGAGCTCTTCCCCTGGGAGAGGCTTTTCCTGAATTGTGTTGCAGTATCCTGATAAATCTTTTATGTAGGGTTATAGATAGGCCTTGAACAAATTAGGAGAAAGGAGCCCTCCTTTAATAAATTGAGGAAATGAGAGAGTGGTGGCGCTCAATAGTGTGGGGCAAAATTAACAAACAAAATATGACAGGCCAAGGCACAAAATGTGAAAAGGGAAATCAGAGTTAGTATAAACTGTAAAATAAAAAATCAAGGCTTAACAATCTTCCTTTGAATGCAGGTATCATTTGCAATAGCATAGATGAGTTGACAGCCCGGATAGTAAAGTACGGGTATGATCTAATAGTTTTGGAGATACATGGTTGCAAGGTGATCGTTATTGCAGGTTATCCAATCTTCTAAAATAATAGGCCAAAAGGGAAAGGAGGCAGGGCACCCGCAATAATCAAGAAAGGTATTAAAGAAATGTTGAGTTGTAGTATGAGGTTTGGGGATGGAGGAGGAGAGTGGGAGACCCAGAGAGAGAGGAAAATTTGAAAATTCAATGTCCATACCAGTGGATAGGTTTTTCCACTGTGAGACAAGTCACCAAAGGCAATGTCCTACCATTTCCACCAAATCCAAGGCGTAGCTATGGACATGCGCTTGGGCCCCAGCTATGCTTGCCTCTTTATACGGCACGTCGAACAATCCTTGTTCGAAGCGTACCGTTGCCCTATCGCCAAACTCTACCTCCACGACATCGATGACTGCATTGCTGCTACCTCCTGCACCCATACAGAACTCACTGACTTTATCCATTTCACCACTAACTTTCTTCCGGCACTCAAATTCACCTGGACCATTTCCTTCATCTCCCTACCGTTTCTAGACCTCACTATCTCCATCACAGGTAACAGACTACTGACCGACATCTACTATAAACCCACTGACACCCATGGCTATCAGGATTACACTTCTTCCCACCCAGTTTCCTGTAAGGAATCTATCCACTACTCCCAATTCCTCTGTCTATGCTGTATCTGCACCCAGGATGAGGTGTTCCAAACCAGGGCATCGGAGATGTTCTCATTCTTTAGGGAACATGGGTCACCTCTTCTACTATAGATGAGGCTCTCACCAGGGTCTCTTCTATACCCCACAACTCTGCTCTCACTCCCCATCCCCCCACTCATAACAAGGGCAGAATCCCCCCTGTCCTCACCTTCCACCCTACCAGCCGTCACATACAACAGATAATCCTCCGACATGTTCGCCACCTCCAACGGGATCCCACCACTAGCCACATCTTCCCATCTCGTTCCCTTTTGGCTTTCCGCAGACACCGCTCCCTCGTAACTCCCTGGTCAATTTGCCCCTTCCCATCCAAACCACCCCCTCCCCTGCTACTTTCCCTTGAAACCACAGGAAATGCTACACTTGTCGCTTTACCTCCCCCCATTGACTCCAGGTGCGGCAGAGGTTCACCTGCACCTCCTCCAACCCCATCTATTGCATCCGCTGCTCTACGAGTCAGCTGCTGTACATCAGTGATACCAAGTGTGGGCTTGGCGATCGCTTTACCCAACACCTTAGCTCAGTTCGCAATAGCCAACCTGATCTCCCGGTGGCTCAGCACTTCAACTCCCCTTCCCATTCCAAATCCAACCTTTCTGTTCTGTGCCTCCTCCATGGGCAGAGTGAGTCCAACCGTAAATTGGAGGAGTAGCACCTCATATTTCGCTTGGATAGTTTACACCCCAGTGGTATGAACATTGAATTCTCCAATTTTAGGTAGTCCTTGCTTTCTCCCTCTTTCTCCTCCCCTTCCCAGCTCTCCCACAGCCCACTGTCTCCACCTCTTCCTTTCCTCTTCCCGCCCCAACACCCCCACATCAGTCTGAAGAAGGGTCTCGACCCAAAACGTCACTTTTTCCTTCGCTCCATAGATGCTGCCTCACCTGCTGAATTTCTCCAGCATTTTTATCTACCTTCACCAAAGTAACTAGTCATTGCAGTGAAAACAAGATGGCCCAAAGCTTGTTGATGTTGTTTACAATAGGCATTTACACATGTACATACCATGAAATATACCTTAACAACTTTTAGACTGCTGATAAATTCATAAATCTTTTATCCATCAAAGCATCCTTATTGTGTGTCACATATTGGAAAACAGGATGAAGATGGTATGATTACAATGGAAGGATATGTCACAGAGTCATAGAGTAAATTAGTTTAGTTTAGTTCAGTTTGGTTTATTGACATGTGTTCCAAGGTACAGTGAGTGAAAAACTTGTTGCAAGCTCACTAGTTAGCAGAAAGACAATTCATGATTTCAATAGATCCACTTACAGTGTTTTGATACATGATCAGGCAATAATGGTTAGTGCAAGGTAAAGCCAGCAACGTCCGGTCAAGGATAGTCCAAGGGTCATCTGAGGTCGATAGTAGTTCATCACTGCTCTCTGATTGCGGTAGGATGGCTCAGTTGCCTGATAACAGCTGGGAAGAAACTGTCCCTGAGTCTGGTGTGTGTTTTCACACTTCTATACCTTTTGCCTGATGGGAGAGGGGACGACTCATCCTTGATTATGCTGCTGGCCTTACCGAGGCAGCGTGAGGTATAAATGGTGTCAGAAGGAGGGAGGTTGGATGGTATAATAGCATTAAAGGCAGAGCTGTAGTCTATGATTGAAAAGACTAGGCTTGTATTCACTGGAGTATAGAAGGATGAGGGGGATCTTATAGAAACATATAAAATTATAAATGGACTGGACAAGCTAGATGCAGGGAAAATGTTCCCAATGTTGGGTGAGTCCAGAACCAGGGGCTACAGTCTTAGAATAAAGGGGAGGTCATTTAAGACTGAGGTGAGAAAATACTTTTTCACCCAGAGGGTTGTGAATTTATGGAATTCCCTGTCGCAGAGGGCAGTGGAGGCCAAGTCACTGGACGGATTTAAGAGAGAGTTAGATAGAGCTCTAGGGGCTAGTGGATTCAAGGGATATGGGGAGAAGGCAGGCACGAGTTATTGATAGGGGACGATCAGCCATGAATGTCGGTGCTGGCTCGAAGGGCCGAATGGCCTCCTCCTGCACCTATGTTCTATGTTTCTATGTTTCTATGTTAAGTTCCATTCACCATTCCTCAGCCCACCTGCCCAATCATTCATGATCCTGCTGCAGTCTTTGACAACTATCTTCACCATCTACAATACTACCCACTTAAGTGACCACTTACAGATAAAACACAAATTGACATTATCATTGAAATTATCACAGGCGCATCTTTTGGATTATAGATCATAGATTGTAGATCATAGAGCAGTACAATAGAGGTACAGGCCCTTTGGCCCATTATGTCCATGTCGATCATGATACCAAGTTACATTACTCTCCTATATCTGCATGTGATGCATGTCCATCCATTCCCTGCATATCCATGTGCACAAAACACCACAAAATTAATGGTGTTCCTAGCAGAGTCAAGACACAACCTTCAAGACATGACAACCACTCTGGTGGAGAATGCATCAAAGTTTGGATTAAGGATCAGCTGCCAGAAGACTAAGACCATGCTGACTGGAGACCAGCAGCCAATAGACCAACTGATAATCAATGGGGAACTTGTGGAAAACGCCACAATAGAACATCTTCTGATGTGCTAAGAGTGAGGAATTTGGCTGTTTTCAGCCAGCGTGTTGCTTCACCAGGGGAGGGGGATGTTGTGGCTGCGGGAGTGACCGGTCCTCACCCTGTCATGGCGGGCGTCGAGGAGAGGTGCACGCCTAGAGTGGTTCTGACTGAGCTTTCCCCTGCTCCGTCAGATCTGCTCATCAAGCCTAGGCTCCAGGATATTTCTCGGGCACCGGCTCCACACAACCTGAGCCGCCTCTCTGAGATGACCAGCATGCCGTTTCGTAATGTGTAGAGACGCGCACTGTACAGAATGTTCCTGTACATTCTGCACCTCCTTGCCTTCGTCTCCCATCCCGACACACCATGGCGGACGGTGTTACCACCCGAAGGCAGGGTAGGTCCCCAGTGGGGGTCCCTCTACAAGGGAGTTGTCCCCCTTTACATTGGGAGAGAGCTGCACAGAGCGGTGGCATGTAATAAACTTTTGAGTGGGTTCACGGGCTTGTCTTTTCTGCGGTGAGGAGGAAACCGTGTTCCACGTCTATATGGATTGTGAGAGGTTACTGCCCCTGTACCAATATCTGAAGGGGTTGTTCCTCAAGTTCTGTTTGCATTTTAGTCCCGCGATTCAAGTGTTTGGACATAAGGCACGGAGTGAGGAGAGCGGATCGGGGCGGTGGGACTTCCCAGTCGGTTTGCTCCTGGGCCTGGCCAAGATGGCCATTCGCGGATCCAGGCAGCGGGCGGTCAATGGTCAGGCTAGGGTTGGCTGCCTGCTCCTCTTTTGGGCCTACGTCCGTGCACGTGTGTCCCTGGAGAGGGAACACGCGGTGTCCACGGGGACTTTGGAGGCCTTCCGTGGGCGCTGATCACCGCGTGGGGTTCAGTGTATTGTGAACAATGATTGTATTGTTGTACTATAATGGTTTTATATAGTGCCATTGTTGATTATGGTTTGATGTGTTGTATTATATGATTGTGTCAATAAAGTTTTGAAACATTTAAAAAAAAAAAAAAAAAAAAAGAGAGAGAGATAATACAAATATACATTCCTGATTAGTTGTCAATGTAAGTTATATCTAAAATAATCTAGAGTTCAAGAATAAATAATATTTTGTAGCTCATAAGGAACTGCCTAAAGAAATCACGAGGAGAGAGGGAGAGAATGAGCGCGGGAGAGAGTGAAGGTGCCAAACAGAGGTCCAATTCGAGTTTGACAGCATTACAGTATTTTGTACATTACAGTACATCATACCTTTGGTAATTTAAGTAGCAGTCGATGGCATATTATTTGAAGCATCTGTATTTCTAGATGTTTTATTCATGGCATCTGACTGCGTTCAATAAACCCTTTTATTTAAATAGTTCTGGATTGGGTACTATGTGAAGCTTAACTGATTTCCCCACCTGAAATAAAGTCAGAGGAAGGCTGTGGGAGAAACTGGGTGCAATGCTGATGTGCTCAGCTGTGACGAACATCATGGAAAAGAAAGGCCACATTACCAAATGAAGATAGTATTTGCTTTCTACTCAGAGCCAACAGAAGCATCAAAATCTTTGAGACCCCTGATGTTACTGTGCTTAGCACATTATTCCAGATATTTATCACTCATCAAAACTAAAAAAAAACAACATTGCAAAAGCTGGAAATGTGAAATAAAAACAGTTAATTCCATTTTCCGGTTCTCCCTATTTCCATTGTATCTGCTCTGAAGGTACAACTTTCCACTGGGGTTTCTCTGAGATGTCTTAATGTTGGCTATCATTGTTGTTTATTATAACAGAATGATAACAAGTTTTAAAGATTCGGATCAATGATGGAGAAAAACATGCAGACAATATAAAATTTAAAGCACAAACATTTAGTAAACAATATTAAAGCAACTACCAAGCAACAAGAAGGAAGCAATAGAATAGCAATACTCTGCCAGTTAAAGAAACAATAAAAACACAAATAAACTACAATATAAATAGTTTAATTTAGGTTAGTTTAGTTTATTGTCACGTGTACCGAGGTACAGTGAAAAGCTTTTATTGTGTGCTATCCAGTCTGTAGAAAGATAACACATGATTACAACCAATCCATTTGCAGTGTATGAATACATGATAGGGGAATAACGTTTCATGCAAGGTAAAGCCAGCAAAAAGTCTGATCAAGGATAGTCCGAGGGTCATCAGACAGAGAGATAATAGTTCAGCAACAGTAAATAGCAAATATACATTGAATTTCACACGTTTCTCAGCCCCCAAGGCTGCAACTTCAAAAGCTTGAAGATGGACACTAAAATGCAGGAGTAAAGGGCCTGTCCCACTTAGGCTATTATTTCGGCAACAGCCGAAAAATAGGCTGTCGCCACATGGTCGCGCCGTATTGTCGTGAGCGGTCTCCTCAAGTGTCGTTACTTATTTCTTGTCGCCGCTGGATTTTGAAATGTTCAAAACCTCTCGGCGACAGTGGGCTTGATGTTGCCTGTCTTCTCCTGTCGTAGTTGCTGTCGTAGGTTGTCACCAGGATGACGGCAGGTGACTTTGGTTGTCGCCAGGTCATGACCTCGGTTAATTCCATTGGCGACAACCTACGCCATCCTACATCAACCGGCAACAGTTCCAGCGTCAAGAAAAGTATTCAGTTATCTTCATTTGTCACCGACAGGGTCGTAGCTTGTCGCTGGTGAAGGTAGGTTGACTTTGAGTGTTGTAGGTTGTTGCCTGTGTGGTCGAAGGTTGTCGTAGGTGTGGTCGTAGGTGGATGTCCCAAGTCGCAAGGAATTGTGTCGCTGGTTGACGTAGCTTGTCGTAGCTTGACATCGACTTGGTGGCAGCTTGTCGTGGGGTGGGTGCAATTCCGGTGTGACGCCGCGGCAGTGACTGTCACCACAGTTGCCTAAAAAATCGCCTAAGTGGGACAGGCCCTTAACTCAGTAGGAAAGGCAGCATCTCTGGAGGGAAGGAATGGGTGATGTTTTGGTCGAAACACTTTTTCAAAAGCTTGTTGGGAACTCTGTTTAAACTTTAAAAGCTTGGACTGGAGACGTTTCGATGAACCTAAGTGTGCCAGTCTTTCCTCCTTTGTGTCAAAAACATGAGTTATTTACCACATCAGTGACCAAGTTAATCTCAGATATCTCTGAGAAGGTAAATGTTTATCTTAGTGACCTTGCAGGTGGCTTAATGATTTCGCCCAAGCATTTTCCCAAAGGGCTGAAATTTCTATGCCTAATAAGAAGATGAATGTTCAAATGGAATGGAATGGAATGGAATGGAAAACTTTATTGTCATTCAGACCTTGCGGTCTGAATGAAACTTCGTTGCCTGCAGTCATACATATAGTAAATAACAAAACACACAATAACACATATTTAACATCCACCACAGTGAGTTCACCAGACACCTAATCACTGTGATGGAAGGCAAAAATCTTGTCTTTGTCTCTTCCCTTCTTGTTCTTCCTCTTCCTCTGCGCTGAGACGACCCGGGCCTCCGATGTTGTGGCCGGGTGATGTAAATAAGTCCCGCAGGTGAATAGAGCTCAAGTAGGGAAGTCTAAGTTGGGACACCCACACACAATCATTTATAATTTAGTTTACAGATTTCCAGTCATGCTTTAGGAGTTATACTAATAGCTGCTGTGGCATCCCTCAATAGCAAGAATGTCCTCCCTAATTTGAGGAAGGACATTCTTGCTATTGAAGGAGTGCAGCATAGGTTTACAAGGTTAATTCCCGGGATGGCGGGACTATCATATGCTGAGAGAATGGAGCAGTTGGCCTTGTACACTCTGGAGTTTAGAAGGATGAGAGGATATCTCATCGAAACATATAAGATTGTTAAGGGTTTGGATACGCCAGAGGCAGGAAACATGTTCCCGATGTTGGGGGAGTCCAGAACCAAGGGCCACAGTTTAAGAATAAGGAGTAAGCCATTTAGAATGAAGATGAGGAAACACATTTTCTCACAGAGTGTGGCGAGTCGGTGGAATTCTCTGCCTCAAAGGGCGGTGGAGGCGGGTTCTCTGGATGCTTTCAGGAGAGAGCTAGATAGGGCTCTTAAAAATAGCGGAGTCAGGGGATATGGGGAGAAGGCAGGAACGGGAGACTGATTGGGGATGATCAGCCATGATCACATAGAATGGCGGTGCTGGCTCGAAGGGCCGAATGGCCTACTCCTGCACCTGTTGTCTATTGTCTATTGTCTATTGACGTGTTTTCGAATCCAGCATCTTTATGCTTCTTTGTTTCGAATTGAGCAGCTGTTATTTCACCCTATCAGAGAAATTCCCGATCCATCTCACTCCCTCACCTTCGCTGCTACCTAGACAAACTTGTTTCTCTCTTTCTCAGTTCAGATGAACAGCCCCAGGTGAAAAGCACTGCTTCTCTTCCCACAGATGTTGTCATATTAAGTAGGAAATGGCTTCTCATGTGCTGTATTCTTGGTTATTTCTGAGCAACTTGTCTTAACATCTGTTTATTAATATTCCAGTCAAGGACTTTGAGACATTTTATGGCATCACGATCACTGTTCATTTTTGAGTTTCTGTTGTTATTGTTTTTAGTACACACATTTTACAAGTGCAGATATCCTGCATTACTGTTAGTTTATTATTTCTCTTTGGCTGTTACTGTATTCCTTGATAAGCCAGCACATTCCTCACAAAGTTAGCTATAGTAAAGCTTCACCCGGCTCTAAGTATTCAATCTATAAACTCCAGTCTGTTCTGTGTCAGTGTTTGTGCATTGCTGCAGTCTACGTTAATTTTGAAATGCTGCCTCACATGTATTCAACATTCCTCAGCCCGAGGGCTGTCATCAATTGCTGCCGATGATTGCGAACACACTCCCTTCCTATCTGATACACCATAATATTGCTGGCAATCCAGCTTCTCAGAATACTAATACACTATTTCAAGAAAAGCACTTGACAGAAAATAACTATTTTAATAAAACAAATGAAAGCCAATTAGCGCAGTGTGCGGGTGTTTCTGTGCACCTTATTATTATGGAAGCAAGGAGCCTTTTGGTTGAATTAAATTGGTAGGTCTTATTAATTCTTTCAATTGAACACTGATCAAATGTGCTGCCCACCAGAATAAGTGGCATGTGGAGAGACAATGAAAAATGTGCTAATTTATTTAATTAGTAAATGCCTGATTAGGATGTAACTACTTGCAAAAAACACTGAAACTAATACTGCAAACTGATGACACCAGATGCCATGGACAGACACCGTCTACTTAATTTTAAATCTGCTAAGCATGCAGTCTACTATTCCAGTTAGTTTTTTTTAAAGGCAAAACCGTCTGCTGTTAATATCGACAGACTTTTGTCCAATTTTACAACCAGGAAAATCACATGTGCTGTGGCTTACATTTGTCAGAAATTATCCAAGGGAATTTTGGCAGAGGTCTTCAAAAAATGCATCTTCACTACATGACTCCATTTCAATGATTCAGCCATTCCACTTGGTAGCCTGCAATCCACTTCTCAATTTCAGATATGTTACTTCCCCACTCCTCACTTTTCCTCTGGGTTCTCTGTTCATCTCTTCTATTGCCCCCTCCTCCAGTTACTCAGATTTGTTACAATCCTGCACTGAGTTCCTTCTGGCTAACACCCACACGCATACCCAACTGTTTTATTTTCTCCTGGCCCTCCCTTCTCTGGTACCATCTGCCCATCATCTCTCCCTTATCTGGTTTCACTTGTCACCTTACTGCCTCTGTCTCCATCTTCCCTCTCTCTTTCCCCCAATTGTCTCAATTTGCCCTTCTTTTTGCTTAGCTGCTTCTACCTATCACCCACCTTCCTCTTGCATCTAAACACTCACCCCCATCCCCTACCTGGCCCCATATGCCCATTATCCCCCACCTTACCTGGTCCAAACAAGAAGGTTTATTCCTTCTTCCAAACTCTTCATATTGACCATCTTCCCTATGAACTCTAATGCTGGGTCTTGACCTGAAATAATGATAATTCCTCTGCTTCCAAAGATGCTGCTCAACACACCGAGTACTTCCAACACTATTTTTTTTATACTGTCAAATATTTCTAAGAGGTTTATGCCACATCCTCTAGGTTGAAGCTTTCTTCTACCTCTACTTCAGTCTCTTATGGCCATTTTGGACAGTAAATGAGGGGGGACCTCATAGAAACTTGAATGATACATTATTGGCACATGTACCTAGGTACAGTGAAATGTGCTACCAAATAGTGAAAGGCCTGGATAGAGTGGATGCGGAGAAGATGTTTCCACCAGTAGGAGATTCTAGGACTAGTGGGCATTGCCTCTGAATAAAAGAACGTACATATAGAAAGGAGTTGAGAAATTTATTCTGCCAGAGGGTGGTGAATCTGTAGAATGTGTTGCCTCAGAAGGCTGTGGAGGCCTAGTCATTGGGTATTTTTAAGAGGGGGTTTGACAGATTCCTGATTAGTGCAGGTGTCAAGGGTTATGGGGAGAAGGCAAAATAATGGATTTGAGAGGGAAAGATAGATCAGCCATAGTTGAATGGCAGAATAGTCTTGATGGGCTGAATGGCCTAATTCTGCACCTATTACTTATGAATATGAAAAAGACAAAAAACAAATAGAAAACATTTACTTTGTAAATGTAAATAGAAAACAGTTCATTACAAACTAAAATTAGGTGGAAGATAATGTGGACTCATTTTTATGTAATGTAAGCATCTTCCATTGGATGAAAGTCACTGCCAGCCTGTCCCTCTATCATGTCTGTTTGTTGCAGTGTAACCTCCAGCAGAGTCATAGGTTTATGAGTACATTTCCTGGGAAATGCAATTGGATTGAGAGCTCCATAAAGCAGACAGAGTAACAGGAAACCACTGGATTTATTCATTGGCATTGCTCCCTCAAACTCATAGTTTCCAAAAATTATGTGTCATCCTTTATTTTTCCAATTATTTATGAAATACTTATTTCTATATTTTAATGCCTTTCACAATCTCAAGGCATCCCAAAGTCACTTAAAATCATTGAAGCATTGTCAAAATATTGTTACTCTCCGAATGGTAAAAGAAGAGATACAGTATGTGGCGCAGCGGTAGAATTGCTGCCTTACAGCGCTTGCAACGCTGGACCCGGGTTCGATCCCGATTACGGGTGCGGTCTGTATGGTGTTTGTACATCCTCCGAGATCTTTGTTTTCCTCCCAAACTCCAAAGAGGTACAGGTATGTAGGTTAATTGGCTTTGTACATGTAAAAATTGTCCCTAGTGTGTGTAGGCTAGTGTTAATGTGTGGGGATCACTGGTCATCGTGGACCCGAAGGGCCGAAGGGCCTGTTTCCACGGTGCACCTCTGAAACAAAAGAAAGTTCAATGAAAAACCTAACCTGATAAACTGCCCACATTGCTGGTTATGAGATAAATGTTTCCTCCAGTGGATGAGGGAAAATATTTTGCAGGAGATTGGTAGAATGATCCTGTTCTTTATCTGATATTCCCAATGGATCTTTGACTTTCTGGCAGGAGGGGTTTAATCAAAAAAATTGGTAACACCAACAGTGTAGTTTATCCTCAGTACTACACAGGTGTCAATCTAGATTATAAATCTAAATCTTTGGAGTGGGACGTAAACCTACAGTTTTCTGGATCCATGCTAATATTACTGCTGATCTAAGAAATCAGAATGATTCATTTGCCATCAACCAAACTGAAAGATTTCAGCATCATGGGTTTTCTAAAGCAATTATGGGTAGGTTTGTGCTTCCAGCAATTATGCATAGGCTTGTGCTTCCTAAAATATGTTCCCCTTCTGAAGGCTCATCTTCCAGATCAAACCTCAAGTCCAGGTGAATGTTCTCTGCACTCTTCCCAGCTTAACAACATCCATCCTAACACAGGGTGACCAAAACTGAATGCAATACTCCAAATGCAGCCTCGTCAAATTAGCTTTTTTTAAAGAAAGGAATACACATTAATTTATTGCGAATTGTCAACAGGGGAATACATAATTTAAATAGCATTCCATTAAAATTTGAAACCAATCGCTTACGTATAGCATGTACTATGGCAGAGGACTGAGAACAGAGGATGGTCTACGCTAAGGAAAAGGACTGCAGGTCATTTCCTTCAATCAATCAACCTTTCCTCTGTGTGCTGCTGGAGTATGATTGCATGTGCATTAGTGCTCTTCAATCACACCTTATTATGTTTTACAGAACATGTCAGCAAATGCATTGAAGTATGAAGAGACTGTCTATAATTTGCTGTCTGGAAAATGCTACCAGTGTCAAATCTGATTGTCAACAATGCTGTGAGTTGTTACCAGTCTCAGGAGACGATCTGGGATCCTCCGACTGCAGCCTCATTTAATGTTGCAAAGAAACAAGACCATTGAAGAAAACTCAAGATTTGTCTTGAAATATTATGCATCACAAAACATTTTTAAGTTGTATGGGATAATGGCAGGTCCTCCTCTGGGACCAGCAAGCAAGGAGTCCCCACACTCCTGCATTCTTTTGAGCTCTGTGACCTCGTGCAACCAGATTTTTTTAATTTAGACTCTGTGACTTTGTGAGGTCCCATTCGGTCCATGCAATCTGAAATTCATAATATTAAGGCTGTTTTTTGTTGTTTCATTTAGAGTGCATACAATTGGCTGGATAGATGAAGAGTTAGGCAGCTATTCAATATATAAGAAAGGCTCTGATTGCATCTCTGGAGGGAAGGAATGGGTGATGTTTTGGGTCGAGACCCTACTTCAGACTGAAACCTAGAATCACTAAATAAAAGTTAAATCTTTCTGCCCTCAACTTAAACCTACGTCCTCTGGTTCTTGATTCCCCTACTCCGAGTAAAAATGTCTGTGCATTTATCCTATCTATTGCTCATGATTTTATGCACCTCTATAGGATAACCCCTCATCCTCCTGAACTCCAAGGAATGAAGTCCGAGCCTGTCCAAACTCTTTCTAGAGCCAAGTTCTGGCAACATCCCCGTAATTCTTTTCAGCTTAACAACATCATTCCTATAGCAGGGTTCCCAAAACTGAACACAATACTCCAAATGTGGCCTTACCATCTTTAATATAACATCCCAACTTCTATACTCAATACTTTGACCAACGAAGGCCAACGTGCTAAAAGTCTTCTTGATTACCCCATTTACCTGTACTCATAGATCCCTCTGCTCTGCAACACTCTCCAGAACACTGCCATTCACTGTAAAGGTCCTGCCCTGATTTGACTTACCAAAATGCAACACCTTGCACTAATCTGCATTAAACTTCTTTAACCATTCCTCAGCCCACTTGCCTAACTAATCAAGATGCTGCCGTAATTTTTGATAACCATCTTCGCTGTCTACATTTAATTTCATTGGCAAACTTATTAATCGTGCCTTGTACATTCCCATCAAAATAATTGATATCAAATTCTCTAAAGTACATTCAATACCTAATTTTTCTTTGAAAAAAACATTTACTTTTTATATTCACCTTGACTAACCAGTGAGAGATGATTAATCTCTAGTTAATTTTCAATTCTATTCTGAATAATAAATTCAAATGAGTTGCAATACATTTATGCAAATACATTTCATTGAAATATATAAGATTGTTAAGGGTTTGGACACGCTAGAGGCAGGAAACATGTTCCCGATGTTGGAGGAGTCAAGAACCAGGGGCCACAGTTTAAGAATAAGGAGTAAGCCATTTAGAAGGGAGATGAGGTGCGGGAGCCTCAGGTCCCGCACCAGCAGGATGAGGAATAGCTTCTATAATAACACCATCACACTGCTGAACTCGGAGTCCCGCCGATAGATTTCCACATCTGTATTTATTTATCTGTATTTATCTATATATTGCTATCACTACATACTGACACTAAACTGCATTTCGTTCTACCCATACTTGTATCTGTGCAATGACATTAAAGTTGAATTGAATTGAATGAGGAAACACTTTTTCTCACAGAGAGTGGTGAGTCTGTGGAATTATCTGCCTCAGAGGGCAGTGGAGGCAGGTTCTATGGATGCTTTCAAGAGAGAGCTAGATAGGGCTCTTAAAAATAGTGGAATCAGGGGATATGGGGAGAAGGCAGGAGCGGCATACTAATTGGGGATGATCAGGCATGATCACATTGAATGGCGGTGATGGCTCGAAGGGCTGAATGGCATACTCCTGCACCTATTGTCTATTGTCTATAACACATTTATTTTGTTACCCTTCATAAAACTGATCAAAATGCCCCAAATATGTTTCTACCAGTACTCTCCTTTTTATGGATATTCATGGTTTATTAGTTGCATGCCTTGTTTCAGTATAGTTTATTGTCACATGTACAGAGGTACAGTGAAAAGCTTTTGTTGCATGCTAACCAGTCAGCGGAAAGAAAATACATGACTCCGATCGAGCCATTCGCAGTGTACAGATACATGATAACATTTAGTGAAAGGTAAAGCCAGCAAAGTCCAATCAAAAATAGTCCGATGGTCCCCAAGAAGGTAGAAAGTAGTTCAGGACTGCTTCCTGGTTGGTTCTGTTGTCTGATAACAGCTGGGAAGAAACTGTCCTGAAATCTGGAAGTGCACGTTTTCATACTTAACCATATAACCATATAACCATATAACAATTACAGCACGGAGACAGGCCCTCTCGGCCCTTCCAGTCTGTGCCGACCATTTGTTTTCCCCTAGTCCCATCTACCTGCACTCAGACCATACCCCTCCATTCCCTTCACGTCCATATACCTATCCACTTTACTTTTAAATGTTAAAATCGATCCTGCCTCCACCACCTCTGCTGGAAGCTCATTCCACACAGCCACCACCCTCTGAGTAAAGAAGTTCCCCCTCACGTTACCCCTAAACTTCTGTCCCTTAATTCTCATGTCATGCCCTCTTGTTCGAATCTTCCCTACCCTCAATGGGAAAAGCTTATCCACGTCAACTCTGTCTATCCCTTTCATCATTTTAAAGACCTCAATCAAGTCCCCCCTTAACCTTCTGCGCTCCAAAGAATAAAGACCTAACTTGTTCAACCTTTCTCTGTAACATAGTTGCTGGAACCCTGGCAACATTCCAGTAAATCTCCTCTGTACCCTCTCTATTTTGTTGACATCCTTCCTATAACTAGGCGACCAAAATTGTACACCATACTCCAGAATTGGTCTTACCAATGCCTTGTACAATTTTAACATTACTTCCCTACTCCTATATTCAATGCTCTGATTTATAAAGGCCAGCACACCAAAGGCTTTCTTTACCACCCTATCTACATGCGATTCCACCTTCAGGGAACTATGCACAGTTATTCCTAGATCCCTCTGTTCCACAGCATTCCTCAATTCCCTACCATTTACCATGTACATCCTATTTTGATTTGTCCTGCCAAGATGTAGCACTTCACACTTAACAGCATTAAACTCCATCTGCCATCTTTCAGCCCACTTTTCCAAATGGCCCAAATCTCTCTGTAGACTTTGAGAATCTACTTCATTATCCACAATACCACCTATCTTAGTATCATCTGCATACTTACTTATCCAATTTTCCACCCCATCATCCAGATCATTGATGTACATGACAAACAACAGTGGACCCAACACAGATCCCTGAGGCACCCCACTGGTCACCGGCTTCCAACCTGACAAACATCCATCCACCATTACTCTCTGACATCTCCCATTCAGCCACTGTTGAATCCATCTTGCTACTCCGCCATTAACACCCAAAGATTGAACCTTCTGAACCAACCTTCCATGGGGAACCTTGTCAAAGGCCTTACTGAAATCCATATAGACAACATCCACTGCTTTACCCTCATCAATTTCCCTAGTTACCGCTTCAAAAAATTCAAGAAGGTTTGTCAAACATGACCTCCCAGGCACAAATCCATGTTGACTGTTCCTGATCAGACCCTGTTTATCCAGATGCTTATATATATTATCTCTAAGTATCCTTTCCATTAATTTGCCCACCACTGATGTCAAACTAATAGGTCTATAATTGCTAGGTTTATTCTTTGAACCCTTTTTAAACAATGGAACAACATGCGCAGTACGCCAATCCTCCGGCACTATTCCCGTTTCTAATGACATTTGAAATATTTCTGTCATAGCTCCTGCTATTTCTACACTAACTTCCCTCAATGTCCTTGGGGAATATCCTGTCAGGACCTGGAGACTTATCCACCTTTATATTTTTCAAAAGTGTCAGTACTTCCTCCTCTTTGAATCTCATAGTTTCCATAGCTACTCTACTTTTTTTCCTTACCTCACAGAGTTCAATATCCTTCTCCTTGGTGAATACCGAAGAAAATAAATTGTTCAATAAATTGTTCATACTTCTATATCTTTTGCCTGATGGGAGAGGGGAGAAGATAGAGTGGCCAGTGTTTTTATGCTTCCTGATCTTTTTGAATGAAGCTTCCATTGTTCATGCCAAATAAAATATGTGGCCTACACCTCCTGATATAATTGGTCCCCTCTTTTACAGTAGTGCCTGTCCCCGAGATTCCTGGATACTGACAGTCCCAAAGCTGGTGTAGCTAATGTAGCCAGCATATACATACAACATCGAACAAAGAACAATACTGCACAGGCTCTTTAGGCCCACAATGTCTGTGCTAAACATGATGCCATGAATGCCATCTACTCTCCTTTGCCTACATGTGTATCTCTTTAAATGCACTCTCTCCAATGCCAGCATATCTTTCCTCAGATATCGGGCCCAAAACTATTCCAAATGCTCAGCATATTCCACACTCCATGTTCACTCACAGCTGCCAAATTCAAGTCTAATAAGTTGGCAGATGACACCTCGTTGGTGTGTCGCCATGAACAATGACGAGACAGAGTACAGGAAGGAGATGTTTTCCAGAGATGCTGCCTGACCCGTTGAGTTACTCCATCATTTTGTGTGATTCTTTGATTAAATCAACATCTGCAGTTCCTTCCTGCACAAAGTGATTTAGTTTTAGCTTTAGGTTTATTATTCTCATCTGTGCGAAGGTATAATGAGAAGGTTTTTTTTGCATGCTTTCCCAACAGATCAGATATACTGTACATAAACACGATCTTGGAAACATGAAGTTAGGGCAACAACCTCTCCCTCAGAGTCAACAAGATGAAGGAGCTAGCTATCGATTTAGAAAGCATGCTGGAGTACATGCCTCAATCAGCATCAAGGGTACCAATTGGTTGAGAATAGTAAGATTAAATGAGAATTTACCAGTTTGAAGTTTGATCTTTATTTTATTAGGAGTTACGATGAGCGATTACGTGAAGAACTCCACCAGTCCGCATGCGCGTCAATCTTCAAAGCAGCGGTGTGAAATCACAGATAACAGCAACTGAAGTAACATAGTAAGATTATAAACTAGACCTTTCAGTTAACCTTTAACCTTTTGAGGGCCGGGAGCGGTGGGCACGTAATCGCTCATCGTAACTCCTCATAAAATAAAGATCAAACTTCAAACTGGTAAGTTCTCGTTTAATCTTACTATTTTACTTCGGAGTCACGTGAGTGATTCCGTGAAGATTTCAAAGGTCTGTGATTTCACGCCAATCCAAATCCAGGCATCTCACACTGCATCAGTTGACTCAGGAGGAGTGAATAATGAGCAATACATTGAAACATGGTACTGATTAACATGTTAATGCTTTAATTCACAAAATAAACAAAAGAACACAATAGCAACTCCTCTCTCCCAGGGAGAAGCTTTGAAACAGAACTTAAAACAGAATGGGCGAACACCCCGGGTTCAATAAGTGGTTTATTATAAAACCTCTGAAAAGTCAATTAATTTGACCATCCTGCGGCCGCGAGGATATGGTCTAGAGGGATGTCCATTGCCCTCGTTGCTGACGTTGATGCCGCCCTGATGGAGTGAGATTTAAAATTGTCAGTATTAACCCAACACTTGTTTCAGCCGTTGTGAAATGGTCTGAACGGACACTTTCATATGTGGCTTTTTGTGGCTAATAAACAATGCTACTTCAGAGCCTCTGAGGCTCTTTGTGACTTCGATATAGCGCCTCAAGTGCACCACTACACACAGCCATAAATCCATGCTGACAGTACAAGCTTGAATCCTGTCACCCCTGGTTTACTTTGTTTACTTAGGTCATAGATGTAAACATTAACGTCATACGCTGATAACACCATCCTGTCCAGACGCAGTTTGTGCAAAGTCTGAACCCTTTGCGCTGATACCAGCGCCATCAGTATAACCAACTTTAGGGTAATCGTTGGCAAGGACAAGGATGTGGCTGTACCCCACTGGCAAAGCAGCATCAGTACCATGCTCACATCTCAGATTTCAGAGTACCTAGGCCTGTGGGGATTGGAATTAAAAACACCCTTCATAAATCTGGATATTAACGGATGAGATCCTACAGACTGAAGTTCTGACCCCCAGCATTGGTACGATGACAGGGCACTCCTGGCACTGTTGATGGCACTATAGCTCAACCCTCTATCAAAATGTAACTTGGACAGAAATTCGAGCACATCTGCGATGGAGGCTGTGTACATTTTGGTAATGTAAAGGTCCATATTGCACAGCTGGAAAGACAGCTACCAATTTGCCAATTAAGCAATTGAAGTTGATTGCTCCCCCAAGAGCTTGATACAGCCTTCAATTAAATCTAATCTCTTACCCTTGGGCAGAGTCACAGACATGTGAGTTGAATTAACTGTGAATCCCAAATAGTCAAATACTTTAACTGGCACCAATTTTGATTTAACTGGGTGGATGATAAACCCCAACCTCTCAACCATGAGCTTAACAGCTGAAACTGTTAACTCAGCTGCCACAAGGGTTTTTCCGATTATTAAGATGTCATCCAAATAAGCCATGACAATATGGCCCTGTGCCTGTAGTAACCCCAGTACCGGTTTTAGCAGCTTTGTAAATAATCTAGTGGCTGAGGTTAACCCATTAGGCAGTGCTTTAAATTGCCATAATTGTCCCATCCAGCTAAATTTCAAATACCTCTGATACTCTTTATGAACAGGCACTGAGTAATATGCATCCTGAAGATCTATACATGCCATATAACACCCTCTGGAAACCAATTGCTTGGCAGTAGCAAATGTTTCCATTTAAAAATGATTATACTGCACAAACGGATTAAGTCCTGTCAGGTCCAAAATAATCCGACTCCCACCATCTTTCTTTGGTTTAGGAAAATATTAGATACGAATTGATGAGCTTGATAAACTGTTTTCTCAATTACACCTTTAAAACATAATTTTGCAATTTCTGCTTGACTCTCCAAATTATCTTTTTGTGAGAAAATGAGTGCACGCTCTGGCTTATGCTGGGTGGGTGGACACAAGTTTGGATTTGAAACCCTTGTATACTCTGCAGTATAAACACGTTTGATGTTATTTTACACCATTCTTTCAGAAACCCGTATAACCTCCCCCCAACTGGTAGGTAATTCTCACTCAATATGTTTTGACAAGAACCAGACCCACCTACCTCCATGGTTACCAGTGGAGTTCTTTGTCCCCTGGTTCTGGATGAAAAGGCATGTTTGCCCGTACTCCTGCTGGAGTGCGCCAGCTGCGCACATTGAATGGCCGGCTTGGTCCTTGCCCGGACCCGGTTTCAGCAAACCGCTTGTACGGGTACTGTCGCCGAAGGACTCTGCTGGCCACTGGTGCCTTGATGAGCCCAGTGGTTTTTGCCTCGTCATCTAGCTCCTTCACCCGCTTGCGAGGTCTTCCCTGAACAGTAGATTCGGTGGATGGATGTTACTAGGCTTACACAGGGCAGCGAACCTCGGGTTAATGGTAGGGCAGATGGCACTCTTCCTAAGGCAGTTTATCTCAAAGTGCACATTGCACATGAGAGCCAGGGCATCCTGCTGAACTTCAGTCAGGTGCCCATCATCCACCGACCTGCCGAAAGCCGTAATGCCCGATGCGAGCAGCTTCAGCACCCTTTGCAGTTTTATCTCCTGCGCCCTGATGCCTACTCCCATATGGCCCCAGATGGCATGGTTTACGGCCGGTACTTTAAGCAGGATACAATTCGCCGGTGTTTCATTCTTTTTGGTTATTGTATCTATGGCCAGCTCCTGAAGCTGGTGCGAGGCCAAGTAATTTATACTGGCAGCCAGCTCTTCCCCCAGTGGCTCTCCAGAGTCTATTGGGATGGCAAACCTTGCAGCCAGGAATGGGACCTCTGGATCGTGCCGCGGGGCAGCCTCCAATGCTAAGCCCACAGATTTGGCGTCAGAATCGTACTGACCCATTATGCTCTCCTCCTCCAAGAGGGAGACACTAGGCAGCCCTTTAGGTGCTGCTGGCGCAGGCTGTGGAAGAGGTCGGTGCTCTTGATAGAGCAACCTCTCCAATAGGAGCTCCATCCTGGATATCCGTGCGACGGTATCCATTCTCGAGGGAGAACCCTCCTGACCAGACTTGTCCGAGTCTATCGGCCGGACAGACTTTCTGGTGGCCTTACGCCCCTCCGGCGCAGCCACGGTGCCCTCAGACACCAAGTGTGTAGTCACTGATCTTGTTACTAGCGACTCAGTAGATGAGCTAGGCGGCCGCCCGCTACCCGCACTCCTGTGGTCTTTGGTTAGTTTTGCAACGGCTCGCCTTGCTCTTAACGATTTCTCCATGCTTGGACTTGTCCTCCTGTAACAAGATTTAACAAGCGCAGAAATGACCTCCAACAAGTTTGACACTTACCTGAGGCTTTCTAAACTTACCGCTGGAGAAGCGCAGCTCCTCCCAGCCGGTCGCTGCACCATGCGTCAGACGTAATGACGCGCATGCGGACTGGCGGGGTTCTTCTTCACGGAATCACTCACGTGACTCCGAAGTAAAATTTCAAATCCCTTGGCATAAATATCACTACTGATCTGTTGTGGATTAACTGAAGTGACACCCAAGAAGGCACACTCTTCTACTTACTCAAGAAACGGAGAAAATTTGGCATGATTCCAATTACTCTTGCAAACTCCCCATCATTGACTCCATCTACATTTCATGCTGCCTCAGAAAAGCAGCCTGCATTATCAAAGACTTATCCCACCAATTGTTTCTTTTCCCTACTCCTGTCCGGCAGAATGTACTGAAGTCTGAAAGTGCGCATCCCTGTACTCACAAACAGCATCTTTCCTCTGTTATCAGGCATCTGAATGATTTTTCCATAAGTACAGACCAATTGCGGACATTGGACTTTGTCTATGGAACTGATGTGCTACAATGATGAGAACTATGTTCTGCACTCTGTATCTCCCCCTTTGCTCTACCTATTGTACTTGAGTTTGACAACTTTATTTAGGTATAGTATTATTTGATCTGATTGGATAACAAGCAAAACAAAGCAGTTCACTGCACCTCTGTAGATGTGACAATAATGAAGGAACAAGGGCTGAAGAGGACCATGCAAGGAGCTGTGAGCAGCTGGGACTGTAGAATGGCGACTCTTGCATATAGAATCAGTGAGCTGTACAACACATTCTGCACTAACCTGGGCATTCTGCTTATGTATTCTGCCAGAAGTTAAGACTGTACTCAGTACTTTTGAAATGTTGTTGGTGCCAGAAACGTGGTGACTCTTTGTGTACTGCCTACTTGAAGGGGTGGGAGATTGCAACCTTCACGTGGTCCGCCCTATTTTGATGAATGCAATCAACCCGGTGTGCAATCAACCCGGTGTGCACAATCAAATAAGATCAAATAGAACAAGTTGTCCTACAACTTTAGGCTGTGCACGCCATACTCTAGAAGAAGAAGCCTACTTGAAGTCTGCTATGTGATTTTACCTGATTGTATGCAAAAAGAGTACCATGGTACACAAGGTAATAAAAAAAACAATTGAATTGTTAAAGCAAAACCTAAAAACTAAATTGAAACCTAATTTTTTTTAATGTATTCTAAAATTGTTGGTTCAAAATTGTGTGTTTTACCACATATAGGGATGCGGATGCTTTTAAAACCTTACTTGAATGAGTGAACAGCATTCTTACAGAAAATCAGAAAACAGTGGGTCAAGTGTGAATATTTCAGTAAAGACATGCAGAACATACACAATGAAGCACTGACAGATTCCTCTGGAGAAATTACTATTGAATACCTCTACAATATTAAACTTGCCTTTTTTCATAGTGAACTGCCAAACATTGGAGAATGTACTGTTTCACGATTTCACAATTTTGCACACCCTAAAACAATGCCAACAGGTCTGGTAGAGCCCCTTAGAGTCTCTTTCAGGCATCTTTTTGTTCGGTGAAACAAGAAGGCAGAACCTTGGTTTAATATCTTTTGCAGCGAACAGCATTTCAAATGCAAATTCATCCCACATCCAGCATTCCTGCAATATTCGCTTAGAGTAAACACTCAGAGGGTGGCATGTATGTTGATTATACATACTTCTGACATATAGACAAGAGTGCTCCCAAGGCAAGAAGACATATCCCCCGAATCTGTCTACTGCAGGGGAAATTATTTGTAACCTGAATTCTCAGAGCAGTGCGCAACAATGTCAGCAGAATAACATTATGCTGCCAACTTCATTTTAAGACCCAGTTTTTTGATTATGTAGGCAGTAATCTATGCAATATGCATATATTGATCAGGTCTGTTAGGACATTGCCTCCCAGATGATGGGAGAAATATTCTTGGAGTATGTGTCACGTGAGCCATATCATTCTTTCCTGTGGAATCACGGAAACTATATGATCCCATTGGGAAGTTGTAAAGTAGTAGATATAATTATCACAGCGTAAGAGCAAACTCCTTGTGACAGTGATCCCAATATATCAGTATAATCACAATTCCCTGATTTCTCCTTATAGTGTAATACGTTTAAAAGGTAATGTTTGTTTTCTTCTAAATAGATTTTTTTTTCAAAATGTAAATCAATGAACCTAAAATCTTCCTTCTTGTTTCACTGAACAAAATGATGCACAAACGAGATTTTAAGGTGCTCTACCAGAACTGTTGGCATTGTTTTAGTGTGTGCAAAATTGTGAAATGGTGATCTCAGCAGTTTCCACTGCAACTAGACATCTACAATGTCTGGAAGGCACCTCAGTTACCTATGAAAAAAGGCAAGTTTAATATTGAAAAAGAATTGAACGGCAATTTCACCAGAAGAATCTATCAGTGCTTCATTTTGAATGCTCTGTATGACTTTACTGAAATATGCACACTTGACCCACTGTTTTCTGATTCTCTGCAAGAATGTTATTAACTCATTCAATCTATGTTTTAATAGGTTGGGGAGTAACATTTTGTGGCATATTGCAACCATCAGGATTCAATACCAAATTTCATGACTCTGGATGACTCATGGTCTTTATCTAAATTAAAAATGTCTCATTTCACTTGCCATCATTTTGGCTCAGCTTTTCCTTTCATAAGTTCAAAGGTGATATGAGCAGAATTAAGCCATTTAGCCAATCAAGTCCACCATTCAATCTTGGCTGGGGTGGAAGATTGCAACCTTCATGTGGTTCGCCCTGTTTCGACGAATGCACAATCAAATAAAATCAAATAGAACAAGCTGTCCTATAACTTTAGGCTGTGCACGCTATACACAAGAAGAAGAAGAATCATGGCTGATCTATTTTTCTCTCTCAACCCCATTCTCCTGACTTCCCCATACCCCTGACGCCCTTCCTTCCTTGACATCCTTTCTTCCTTTATTGTTACACTATTTAGAGTCTGGCATATCAAGCATATCTGGCAACTTATCAACACAAAATAAATTTGACCTGATTTTAACTGCCCCTGAATAGCCACTTCAAATCATCCTGTCTCAACCTATCAGAGATATTCTTTTTTTTTTTTTTTTTTTTTCAGAGATCTATCAGAGATATTCCCTTTGTTTGATCAACATCCCAACCTCACCCTAGTTTAGCTTAGTTCATTGTCACATGTACCAAGGTACAGTGGAAAGTTTTTTGTTGCTCCTTTATGATGAATGTCTGCATACCTCTAAGCGATCAATATCCTTTCACCTTCTTCAAAAAATTCAAAGATTTAATACACCTACCAAACTGCTATCCTCGCATTACATAGGGATGTTACAACATTTTGAGATAAAAATCATGCCTGTAATTTATCGCATCAGATAAAGCATAAAATTAACATTAATTTGATACATAATTCACTTTAATATCTTCAGTATTAAAAATGTTACGGACATTTACATACTCGGAAATTATCATCTTGTTCCCTATTGCTTTTCCATTGACTTACCACAAAAGCTGTGATCGAGGACAGTCAAAACTTTCTTAAAAATTAAGAGAATTGATTGAAATTATTATAGATTGAAGCATTCTGAAACAAATATAAAACATCTTACTTTGATGACCTGAAATTAAACAATATTATTAGTTAGTTACCTAATTGTAACTAAATACAAAATTGACTGTTGTGATGAAATAGTAATAAACACCCAAACTGCCTTGAAAATTCAAAAATGTGATATTCTCAAGATCAGAACTTTAATATTATTGTATTATATGCTGTAAGTCTGTAACAGATAGGTAAATAAATTACAATTTCTAGTAATAGACCAAGTCTTTATGGAGAAGATCAGTTGCTAGCTGGTACATTGGCATATCATAACCAGTAGCATCATCATACTGCTCAGATTGTAACTCTGTACATCTTGTTTTTCCTCAACTTTTCAATTTTGGCATTGTAAACTACAGGTTTTTGCTCATCAAACCACGCATGACACGCCTTTCTGCCCACTACTTTCCCATTAAGAATGTCCTGTAGATCATCACATTTGGAGTAGTCCAAATTTGGATAATCTCTGCGAATGCTAAATCAGTCTCTTTTGCTGGGCATTTGGATCGACAATTTTGCATTTCTTCTTAGGAGACATCTGTTTAAAATGTAAAGGAAAAAAAACACCGAATAACATTAACAGAAACAACTTATTATTTGCTGTTTTAGAAAAAAGGTAGAAATGATAAATTTAACCACTAAAACAAATAGTAAATACCCAACAAAAAAATCATATTCATCAGTTTTATTAAATCACTTCATCTAATCAATTAAATTCATCTAAATTCAATTACTAGATCTAAACATCTATCCATTTCTTAAGAAAATGCTAACATTTTTAAATAGCCTAAGTATCCAAATAACAAATAACAAACTGATCCCATTCACACAAGAATTCACAATATAATATGATTTTAAAATCTCACTGTCATGAACTTATATGCCAAATTGAAGGAATTTAATGTTTAATTCCCATAAATTTTCCAGAAACATCCACTCTCAATATAATCAAAATTATTATTTTTTGCACAATACATCTGGCTAAAACTGTTGTGGATATTTAGTATAAAAATATTGATCATAGATAGACAAATACACAAAATATAGATGATTTAGATGCTTATATGACATGATTGTCCAAAAAAAATGAGGATTTAAATTATCTTGAGAGTGGGTGTTTCTGGAATGTGATCGATTAGAACGTTACCGTTGCCATAAATTTTAAGCCCATATCGGCAGGCAAGGCACGGCCAATTTGTATGGGGCCTAAATAACATTTTTGCATCATAAGATTAGACTAAAGCCACCTGAAGAAGCAAGATTATATGTGAAATAAATGACTTACCTTTTGTTTTGTCCTGATATTGTGATCCGTCATGTTGAAGGCGTTGAGGGCGTTAGAAGTCACTTTTTACTTTAATCCAGCGATTAAATTATCCAGCGATTTAAAAAAAAAGGAACGGAAGTCCAATCCATTTTTCTTCATCAGCTAGCAGCCCAAGGAAATCCTTCTCCGACAAGCAATATAAACCTGCATTTTAATCTGCCCCCCCCCCCTCCAAAGGCTCCGGAGTTGCACTCACAGCCAGTGGCAGATCTGCAGCACCGCTGATGGTAGGTTTTGTAACATCGCTACATTACACTCTCATTGAACACCTATATGCCATCAATTCCCACTTGCTTAATCGGTATATCCCAATATTTTCCATCCTGTAGAAGTGAATAAAATCTTGAAAGGAATAGAGAGGGTGGATGTCCAGAGTCTTTTACCTACAGTAGGGTAATGCAGAACCAGAGGACATACGTTTAAGGTGAGAGGGGAAAGATTTAATAGCAACCTGAGGGTGGTTGATATATAGAATGAGCTATAAGAAGAGCTACAACATTTAAAACACACTTGGACGAGTACATGGATAGGAAAGGTTTCGAGCAAAATGGGCAAACATATGCAAATGGGATGACCTTAGCTGGGGCATTTTGATCAGCCTCTCGAAGCACTTCATCACCAAAGGCGTTAGTGCCACAGGTCGATAGTCATTGAGGCACGTCACTTCTTGGGCACTGGTATTATTGATGCCCTTTAGAGGCAGGTGGGAACCTCAGACCTCAGAAGTGACAGGTTGAAAATGTCCGTAAAAACTCCAGCCAGTTGGTCCGCACAAGTTTTTGGAACATGACCAGGTATGCCGTCAGGTCCAGACGCTTTTCGAGGGTTCACCCCTCTGAAGGATTTCCTTCAACTTCAGGAAGTGATCTATTATTTGATCTATGGAGTACTGTGCTTACAAAACTGTTGTGCTGCTGCAAGTAAGAATTTTATTACTCCGTTTTGGTGCATATAAAAATTAAACACACTTGACTCCTGACCCCCTATACATTATTGTCACATGTACTTCTTGCCTCTGGCCTAACTATTCATAAGTCTTCAATCCCTCTGTCTCACACCCTCTGTTTTGGTTTCCATTTCTGGCCTTTATCCAACTATCTGCCTAGCAGAATGTGTTCACCTATTACCTGCCACACTTTGTTCTACACTCCTCTCTTCCTGTTCCTCCCCCCACCCCTTCATTCTATATTCAGTTTGAAGAAGGTTCGCAATCGGAAACGTCATCGATCCAAGTTCTCCAGGAATACTGCCTGAACCACTGTTACTCCAGCACATAGTGATTTATACAGTGAAAAGCTTTGTTTCCATGCTATCCAAACAGATCAGATGTACTGTATCATACTTAAATGCAAACATTTCAAACTCAAGTACAATAGATGAAGCAAAGTGGAAGATGCAGAGTGTAGAATCAAGTTCTCAGCATTGCAAGGCATTATAGCACATTGTTTCCTTGGACAAACTCCAATGGCCTCAGTGGGGCAGAGGTGAATCGACCATTATCCTAGTTTATGGAATGACTGTTCAGGTCTGATAATGGATGGAAAGAAGTTGTTCCCGAGTCTGGTGATGACTTATGAACTTGTGCATGCTTTCAATTTTCTGTTCCTTCTGCCGGACGGGAGCAAGGAGGAGGAATAACCAAGGTAGAACAAGTCTTTGATTATGTTTGCTGATTATGTCGGCTGCTTTTCCAAGGCAGCATGATTTGTAGATGGAGTCAATGATGAGAGGTCGGGTCTGTGTAATGGACTGGGCTAGCTCTACAACTCTCTAATTTCTTGTGGTCTTTGGCAGAGCTGCTATCAAAGCAAGCTGTGATGCATCCCGACAGAATACTTTCTATGGTGCATCAGTAGAAATTTGTTAGTCATTGACATGTGAAAATTCAACAGGGATTGACAGGATAGATGCCTAAGCTCTTAAAACAGACTGCTTCTTAGAGTCTTGAGCTGGGGAACAGTCCGAGAATAAGGCATCAGAATGTAGGATTGAAATACGTGATATTTCTTTACGACCATTGTAAATCAGGAGATTTTGTTGCTTTAGAGGGCAGTGAATGCTTAGTCAAGGCCAAAATGGATAGATTTGTCAAAAATCTATCATTCATACCAGGGATCAGACAGGAAAATGGACTTGAAGCATAGGATCAGCCTTGACCTTATTGAATGGTGGAGTTCTACTTCAGCTTCTATTTCATATGCTCTTGTACTTAAAATATATATTTGTATTTAACTATTGAGTCTGAATGCAGCACCACATTCTAATAAATATTTAAATGTGATCCTGATGAAAAATACAATGCAAGCTTATTTTCAACAAATTTGTTACCCAATGATTAATATTATGTGACTGCTAAAATTGGCTAGCCGCTGCATTGAAAATGAGCTCACTGTCTAGCACTGGGCAGTGCTCCCTGTCATCTAATTTAAATCTGTAGTGACATAATCTCTCTTCCTGTCCCATTATATCTAGAGGAAACATTTCACATTGTACATTTAATATGTACTGTGCCATGTCAAGCTGAGGTGGTATGGAATAGCAAACAGCATAGAGATGAGGGTTTCTTTTGCTTGACTGGAAGAAAAATACGCTCTGTTCATCCCTTTATTATAAGTATTTTTCGAACCTGTGGAAATAATATGGGCCTGGAATTCTGATGACATATTAAATCCTGTAGATTGCAGATTCAATTGAAGTATAGAGATGTCAAGAAGTATAAATCGGGTGTATAATGCTTCAAAAATATCAGCAGATTGGAAACTGGGCAAGAAACAGAAGTTAAGCCACAAATTGGCACTGAAACGCCTGGTGAAGTGAGTCAAAAAAATAACAAGATTCATGGCACTAGTCCAGCACCAAGGTATAAAACCTGATATTACTTGAAGTGATAGCGACAGTGCTGAATGAAGCAGTTGATGGGATGATAGTCTAATCAAAGAAACACTCAACAAAACAGAGAGCAGTGGCTGAATATATTAATTGAGATTCAGGCAAGTGAATTGAACCATTTTGCTGTGAAAGCTCACCAAATAAGCAGTGTGAATAAGATTATTTTTCAATGTAGAAACCTCATCAAAGCAGAAAAGGTTTTGCTGGCTGCAGCCAAGATTGACCTTCTTTCCTTGTCCTCATATAGCAGGAGGATGAAAGGGACATCTGAAAAGTGGGCTCCCATCAAAGTGAGCCCCTTGGCCTGTTGACTGGTCCCTGTGATAATAATTGATTTTAGAAGCATATAGAAGCATATAGACGGTAATCACTACAGCCCAAACATAGAAACATAGAAACATAGAAAATATGTGCAGGAGCAGGCCATTCGGCCCTTCGAACCGGCACCGCCATTCAATATGATCATGGCTGATCATCCAACTCCGTATCCTGTACCTGCCTTCTCTCCATACCCCCTGATCCCTTAAGCCACAAGGGCCACATCTAACTCCCTCTTAAATGTAGCCAATTAACTGGCCTCAACTACCTTCTGTGGCAGATAATTCCAGAGACTCGCCACTCTCTGTGTGAAAGACATGGATACATTAAAATTATCCCTATCTATGTATTATTTATGTTTTGTAAGTTCTATATATGCCTGTGATGCTGCTGCAGGCAAGGTTCCATTGTACCTGTACCATGCTATGCTTATGCAAATGATAATAAACTCCAATTGAATTGACATTGTTAAAATAATTAAACATGCAGGGTACAGGATAATTCTAACCATCGCATTGAAAAAAATAATAATGTTCAACGAGCCTGATCAGATATATTCAAGGACACTGTGGGAAGCTAGAGAATAAATTGCAGGTGCCCTGTCTGCGGTTTATGAGTCATCATTAAATACGAGCAAGGGGCTGGAAGACTGGAGCAGAGTAAATGTTGTGCCTCTATTTAAGAAGGGCTACCAGGAAAGCCATGGGAATTGTAGGCTAGTGAGCCTAACATCTGTGGGCGGAAAGTTACTAGAGAATATTCTGAGGGATAAGATATCCATACGTTTAGATAGATAGTCAGCATGGTTTTGTACTGGGGAGATCGCACCTCACGAATCTGATTGACTTTTTTGAAGATGTAACCTACAAGGTTGATGAGATTAGAGCTGTAGATGTATATATATAGGTTTCAGCAAGGCATTTTACGTTCTGCATGGTAGGCTGTTCTGGAAGATTACATTGCATGGGATCCAAAGAGAGCTAGCCGATTAGATAGATAATTGGCTTCATGGAAGGAATCAGCGGGTGATGGTGGAAGGTTGTTTCTCAGACTGGAGGCCAGTGACTGGTGGTGTGCCTTAGGGTTTAGTGCTGGACCCACTGCTGTTTGTGGTTTATATCGATGATTTGGAAGGGAATGTAGAAGGCATGATTTTGCACTTGAATATATTTTAAATCAGTTGACTGAAAGATGAATTTTGCTGTTGGCTGGAGATTTGGTGAGGATTGGAAGATAAGTTTATTGTTTGAATATAAAAGGATCCCGTGGAGGACATAGCTTCGGGCTGGCCTGAAGGCAGCAAAAAATGCTGGGATGTTGACCTCGATAGTGCATGAATAAGTGTTCTGTCTGTACGGGGAAATTAATGGGATTGTGTCAATTCTCAAGGTGCAGGAAGCTTGTGTCTAGGCGAGGAGATTGGGAAGATCGCTGAGATGTGTACCACCTGCCCAGAATGTGGAGGAGTCCCCAGAGTTCACGTCTCAAGTGACCATAAGTATCAAGTTCATCAAGTGCTTTTGGGAAATCTAGCAATGGATAAGAAGGTGGCGTCATTTGAGAAAATCACAAGAGAATATGATTTTTTTTCATGAATTTATCCATGAAAGTTGAATTTGTCCTTGTTAGGAGCATTTGATTTGGGGAATCTGGAGAGGGGTAGGGAGGGCGAGTTTTGAGTGGTTGGTACAGTGGTGAGTTGAATGGTTTGGACTGATTTTGGAGGCAATTCATCAATCTGGAACTTAATGAATGGATTTGAGAGATATATGGACATTGATGGGAAGTTCACATGGACATTGATGGGATGGGGGGGGTGGGGTAGAGAGAGGGGGAGAGAAAGGGAGAAAAGGAGAGAGAAGGGGAGAGAAGAGGAGGGAAGGGGGGGAGAAAGGGGGAGAAGGAGTAACGACTCTTTTAAAAAGTCAGACAACGTTTAATAAATGTTAGCAGACATTTAACATACCAGTCGGTTTTCCTTGGTTCTGAAAACTCCAATGAGCCAATTAAAATGCCCGGTAAGTGAAGGAGATTGCCTAAGGATGCCCTCAACTGCCTGTAACTACATAGCGACCCCACTCCACTGCATTATGAGTTCAGAAGACCCATGCCGACCAATTTTTACTCGCGGAAAAACTTCCACATGCTGAAATTTTTTTCTGCAACCTAACAGAGGCCGCGAGTATGCGGGAATCTCCCTTGAGCATGAAGGAGAGTTCCAGTGACCTCATATGACCTCCTAAGACCACATGTCGACCATGCTGCGAATTTGAGTCAAGGGCAAACTCTTCTAAACTCGCAGATTAGGACGCCACATAAGGACAGCCCCTTAAGACTAACTGTTTATCTATCTACATAAATCTCATTTATCTGCCTTAGGACGATTAGTTAACAGCTATTTTATCTCCAAAATCAAAATAAAATCTCAGCTTCATTAATTAGATTCTCTGACTAATAAGTAAGCAATAAAGAATAGAAATGATGCTCATATCTTGCTATTTCCCTTAGATCAGTTCAGATCTGTGGACACAGTTGTACCAGTCCCTCCTGCTCCTCAGTTTGTTTGAATACCGCTGTTACTCAAGCCAGTCACAACTTGAAGAAGGGATGAATGCATGGTGTGAGTTTGATTTGATCTTTTGAAAGGGAATGTTCTTTGATGTTATCGCTTGGAATCACATTGTCCATTTAAAAAAAAAGTATATTTCAATACAAGAAGCTCAGTCAGCCTTACATAAAGGAATCAAATTCTGACAAAAATCCCAGGATGTCTTCAATGGAGAGTGTTTTACTGAAATAAAGATTCTTCTGTTTTGAGAAAAATAACAGGAATAAAAGATCAAAGTAAACACAGCAAAATCATTTACTCTTTGGAGAAATGTCACGTTTTCTGAACCCTCACCATTCACATTACTCTTCAATGTTCAATGCTGTTCTGTCTGAGTTATTACATTTTATATTTACAGGACATATAACACGTACATTTGAATAATATGGTTATCTTTTTATAGATATTTGCAACAATATTTGGGAGTTGGGGAGGATTGCTGATACCTGGTTCAATATTAATTTCTTCCTTAAGAAGAATTGTATTCTATTTGCTAATGTGATCAATTGTCAAGGTCTCGGATTAACACTGCGGAAATGTGTCAAGGCTGAGATTATAATCCAAGCATGATCTCTGACTTCTTCGTCAATAAACTTTCTTTCATCATAAAATCAGAAGCAGGGAAGTTCCTCAATGATCAGCTTCATTTACAACTCCTCAGCAAATCTGCATGGCCCAAACATTTAGGGATAGACCAATATGTGGCAAGCAACATTTATGCCACAGAAATGACCTGCATGTGAGAGTCTATGCAGCTAGCCTTGATAGTCAATGGTGTTATTCACCAGAAAGCAACCTAAATACTATGGCTACAATAGCAGGTCAGATGATGGCTGGCCAACGACTACTGACTCATCTCCCGATACCCCAAGATCTTTTCTATCATCTACAAGGCACAAGTCAGGAATGTGATGAAATGCTCTCCAATGGTCTGGATGACTGCCACACTAACATCTCTCAAGGTGATCAAAGACAAAGCAACCCTCTTGAATGGCACCCTCTCTGCCTACAATGCTACAGGAGATCCTTCTTCCCTGTGGCTGTCAAACTGTACAACTCCTCTCCCTTCTGTCGTGGGGTAGACTGAGACTGACTCCCCTATCCCCCCTCCCCAATCTTTGCACATCCCCAATCTTTTCCACTCATCACTTTAATTTCATGTATTTTGTGTTTTAATGGCTGTTGGCAGACAATTGGGATAAATAATGTTATATCGTATTGTATCGTATCGTATCGTAAAGCTTCATTCCACTAGTGCAATATAACTGCAGTATGTATGATGTATGAATGTATCACAATTACTCACCCAGGGTTCTCCAACAGCACCAAAACCCATGACCTCTACCACTAAAAAATTGACAAGGGAACGCCACTAATTGCAGGTTCCCTGGCAAGTCAGGCAATATTCTGACTTGGAAACATATCGCCAGTTCTTCATTGTGCTTCGGTCTAAATCC
The DNA here is from genome assembly GCA_035221665.1 of Okamejei kenojei. NCBI lineage: Eukaryota > Metazoa > Chordata > Chondrichthyes > Rajiformes > Rajidae > Okamejei > Okamejei kenojei. The sequence continues at coordinate 152,987,446 of CM069131.1, forward strand.
TGGAACTCCCTGCACCTTCACTAGAAGGTCTGCATAAATTAAGTTGATGACACAGCACTATCTTCTCAAGTGGAATTTAGAATGAGCAGTAGATGCTAGCCTTAAACCCCTGTCTCATGGTGCGGGTTGGCCCACGAGTGACCCAGAGTTTTCACTCGTGGTGATCACATAGCAGGAACGTCGGAACTCGCACGAGCAACTTATCGACCCGTGGCACTAACGGCCGGTACTCGGGAAACTTGTTAACTCGTGAAAAAAATCAAACATGTTTGATTTTTTCCACGAGTCAAATTAACTGTTCAAGTTAAAAATGGAAACATTTAAACTCGTTGCAGTAACATAGTGGCCCGTGCGTTTACCTTAGTGTCTCGTGAGTCTACGGTGGGAACTTTCTTATAATCTGTTCGTTCGCTCGAGTAAAGACTGAACCAAAGATAGACACAAAATGCTGGAGTAATTACATGTGGTTAAGTTACATGTGGCTCCGGGAGGTAAAGAAGCTTGAGAAATATAAATGCTGAAATACGCGCGGATCAACGCGGGGTATCCAGAGCTGAAAGTTGCAATGAAATGAGATTGAACAGGACGACTTTGACACGAAAAGCAGGGGTAACTCAGCGGGATAGGCATCTCTGGAGAGAAGGAAAATGCAAAAAAAGTGAAACTATCGCCAGGGAAAATCGAGAACTTCTTGGCTCCCTTCGCCTCAGACCTAAACACAGCGATCCCCCCTTCTCTGTGTTATGTGTGTCAACATGCATTCATTCCTGAAATCAGAGAAAAAGGCAAATGTATTCCCCCCTCCCCCCCGAAAACAAACCTAATCCACGTTTCCTAAACACCAGTCCAAAGAAGGGTCTCAACCCGAAACGTCACCCATCCCTTCTCTCCTGAGATGCTGCCTGTCCCGCTGAGTTACTCCAGCTTTTTGTGTCTATTTTTCCCAAATACTCGTTAAAATCAAGAA